>OZ038450.1:27912360-28139563 GCA_964036195.1 Sphaerolaimus hirsutus | reverse complement strand
CATGGCGCACAACGCCAGAGAACAATGGTGCTTTTTGTCGGAAATAACAAGAAACAGCCGCGGTAATTGCCGTCCATAGCCTGACGATGTAAATAAGCCATGCCAATTGAGGCATCTAGTTCCGAATGTCGGTAACTCCATCATATTAGGTTTTTCCAAAATTGCATTTGAAAATTCAAAGTTGGCCCGAGCGGGCAACTTTAAAGTGACAAGTCTTGCCCAAGACTTTTTGAAAAGCTTATGGAATTGTCTACATTTTCCATATTTTAAACCCTGCGGCCGGTGTATATAGCTAGAGTTATGATGATTTGATTGATAGCAGGTCAGCAGATTCAGTGGAGATACCCTGTTTCGAGTGATTTTTTTCAAAAAAATCACTCGAAACAGGGTATCTCCACTTAGTCCATGGGATCAACAGGCCCGGTTGTCATAGGGGATTTTCTGGGTAGCATTTTGGCGGACCCCCCCCCCCCCCAAAATGCCACCCAGAAAATCCCCTATGCCGGTTGTGCTGCCGTTCTGCTGGCCCATTGCCCCACTTGAGAGCAAATTTCTTACCTGAGAGCAGTGGAGATACCCTGTTTCGGACAAAGACTTTTTGGAGATACCCTGTTACCGACAAAGATTTTTTTGGAGATACCCTGTTTCGGATGATTTTTTTCAAAAACTGGTTTGGAATTCTATACCGTAATTCGGATGATTTTCTCTGTTTTGTATGGGAATTTGGACTGTTTGCTTCAAATCTATACCGTAATTCGGATGATTTTTTCCGTTGGTGGAGATACCCTGTTTCGAGTGAATTTTTTCCAATTTGAGGGTGAAGATACCCTGTTTCGGATGATTTTTTTGTTTTTTTTCTAAAAATCGGCATATATATATATCTCGGGAACGGTATAAGATATTGAAAAAATTCTTTTGCTATCATGAAGAAATAAGTGCACTTATCACAGATCCGCACTTAACTCATTTTTTTACACTTTGGACTTTACCGACATTTGGAACTAGATGCCTCAATTGCCAGCGCCACAAAGTAGGCGCCATGACGCTTTTTCCATGGCGAAATTTTTTCAATGACGCTTGGCACCATACCGCGCCTATGGAAGCTCAGAAATAGAGCCAAAGCTAGGGTGTCAAATTTCCGTTTTCCGCAGGCAAATTTTTTTCCGTTTTCCGGCAAGTGCAAAAAAATTCCGTCTCCGTTTTCCGGCAAGTGCAAAAAAATTTCCGTTTCCGCAGGCAAAATTCTTACCGTTTCCGTTTTCCGCAGGCAAATTTTTTTCCGTTTCCGGCAGGTGCAAAATTTTTTCGTTTTCCGTAAAAAAATTTGCTGACACCCTAGCCAAAGCAGAAAGCGCTACAGCGCTGAAGGCAAAAGCTTTGGCACTTTTTCTCACCGTGGTCTATCACGTATTTTAAGTAAATCATTCTCACATTTTTGCTTGAAAACAGTAGAACGAGGATGCCATAAAATTACTTTTAATTATTAATTTTTTAGAAATATTATACTTTTGACGATTTAAAGTGGATCAATCGCGACTTGACCTTTATTCAATGTAAAAACTGAACAATATGATAACAATAATGCGGGTTAACAAATGCAAATGTTTTTTACACGCGCGAAGCGTGTTTACAACTCCACCCTCGTGAATATTTATTACACACAAATTAAATCACATTTCTAATTTAGAACACAAATTTAAAAATGGGAATGCGTTCAATAAGCAATGTGCAACAGAAAAATAACTAAAACAAAAGCTGCAGAACTTAGAGCAAAGCTATTTTTGTGAGTATTAAAATTTATGACATCACAGACAAGCAGGGAACAAATAAAACCATGGCAAAGTAACACAGATCAAAAACCACAGAATCTAAAACGTGGGAAAGTCGCCAAAAACGTCTACATTCACATGCCTAACAAAGAAAGCGAAATACTATACAAATTCCACTTTTTGGAAACTAGAAAAAAACTCCCAAAAATTACCTCTTTAGTAATCAATTGAAGAAACTAAAATACCGCATTTTTTATTTTTAGTAATGTTGTGACCTGCAATAGAAGGTCATAACACTGCAAAATCAGTCCCAGACCCTGTAAAATGCTCTGTGAAATGTCAACTGAATTGCAAAGTGTCAAAAATCATGTAAAATGCCTTGGAAAATGGCAAACGTTGCATTACAGTTGCCATTTTACAGGGCATATTACAGGTCCTGGGATTGGCACTTGGTGTAAAAACAAATGGGTGGAGCGCATACTTTGCACAGCATTCTCCCATAATTTAATGAATAAATCTTGTGATAAATTTTGTAATTAATTTTTCCGTAGTAAAAACGAAATATTACGATGAAAAAACTGTATAATTTTGGTTCATTATTCAGATGAGTGATGGTAGGTTTCCATGCAAAGTGTGATGTCCGTCGCCTATATTTTGATCACACATTACTGGCTGCTTTCATCATCAATGTCAACATCCCCAATAGTTTTTTTATTGCGTTCCCCCATGTGCCCGATTAATCCGTGCGCAGTCGATAAAAGATTTATCGGAGATTTTCCGTCGGTGATTAGAGCGGTTTTCAGCCCAAGCGCTTGCAGCATTTTGAGCTGGAAATTTTGGGGGATTTAAAATGATAGTGGGAAAATATGGTGCTGGAATTTATTTATGCATTTGAATGTTGGATAATTTAAAAATACTCTCCGGAGGATTCTGGAAACAATACATTTACAATTTATTTAGAATTGCCACCTGCCAGTGCTATTTAAAAAATGTCCCTAATGTCAAATATCATTAACCTCCTTCGAAATGTCACAATTTGTCTTAAGATTGTTCAAAGCAAAACATGAGAAAATAAATCCTTCTGTCCCCAATTCCTGGAGGCCCATAATCATCACTAATTTACCACAACCCTCCAAATCATAAAAAATCAAAAAATATTTACAAAAAAAAACAAAAAAACGGACCTCATTATCAGTTCCAGAAGACGCGATCGCTTTGATTGTATCCGCGCCCAAAACGGAGACTGTGGAGCGGAATTTCTCCGTTTCAATTTGAGCCAATTCGCTGCGCTTTTTCACTTCCATGGAGTCACGTTCAGATTGATACCGCAGTTCAGATTCTCTCGCCTGCGAGGGTTTTTTATTTTTTCATTTTTTTTGTGACAAACACCTTGGGAAGCCCAGGTGCCAGTCCTGAGCCCTGTAATATGTAAAGTCAAGTTTTAATAGTCATGTCAAGTGTCCATACAACAAAAATTGAAGATATATTATTACTGAAATTTTGACACTTTGCATGAGAATTAACGAATTTGTATGACATTTTACATGACATCTGACATTTAACAGGGCGCGGGAGGGACTGGCACAAGCAAACCACTACCTACAGGGGAACATGATACATTTCCGGTACAATTTTCTGATGAGTTTCTATGGAGTTGACAACAATAAGTTGATAAAATTGGCTCACATCCACCCACCCAAAAGTACCAACCTCCAAAATGCAACCTTAACCTAAACCTCCAAACTCACCCTACTCAATCGATCCAACTCGGCATCAGTCTCAATCTTTCCAGCCTCAGCTTTCAATTTCGCTTGTTCAACTGCGGCTTCACCTTCGATGCGGGCCGCCTCGGCACGCGATTGAGCCTCCGCTTTTGCCTGTTGTAGGTTGAGGTAGGTTGAAGTAGGGTTCAAACGGGATTGACTTTTCGGGATCGGGATCGGGATCGGGATTCACTTTTCGAGATTTCGGGATCGGGATCGGGATTGGGGTTTCGGGATCGGGATCGGGATTGGTATTTTGAGATTTCGGGATCGGGATCGGGATCGGGATTGGCCGGGATTGGGGTCACGGGATCGGGATCGGGATTGGCATTTTTTCGGGATCGGGATTGGGGTCTAGGGATATAGATTTTTGTCACTGTTCTGGCATTCACAGTTGTTCATAAAGGTCTCAAAACACTGTTGGATGCCAGAAAAGTGACATAAAATGGACGCTGGGGGTTTGCGTTCACATTTTTGCATGCAAAAATGTCATTTTTTCACTTTTTATAATTTTCACTATTTTTTCCGGGATCGGGATCCCGGACTTGGGAGATTCTCGGGATCGGGATCGGGATTTGAAAGTTTTCGGGATCGGGATCGGGATTGGGGTTTCGGGATCGGGATCGGGATCGGGACTGCTAAATCCCGGAATTTCACGGGATCCGGGATCGGGATCGGGATCCCGTTTGAAGCCTAGGTTGAAGTAGGTTTGGTAGGTAGAGGTAGGTTGAGGGAGGTTGAGGGTGGATTTGTGGAGGGGCATGGAAATTTACCGTACAATGGTGGTGATTACAGGTATTTATGTGATAATTTACCGGTAATTTGCGAGCCGTTACCGCCAATCACTACAGGGATTACACCTAATTTACCGGTAAGTGTGAAAATTTACCGGTGATTACCGTACTCTTTATCAGGGCTCTGTACCATTTCTTAACCTACATAATTGTGGCGATATATAAGATCGAGTAACAGATGTAGACCTCAAATGGAATTGGGTTTTTGGATGGAGATAGGAAACCCAATCATATATCAGGTATTGGCCCTACACACACTAGTTTTCACCGTGACTTATGTGAAAACTGAAATGGCCACATGGCGACATCTAGCCTACTCTTATTGTATGCTATATGTGTTTTAGTTTTCAAATTTATCAAATTAAAACTTTCATTAATTTAAATTCACATTAAAATGTAATAAAATCATTCAACCGTGTTGATTAATCTGCATTTCTAAAAAATCAGTTTTCCCACGAAGTCACGGTGAAAACTGGTGTGTGTAGGCACAACTAGGGTTCAAACGGGATCCCGATCCCGGATCCCGTGAAATTCCGGGATTTACCAGTCCAGATCCTGATCCCGAAACCCCAATCCCGATCCCGAAATCCAAAAAAAAACAATCCCGATCCCGAAACCCCAATCCCGATCCCGAAATCTCAAAAAGTGAATCCCGATCCCGATCCCGAAAAGTCAATCCCGTTTGAACCCTAGGCACAACTGTTCACATAAACACGATCAACGAAAAATGTTCTCACCTGCCCAGAGCTTTCCACGGCAGCAGATAGAGCTTGCAATTCGAGCAAATTTTTGCGAGACTTTTCCGCCTCTGCCTGATCAGTAATTCTCTGTCTTTCAAGGCGGCCCTTTGCTTCCTGCTCCACACGTTGGGCTTCGTGTCTGCGAAATTGACACATTGAAATGTTTGTATAGAAATATATGTGAAGTATACAGATGACATGAATGCTTTTCAGCTAATATAAAATGAAAATAAAATGAAAGTGAAAATAAAAATTGATGGGCGGGAAATCAATGTTTTAAACTGGTGGATGATTTAAATGAGAAATCAGGTACCTCATTTTTCATAACAATCTCACAGGGAAACGTGCAGCCCAATATGGCTGCCATTTGTTGTGGGGGTGCTCACAACATTTGCCTAAATATATGCCAAGTGGCACCCCATGGCACCCCCCTGTTCTGCTGCTACAGATAAATGAATGTTTTTTCCCACTTTTTTCCCGGTAAATATAAATGAGAATTTTTGAAAAATTCAAAAAATACAGCTGCAATAAAGTGCGCAGCCAATTTTTTTTGTGTGCTGCCAACACAAGTGATGAATACACTCGTTGGTGCTTTTTCAAAAAACAAAAATTCCTTATGGCTTGCCCAAAGCCATCTTTTAACCAACTAGTAAGTTGGGGGAATCTTTTGACCCCCAGTCCACCACCCCCACACAAAAATAGCCCCCAATATGCAGACATATGCCACGAAGCCATGTCAACAATGATTTTGAACTTTGTGATTATCAAAATTGTGATTGTAATTGAAAAACCAGGATTTTGGACTTTTTGCACATGACCTAGTTTTCTGCCTCACCCATTCAGACTAGATACATGGCAGATTTTCCATTGGCCCCAATAAGTTTTTAACAGATAATTAGTGCCCACATTGAATGGGCACAAGTATTTATTAATTTGCATTGCGACATTGCAGGCGTCGGACACACTGTCACGCAACTGCCCTCTTTACATGGGGCCATTTTTACATTTATCTTAAAAAATTGATCTTCAAAAATGGGGCCCTGGAGCAGCCATGTGTTGCCCCGGACACTGAACAAGCCAATTCTGGCCACCATGTGCTCCATGAATAGCTTGGGATAGTGCCCAATTTTTCAAACCCATGTTTTTCTCAGAAAATTTTTTACTCTGATCAACAACACCATCAATGTGTGGGGCTTCTGGGGGATCGGTGGGGGTAGAAAAGTTGCACATACTTATAATCTACCAATGTTAAAACAACTTTTTGGTCTCAAATGTCCAGAAAAACTTTTATTAAAAATTTTCATTTCATTTGGAACAAAAATTTGTATGGAATTCTCATTTATATTTTCCAGAAAAAATGTGTAAAAATTTTTTTTATGCACCACGGGTGGCCTGAGAGGGGTGCCCCCTAGGGTATATATAGTAAATACTTGGGGGCACCCTCACACAAGATGAAAGCCAAACAGCTTGCACATGTGATTAGTAAAATACAATCAAGTGATTTTCTCATTTATATTTTCCACCAGTTTAAAATTTATGAGCTTTCCGCGGAAGTCAGAAAAATATACTTCATTCAAATTGTTTACCGAAACTTGTTTAGTCGGGAATCAGTACTGCTTCCGGCAAAGTTTGATTTAAAATGTCAGACGAATTTTTTAACAACTTCTGGGCATTTACATATCATTTACATTCATCTGACACATTACAACAGGGTGCGGAACTGCCCCCAGGCGTAAATGAGTAAACAAATCTAAGCTTAGATCAACAACATCATTTACATTCATCAACAATACACACATAGGAAATCAAAAACATTCACAAAAAAATCCCCGAAAAAAAAATCCCCACCTAGCAGCCGCCTCCTGGCTATTAGTCGTAATTTCAATAGCCAACTGAACACTTTTCTGCAGGGAATCCCTAGTCCTCTGATCTACCGGTTCCACACTTTGGATATCCACACTTGTAATGACCAAATTATTCTGCGGAAAAAGGAACTTTTCCTTGACTTTTCCGGACTCTTCTACTCCGAAGACGGCCGTGCGGATAATTCGGGCAGAGTGTTTGTGGAACTCGTCGAACTGCGAAAATGGGTTGTTTTTTTTTCAATTTATTTATCGTATTTCCTCGAAATACACCGGGGGCCAGATTTAATACTCCCTACAGATTTGTAGGGTAGGGCGTACGCCCGACAGTTTTTTTAAAGTTTAGCCGCATCGACGCACATGCACCGAGAGCAAGGCGGTTCATAAAATACACGAAACTATCCCTTAAGGTCGCCGATATTGCAATAAAACGTATATCACTTCGATTTTGGCCCGGAAATCACGATTTCGTCATTTCTTGGCCGTCTGCCAATTCGTTTTTTATTTTATTTTGTCGGGCGGGTTACTCGCATAGGTCACGCTTTTGTGTAGTCAGGTGGTCACTTTTTTAGTGTTCACTGTCTGCAACCGAAACCATGAGGGCAGCGACAAGGAAGAAATGCATGCACGAGCGTACAAAAGCGCGACTTATTGCCCGACCGACAAAATAAAATAAAAAACGAATTGGCAGACGGCCACGAAATGACGAAATCGTGATTTCCGAGCCAAAATCGAAGCGATAACCGTCATATTGCAATATCGGCGACCTTAAGGGATAGTTTCATGTATTTTACAAACCGCCTTGCTCTCGGTGCATGTGCGCCGATGCGGCTGAACTTTGAAAAATCTATCGGGCGTACGCCCTACCCTACAAATCTGTAGGGAGTATTAAATCTGGCCCCAGGGGGTTTATTTTTTCATAGTGGAAATTTTTAGAGGGGTATTTCGAGGGGGTGGGGGTATTATTTCGCTTGAAATTTCTTGAACTCGCAGTACTAATTTGATGTGTGTAGCGTAGGCAGACGGGGAAATATGCAACAATAATACTATTTTATTCGTATGTAAATAGATCGTATAAACCCTGTGAAATAAAAAATGAAAAATAAAACTAAATTTATGTGAGACACCAAGAGAAATCAAAATAAAAGTAAATTTGTAAGTGAGAAATGAAATGGCAGGTAAAATCAAAAACGTTTTTAGCATTTTGTTTTCACTTGCCAGTTCACTTCTCACTTCTAAATTACTTTTTTATAACTTTTTTCTTCTCACATCCAATTTTTTTCACATCTCCACTAGCGGAATTGATCTCAGCCTCCACAAAAAATCAAAACTCCGCCCACCCACCTTAACTTGGGCCACCATGCCCCTCACTCTGGAAGCGATCGCCTTACACGCATCCCCAATAAAGTCCGGCACGCTGAACAATTTTGTCGCGGTCACATCCGTTCTATCCCCACAGTCAAAGTGCCAATTATAACTAAGTTGCAAAGAAAGTCTAGCGTGATCGGAAGTTTCCACCGTGATCACATCGGTGCAAAAATCCGGTCCCAAAAGTAGACAGAGGGACTTTATGACGTTGGGACGTTTCGGCTTGCCGCCGGACAAGCTGAGCTGGGTGAAGTGCTCGTCGGGCCCGAGCATGACCAGGTCTGGGCCGAAGGCTACTCTGGGAATTGAGTTGTTGGTTTTATTATTTCACTTTTTTTGTGAAAATAAGATCTTATCGATATTGAGAAATAAGTGAAAACATTTGCATGTTTTGGCAATAGCCCCCCCTCCCTTGGCAATAGCGTCAAATCTGTGAATTATCGTGCAAAGTGTCACAATTTCAGTAAAAAATTTTTTTGACATTTTACATGACATTTGACAGCTGAATTTACACTTTACACGGCTCGGTGCTGCCCCTATCTTCAAACAATTCTCAAAATACTGAAAATTCTCAAAAATAAGCGCGCCCTCTGGTAAAAACATTGAATATGAAAACAAACAATTCCAAAAACTTTACGCACCTAGCTTTTTTCTCTTTGTAATCATATATCTGCACAGCGGCGTTGTGCGGCACCCTCAGCGACACTACTTTCGTTTTGTCGCGTACAGTTGACTTTTTACCCCCATCTTTATCGCATTCCTGCGTGAAAACAACATAATTTTAAAGATTCATAGATTTTGTAGACATTGGCAACCCCCACAATAGTTGACACATGTATGTCAACTGGTCTGTGTCAACTCAGATTTCGGCTTCACGTGTCGCTGAGCGATCTCCAAATGCACATGCGGCAATGTTGTTGACATACAAATATTGCGGCCAGTGCATTGGAAGATCGATCTGCGACACGTGAAGCCGAAATCTGAGTTGACATAGATGTGATAAACCACTCTCAGTAACGCCTACTTGACGCGCATGGACTATTTAGAAAGCACCCAGAAAAACTTGAATCCTATTTTTCTCAACAGTGATTTTTCTTTTTTTCTCAACGATTTTGCATATGCAAATCCACAAGCTCGCCTAACATTAATTAACATCCAATCGAATTAGAGTTTTCTTTAAAAATTTAATAACCTTTGCCTTCAGTGCCATACATTGCATTTCATTAAAATTCGGCATCACATTCATAAGTCCAAAACTGGATGGATGAACACTGGGAGATTGAGTGCTCTGAGGGAGGGAATCTAAAATGGCGAGAACTCGGCCGTAAAGTAAACCGGGCCGTAAAGTAAATCCGGCTGTAAGGCATAGTTGTACAAACGTATTTACGTTTACTCGATAAATACGTATACTCGAGTGCTGCGTAAATACGTTTACGTTTCCTCCCGAAAAAATACCGGTACTCAGTTACTCGCGTACTTTTTGAAAGTACGCGAGTACAGAAAACGAGTATTTACAGATATTTACGTTTACTCACCTTTTAAACAGCGTAAAAGTAGAAAATTTTTACTTTTCTGAAAATAGAAAACAGTTTCTGTATTCAGGTGCGACTAAAAATAAAATACTTTACGTTTAAATACGTTTACTTTGAAAAAAGTTCAGCACTTTAAACAACTCTGCCGTAATGATGCCCGGCCTAAAGTAGCACCCTCTACTTTACGGCCAGGTTTACTTTACGGCCGGACCATCCCCATCTAAAATGTGTTTCTTTAACTATTATATCAAAAATAATCGATAATCGAGTTATGCACAAGTGTCCAACCAATCCATGAAAATAGAAATAACTAAACCTTAAGTGCTAAGGCGACTTCTTTAATACATTTGCATATGCAGAAACACATGTGCAAAATCATAACTGCGCAACACAAAATAACACCCCTGATACTGGGGCCAGTTCCGCAAATTGAGAAGTAAAATAGCAAATGCGAAGTGAATTGAGAAGTGAGACGTGAATTGATAAGGAAATTGGCAAAAGCGAAGGGAAGTTACTTTTTATTTTTTACGTCGCTTTTGCCAATTTACTTGCCATTTCACTTCGCTTTTGCCAATTTTCTTCTCAATATACTTCTCATTTCAGCTTGCATTTGCCATTTTATATCTCACTTCTCAATTTGCGGAACTGCCACCTGGAGTATCTAGTGAACAAAACGATTTTAAGAGGACACTTATTATTTTGCACATTCCATTGCGCAAAAATTTAAGCTTGATTAGGCACAATAAAGCAAAAAAATAGATGGCACACACGGACCTTTGGCCCATCGCCAACAACGCAAGTTTCCATTTGATTGTAATTGAGCAAGCAGCGAGATATCGAGCGCGATCTAGACCTAGACTTCGATCTAGATCTACTACTGTCACTTGATCTGGACGAGCGTCTGGGGCCAATTTCACTAGTGGGCAAGTGACTAGAAAAGTGTCAAATGGTGAGTCAAGCTGCAAGTGGTAATTTAAGGTTCCAGTAAATGTATAAGTGATAAGTATATTCATTTGAAAATTTTACGAGTCACTTACAACTGAACTTATCACTTGACATTTTACTTGTCACTTGTCCAATTGGGGAATTGGCACCTGGCGTCTTGACGCCTGGCCCTTTTCCTGTCGCCAGACGACGATCGGTCATCGCTGGGGCGGCGCTTGGCACGGCGCCAAGTGCGATTGCGATCGCGATCCCGCATTGGGCCGTACCCATCACCAGGGACCAAATTTAATTTGCCCGTGACATTTTGTCGGGCAGCCCGATTGATGTTATTTGAAATTGTTGTCAGTATGAATCGGCCTAAGATATCATTTCCACATACTCGAACCTTTAAAGTTCGGAAGATAGGCCCTGCACACAATAGTTGACAACCACACCATATGTCAACTGGTTCCGATCCCAATTCAAAGCTTGCTGACGAGTAACACTACACATATATTCATTCATTTCACGTCGGCCTTGTATTTAAATACATTCCACGTATTTATTGGAACGTTCTTTTTCAACACTACAGCTTTATTTGCAAAACGATTGATTTATCACCTTTGAATTTGAACATCAAATGTCGTCTTATCAGCAAGTTTTGAAATGGGAACGGAACCCGTTGACATTTGCTGTCAATGTCAACTAATGAGCGTAGGGCGAATATATCTAATCGGGCTGCGAGAACCAAAACGCTCGGGTGAATTAAATTCCGCTCCTGAAACGTCACCCCGTCGCTTCGAACGCACTTGTTGTTGATTTTGCGTCGACTCCTGCTGTTCGTCTTGGATTTTGCGTTTCATTTTCTCGCGCCACGCGCCCCGATCGGCGAGCATGTCGCGCATGTTGCCCAATAATTCTTCAACTGCGGGCGGCAGAGGTTTAGCCCATAATTCCTCGTCCTGAATGAGGGGGGGGGGGGTATTTGAAGGTTGATTTTGTGTGATGGCTTTTGGTGAATGTGAGGGGTGGTCCCCCATTTTGTTTGAAATTTTGAAGAAAAAAAGATTTACGGAATTTTTAATAGAAAAAATAAACTCTTCCCGCTTTCCTTTTCCCTGTGAGAGCAGCTCATATTTAAATAAGTAAAAACCGCACATGTTACTTTAAACAAACTTAGTGTCATTTTCAACTACAAACCAAAAAAGGCTCTTTAAAAAAACAATCGCCTTAAACCCCCCCCCCAAAAAAAAAGTCCCCCAAACCTGATTCAATATGTACGTCTGCCCTACAACCGCCCTAACTTTGCCCGTTTTCATATCCCTCACGTAAATGCCCTCGTTCTCATCCAGAGGTATAGCGTGGCGCATGCAAACAACTTCTACCTCCACAGGGGGGACATATTCTGTCGGGCCTCGAATCATCCAGCGATCGCCCGGCTGTCGGGCAACGGGCTGCGAAAATGGATGGGTTGTGAAGGGGGTTATTTTGGGTTGGAAAGTGGGTTTTGTGGGTGTAGATGGGTGGGTAGATATACGGGCTAGTGCTGCATAATTTAGAATGAATTTTTATCACTCAACTTAACGTATTTCACTTACTGCTTACCGCAAATTTCGAAATTAGGGGTCTAGTAGGGCTTACCCTGCAACCCCCCCCCCCAAAAAAAAATCGCCCTGCTATCTATCTAGGTATTTGAAGCGATTTTTGAGAAATTTTGCCGCATTTTACTCAAAATTACTAAATAATTTTCATACTTTGTTACGCATTTTCACCTTCAAAATCAGTAGTGCCCTATGGTCTGTTTTACACCTATTTTCTCCCGCTCTTTCTCCCTTTTTCCATCATATCACAATCATATTTAGTTTTCCGACATGTAAAAATCTCACCTCCGCTGCGGCGGCATCATCAAACGCTTCAGTAGCTGTCAAAATGACGCCATCGTTTTCGCCCAAAATGTACACGCTTTGAATGCCGCGCTCCAAGGATTCGCCTGGTTGCAGGAAAAATGACTTGTCGCCCTGTAAAAATGAATGATTTAAGATGATGTCACTTCATTTACAAAATTTCTTTTAACAATGAAATTTTGGAGAAAAACTCAGGTTTTGAGGGTTTTTAGAGTGAATAAAGATTAATGTCAAAATTTTGTTCTCTATGATGTACGTACAGTGATGAGATGACCCACATTTACTCAAAAATTTGCTCAAACAGATTCCTCAGCAAATTGCCAATATAAGTTCACCAGCTGTCAACCAGTGTGCAACCACAATTTTCATTCCACACGATTAATTGAGCGAAATCTCCAACCAAAAAACCCCACCCACCTTAACAAGTTTCCTTTTTCCCAACTGCGGCCTGCCCTCGAATCCCACCGGATCCAAAACAACGCAATATTGCCTATTCGTCAAAGTTGTAACTTCCACAACACCCAAAACGCGTTCATAAACATCGGGGATATAAGTTTCCGCGTCGGTCCATTGCACCAGCCATTCTTCACCGTTTTTGCGATTTTTTCCCAGCTGGTCTTTGAAGGAACGAGTGGCGCGCACGTGGAGGGCCGTCTGAAATTACGGTGGTGGATTACGGTTGGTGGATTACGGTAAGTGGATTACGGTAAGTGGAGTCGGGATTGCGGTGAGTGGTAATTATGGTGAATATATCTACTGAAAAGGGCTGCGGTCATAAAGTGCTTGGTCAAGTGAGAAATTTACACAGTAGAAAACAATATTTTTTTAAATCACTGAAACATTTTTGAACATAGAATTCAAAAGTATGTCTGAAAATTTGCACCTTTAATCGCCCCTGATTCAGGTGTAGTACCCACAAAACCCAATCGTATCAAAGTCTACAATGACAAAAACAACACGCTCAAATTTATGACAAACAATTCCAAAAACAGAAAAAAGGCAAGTAGTGAGTACCTGATAAAGGGTACACACTTCCACTCTTTTTTTGGAGAATAGGATGCACACAAAAAATCGACTTTAAATTTTGAGTTTGTTATTATGTGTTTTTCAAATGTGTCGGTACTCACTACTAAGGTACTCTCAAAAAGTACCCCATACAAAAACAAACAAAAAGTACCCCCCAACCTTTTCCACGAGCACATAGGCATCGACAACCTTCACCACCTCCTCATATGCCCCAGGCATATAAGCGCCAACTTTCTTCACCAGCCACTCCTCTCCGGTAACTCTGTCAACTCCTTGACGATCTGTCAACTCCCGTTTTGCCCTGAGCATCAAGGCTTGATCGGGTTTTATAGTTGACGCTTTGATTGTTTCTTCTACGGATACTTCCTTGCGGGGTATGTAGGTTCCTGGGTTTCAGGGGGGTGTCAAGAAAGAAAATGTCAACTGTCAAGTCACTTGACAACTGGTGGTAATTCCGCTCGCTGGTGGACATTAAATAGATATGCTGTAAGTGGTAAGTAAAGTTCAAGTGGAGAGACGAGTGACCAGTGACTATAAGTGAACAGTGAGTTTCTCAATGAAAATAGCAATCTCAATCAAGTCACTTATAAGTGCACTTGTCATTTGACTCAACACTTGTAAGATTTTTACCACTTTTCGTATTACCTGTACGCTGGCGGAATTGATGAAGTGTCATGTCCTTTGGCCTTTGTCCTTTGTCCTAGCTTTATTAAAACAAGAGCGTTGAAAAAATACACCAATACCTTACACACCCTAGTTTTCTACAAAAATTTCGATAAACACTCAGCACAGCTGTAACTCAAATTGACATTTAACACCCAAATTCCAACAATTTAAAAAAACTTTTTTTTAAACCAATTTTCGAAAAACCAACTAACCGGGCCCCTCAAACAGCCACTCATCTCCAGCAACCCTGTCATTTCCCCCCTCATCTTTGCAATCCAAAACCGCCTTAAGGCGCAGCGCCTTATTAGCTGGAACCACTCGCAATTCAGTAGGGGGCTCGACTAATTCTTCACCGGGATAGAGGGGGAATGGGTCCCTGGTCAGGCGGACTTCTAAATCGGCGTGGGAGAGGCATACCTGCATTTGCGGGGGGGGGGGGGGTATTGAGAGTGACTGATTGGGTGATTTGTGGGTTGGGGATAATGTTACTTTAGGGTGATTTGTTTTTTAAAAACTAGTTGTTAAAACGTTTTTTAGAATACGTTTTTTTCAAATTGTCTAGATCGATTTCGAGACGGAATTCGCCAAAATCATACACTTACAATAATTACAATTTAAGGCAATTTGTGAGAAAGTTTCATGTCTGTCCACCGGAAATTATTTTGCTATGTACTGTATTTCCCCTAGTTACTCTAAGGTAGTTTTTTTCATGCCAACAAAATTTGATATGGGCCTATTTTGTTAGATTTTTCATACAAGTTGTTGATTTACATATCGCTCTTACATATTGAAAAATCAGCTTCAGCATTAACAATAATAAATTCATGTTATCAAACATTAAACATGGTGAAATTTCATCATTTTATTAACTACCTAAATTCAAATGACTAAGGGTATCATATTTCGCCCGCACAATTTTAGTGTAGTGTTATTCGAGAAAATATGGTACCCAAACCTGGCGCATCACTAAAAATGTCAATTTTCAATCGCTAATGACAAAAAATCAGTCAAATCAGGTAAAAAATTACAAACCTGTCCAGTTTTGTCCAGTTGAACTAGACCCTGTTCATCAAGAACCACCGGATTTTTGACCACGCAGTAGTACCGAGGTGGCACCGTGACCATTGCGGTGGGGGCCAAAACCACACTGAAAAAGTGGAGACTTTTTTTGGAAAGGTGCCAAGAATTTAGATGCAAATTCTACAGGGTGGACAAGTGGCAAAGGAAGTGACAAGGAAAGTTATAAGCTGGTAAGTTAAGTGACAAGTGAACTTACAAGTGATAATTGAATCAACAATGGAAATTTATCTGTAGTTGTAATTTACTTACCACATTTTTGCTACTTGTCCATTAGCGGATTTCGTTTCAACCTCGCACGGTAGTGATAGATTTACAAAAGATTTGCAAGAATTAAATAATAACAAACCGTTCATTATCTTGACGGACATAAGTCTTGGGACCGATTTCCAACCGCGTGACATTCTGCAAAATTAAAATAATAATAAAACAACCAAAAAAAATCACCAAAAATTCAATTTTAATCATCAAAAAACCAACACTATTCAAATCCAACACGTGCATGTAGGCATACGGTGCCAATCTAAAAATGGCATCATCAGCACTGGGTCCCTTTTCCCAGTATTGTCGACCGGCGGATTTTTTCTCCATTTTTGGATGAAATTTTCAGAAAATTTCGAAAATACAATTTCACTCAAGTGGGAAATGCAGCTGCAGCAAAACTGAAATGTTTATGGGGGCGGGTATTATAGGTGGTGAAATCGAGCGAATCCTGGATTTTTTCTACAGTAGGAAAATGAATACAAATTGCATGTGTGTTTGCTTTAGCTATTTTGTGGCCAGAAAAAGCACAAATGCACTAGTTGGAAAAATCGGATTTTAGAAAGGTAAGCCATAAATCACAAATATTTACACATGAAATATTTATAAAAATAAAGGATAAATGGTAATTTATGTATATAAATTACAGATTTACTATGCCTTTTTGTGGGATGCAATTTTTGTTGTAATTATAACGTTGCAATTTTGTCACAGTACGTAAATACCTAACTTGACTCTTCGAAAACGGCTCTAATGGCGCAGGCATTACCAGAAAATCGAGAGATTACGGTAGCAAAGTGCCTGAGGCATAAGTTGCACCATGGTGGCGGGCAAACAGAAATATTGGAGTACTTTTTATTGACAATTACATGTGAAACCTTTACACTAGTCGAATGGGATGAGCTGAAGAGTGAAGACATTTCATGGTCTCCAAAACAAAAAAGTGTATGCGCAAAACCGCCAATTTACACATAGAAAGAACAAATTGCGAAATCGTAACTCTTTTTTTTTTATTCGAGTGTATACCTAATCATACTTCGCGATGCTGCAAAAAAAAGTGACGCGTTTAAAATTTCCGTTGGAGTTGTGATATAGGGCAGCTTGTTTCGCAAACGCAAATCGAGATAAAGCTGGACCCATACCGTATTCGCTTGAATAATTCCCCTGGGGGTTTATTTTTTTCGTCCGACTTTTTTGGATGGGGGTGGGGAATTACTCAAGGGTATAACTATTACTTGATCAAAATTTTCAATCTTCATGTTTCTATGAACGCAATTTACAAAATATGCTTCGTAACCAAAATAACATTACACTTTTGTTCAAATAGCATGTACACACCAAAGTTACATATGTCTCAGGGGTGATTACCTAATTTTACTTACCTGTACACTGAGGGGATTATTCAAGGCGGGGGAATTATTCGAGCCAATACGTTAAATAAACAAAATCACACTGCAATTCTCAAACCAAGCGACAACGAACAAACAAAGTGTTTCCCATAGCAACAGTTTTGCACAAGTGTGCATTTTCGCTCGCAGCCGAAACACACTAAAACGCACCGACAATGGGCCCAGGATTACTTCACTACTTTTGTATACTTTTGCGATGTGTCATGACAATCGCATGTGCCAAAAGTTATGAATTTTGGTTTGAGTCACGAATTCGGTGGGGGGAGCATTTCAGGTGCCACTCGCAGACCCTGTAAAATGTCAAATGTCATGTAAAACGTCAAAAGACATGTAAAATTCCCTGAAGAAATGGCAGACAAGTTAACATGACTTTTGACATAGTTCACAAAGATGCAAAACACATCACATGCAAATATTCGGGATTTTAGCAAAGTATGGAAGAGTAGAAAAACGGAAAAACTATTGTATTCGGAGAAACTTCGGAAAAACGGAGAAACTTGACCCACTAAAACTTCAGTCGAAACTGCATTACATTTGGATACGCAATTAACTAATTTGGCATTTCGCCAGCGATTTCACAAGCATCCACCTTTGTGCTGATTGAATAATATTCATACATAAGTTTTACACTGTTCGTTTTTTTCGTGAATAAACTCAGCACAACTTCACCTTCAAAATGAAATGTACGTTCTACAAAAACTTCTCTTAAATGTAAATCGATCGAGAGCACACATAGGTCACTTGATGAGTATTTTACAAACAAAGAACGGTAAATTAATCGGTCATCTCTGGGCGTTTTCAAACGAGTGCTTCTCTAAAAAAAAGAAAAATAAGAGGCTGCTTTTACCTTTGCTCTGTGCTTTCATCGTCGAAGTATGTTTCTTTCACAAATTTCACTTTATGTCGCGTAAAATGCGACGGGCCGCTTCGAGGAGGGATACGCCTTCCCCTGAGCTCAGTGCGGTTTGTTTTTCACGCTTTGAAATCATCTTGGAACAGTGCCAAATTTCGCACTAAATGTTATTCTGTGTTAATTTTTTTTACAGAGCGCCGGAACGCCAATCTACAGCGTCAGTGACACAAAATACGATGGCCTTCCGCGTACCATTCCCATTTTCGGTTAATTTGAAACACGTTTTATACAAAGGTACTAACATACTATAAATCAGGGGTCTCCAAGACTTTGGCCCTCGCGGGGGCTGGATATATGGCAAATCGCTCCTCCGGAAGGATGGATAGCTGAAATAGCTGGATAGCTTCTGGGGCGGGGGCTCGCGGGGGCAAAATATAGGTTTTTTTCAATGCCTAGAAGACAGAAAGGGGAAAAAATCGCTAAGAGCAGGTCAAAAGTAGATAAAACGGGCAAAAAATGACTAAAAATAGGTATTTAAAAGCGTGCATAGGCGAAATCAGCGGTTTTGAAGGTGAAAAAGTATAGAAATGTACGAAAATTAGCGATTTTGAGCGAAAATTGTGGCAAAATTTCTCAAAAATCGCTCCAGATAGGTAGATAGCTGGCCGATTTGGGGATAGATAGCCAAAAAATTTGCCTCTGGGATAGATAGATAGCTGGCGGATATGGGGGCTCCCACCCGCCTAGGAGACCCCTGCTATAAATGAGCTATCAATAAATTCAGAAACATTCATTAGCTCAGAAGTTTCCAGGTTTTCGTTTGTGTATTGAGCTGTGGTATCAAATGTATTTCAAGCCAAACGTATTTTTTAAACGTTTTTTCATACTCCACAATATTGAGTTAGAGATATTTCAGTACCACGTCTTAAAAAGCGGCTGGAATTTCTGGATTGGATTGAAATGAATTGTGTTAAATTTAAATAAAATTTCTCGGGATTCAGTGGAGGTGTTGGTGTTCCCAATTTTGTTTCATTTATTTTCTAATCTGGGATCGGAGCTGCAAATAGGGTTCAAACGGGAGCGACTTTTCGGGATCGTTATTGGTTGTTAGAATTTTCGGGATCGTGATCGGGATTGTTTTTTTTAGATTTCGGGGCTGGGGTTGGTGGCCCTGGTTCGGGATAGGCATTCTTTTCGGGATGTGGATCAGGGTTTTTGAAAATGTTCTAATATTAAAAGCTTTTCGGTAATTTACCGCAAAAATGGTCTAAAACACCTTAAAAATAAATTTGTCAGAAAAGGCAATAAATTGGACATCGGGGGTTGATGTTCACATGTGTAATTGCAAAAAAAGTGATTTTTAAACGTTGGGAAATTTTTCCGGGATCGGGATTGCGATTCGTTTTTTTATTTCGGGATCGTGATCGGTACCACAAAAAAATTCGGAATTCGGGATCCCGTTACAACCCCAGCTGCAAATCCAAGAGATCGGTATAAACAGCTGGGGCCAGTTCGGCAAGTGGAGAAGTGAAAAAAAAACAGATTTAGAAGTGAGAAGCAAAGTCAAAAGGAAATTGAACTTTTAATTTTTCTCTAAACTTTCCACATTTTTTAAAGTTAGCTTCATAATTGTTTTTTTTTACATCTCCACTTGCGGAATTAGCCTCAGAAGCAGGGGTATTCTGTTAGGTGAAGTAGGTGAAAGTATAAGTAGGTGAAAATTGGCTAAACATTGAAATATAAGCAAATATAGTACTGAAAATAGGCAGTTAGACGCATGAACTTTTGATTATGGAATCTATAAAAAAAGTATGAAAAATAAGATTTTGAGCGAAAATTGGGGTATAGTTTTTCAAAAATCGCTACAGATAGGTCAGGGGGTTTTTTCGCTGATTTTTTTTGGGGGGGGGGGTAGTTGCCCAAAATTTTGCCTCCGAGATAGATAGCTGAGCGGCCTCCGCGTGGTTTTGGGAGGGGGTAACCCCCCCCCCCCCTTTTCTACCCCTGCCCAGAAGTAAATACTATGTGCAATATGTAGATTATGCTTCCTTTCTTCAACTTACAAAACACGCAATCTTTCTCAACTCGCAGGCTCGCACACCTTGAAATCGGGTATAAAAGTCGTTTTGGACGATGCCGTACTGGACGAGGCAGTCAAAAAGTGTGCGCAGCCACCGAAATCTCAATTTTACGATGATCTTTTTATCAGGCGACAGCATTTGGCGACAAAATTGGCTGCTTTGAGAGAATTGGCGCAAAATGAAGCCACTTTACGGCCGTGTCAAAGTTCAAATTCTGATAATTCAGAGGATAGCCGATCAAAAACGGGTAAAACAAGTGGAACAGTCGATTCAAAAACGTCGAAATTTGGCAAACATGCCAAGAAAAGCAAATTGGTAAAAAGTGTCAGCGATGATTCTTTACAATCTTGGCACAGTGCCAAATCAGATCAAATGGCCACATGCTCAAAATCGTCTGCCGACACAGTGGCTTTGGATTGCTTGCAGAAAGGAAAACTGGATACACGTTTCAAAATTCCAAAGAAACCTCAAGATTTGGAAAAGTGTGGGCCGGAAAAAGTTGCCGAACCCGTGCGGGTGCCTGTTCAGAAAGTGGTAGAATTCAGATTTCCCAGTTTTCTTGGGATACCTGTTCAAGTTGAAGATGATGGTCGTAATTTTAGAGGTGGGTATTTTTGCGTCATCTGATAGTTATGTCAATTAAAAAATGGTAAGTGTAAGGTAAAATGTTGGATTAAGTGTGTCAGGTGTTGTGAAGTCTTTGGTAAAATTTGTCCAGTGCCATGTGAAATGTGTGATAAATTTTTTTTGTGAAGTGCCGTATAAAATGTCAATGACTACTAATTGATCGTAGAAAAAAATTTACTGTGAATTTGGATAATTACATGACATGTCAAATTTATGTGAGATTTCGGGGTACAGCACTGATTGGCCCCTGGTTACTTTTTCTGCTATTCCATTTAAAAATAAACCAATACATTTCAGAGGCTAAAAGTAGTCCCAAAACAGCTGAAATTCCCGGAACATCAAAAGATGTTTCCACATCAAAACCAGTTTCCGAAGTGTGTTCACCAACAGAAGAAACTCAAGCACCCATTTCCATGGAAATCGATGAAAGTGTCTCGGAAGACAAAAATGACACAGATTTGGGTGAAATGGAACTTGATAATGCCGGAATTGCAGATAGTGAAAATGCATCAGTGCAGTCAGATAATTGTGTTGAAATGAGCAATGGGGAAAGGAAAGTTAGGTTTAAACTTGATAGGGGTTAGTTTGGTGTGTTTGGTTTCATGAATTTGATGTGGTGTGGAGCGCCTGCTCTGCAGCTTTCTCATGAAATGCTCATCATGGTGTCATTGTTTATGATATAGAAAAATTTGCAAAATGTGAAAGGATTTGCATGCATAAACATTTTTGGCTGGTGATTTTTTGTTAAATGGCCTTGCTGCTAGTGCCTTTCTAAAAATGTCTTCCAGAGAATGTATTGTTATGTCCATTGTGGTCATATTATGACTGTGGAGTCATGGTATAGCTTTATAAGCAGTGATTTCTTTCAAAAATATCCATTTGTATGTAGACTTATTAGGTATGTCGCTTTTCGTTGAACATTTGTGACTTCAAGTGAAGTTCAGCATGGAATAGTGCTTAAATAAGGTTGTAACAGGGGTCTCCAAAATTTTGGCCCTCGCAGGGGCTGGATAGATAGCAAATCGCTCCTCCAGAGGGATAGATAGCTTTAAAATTTTCTGGGGGGGGGGCTGGTTGGGGCAGAATAGATAGGCTTTTTCAAGGTAAAGAAGGCAGAAAGGTGAAAAATCGCTAATAATCAGTTAAAAGTAGCCAAAAGTATGTTTAAAATGGCTAAAAATAGGTACATAACTAGTGTTGGCACATTTTTTTAAACTGATTTTTTTATCTGATTTTTTATATAAAAATCAAAGGGTGGAAACAGATTTTAATTTGAAAAATCAAAAGGCAAAATTTCTGGTAGACTTGCACTAGGTATTTTGCATTTTTTGCATGCAAGCGCACAATTTCTCATACATATTACCATTCCCACATACTTCTACAGTGTGTAACATCACTGTCAATGTATTAGCCTTCTCTTACAACCTTATTTAAGCACTATTCCATGCTGAACTTCACTTGAAGTCACGAACATCCGACAAAAGGCAATATACGTAATAAGTCGACGTAAAATGGATATTTTTGAAAGAAATCACTGCTTATAATGCTATTCCATGACTCCACAGTCATAATATGACCACAATAGACATAACAATACATTGTCTGACACTTAACATACACATATTTTTCTCTATACTGCCATTTTGGGCGATTTTAAAAAAATCCGATTTTATTTAAAAAAATCAAGGCGTTTAACAAAAATTGATTTTTTCCAACCCTATAAATAAAATAACCATGTATATAGCTGGAAAGCAAAATTTTGAAGGTGAAAAACTATATTTCTATATCTTTGGGGGTATTAGGCAGAAAATTTGCCTCGGGATAGATAGATAGCTGAGCTGCCTCCAGGATAGATGATAGCTGGCCGATTTGGGGGGGGGCAGCCCCCCCCCAGCCCCCCCTAGGAGACCCCTGGGTTGTAAAAGAAGGCTAATACATTGACAGTGACGTTACACACTGTAGAAGTTGGTGGGAGCACATTGGCTGAATATTATATACTACACTAGCATATCACAGCTTTTTATTACCTGATAGCATGAATAACTGGAAGCTTTAACACTAAATGCCCTAAAATCCATGTAAACACCACCAATGGTAATGTGTATGAGAAATTGCGCGCTTGCATGCAAAAAATTGCAAAATACCTAGTGCAAGTCTACCAGAAATTTTGCTTTTTGATTTTTTAAATTAAAATCAGTTTCCATCCTTTGATTTATTTAAAAAATTAGATTTAAAAAAAATGAACTGCCAACCCAAAGCAAGACTCTCATTTTTGTGAAATCAAGAATAAGTGTCAAGACAGATACAAGGAAGTCGTAACATTTTGTTGACTGTGATATTGTTTGAACTAAAGTGCCTACCTAGGGACCAGCTATAGGGTAAGTATAGCTGAAAACAAGAAAAAAATTAGGAGGTGCGGGCTTCGATTTATAGTCTTTCAAGTGTAAAGGAAGCAGGGGTCTCCAAGATTTTGGCCTTCGCTGGGGCTGGATAGATAGCAAATCGCTCCTTCGGAGGGATAGATAGCTGAAAATTTTTCTGGGGGGGGGCTGGTGGGGGCACAATATATAGGCTTTTTCAAGGTTAAGAAGGCAGAAAGGGGAAAAAATCGCTAATAATCAGTTAAAAGTAGCAAAAAGTATGTTTAAAATGGCTAAAAATAGGTATATAACCATGCATATAGCTGCAAAGCATGATTTTGAAGGTGAAAACTATAAAAAGGTGCGAAAATTAGTATTTTGAGAAAAATTGGGGCAAAATTTCTCAAAAACCACTCAAGATAGATAGATAGCTGGCCGATTTGGGGGGGGCAGCCCCTCCCCCAGCCCCCCCCCCCGTAGGAGACCCCTGAAAGGAAGTGAAGGGAGAATAATCGCTAAAATTAGTTGAAAAATAGAAGTACATGTAGTGCAAATAATAGCCGAAAATAGGCATTAGGGAAGATAAATTGGGATTTTGAAGGTGAAAAACTAAAAGATTTGAAATTTAGTGATTTTGAGTGAAAATTAGCGTAAAATTTCTTTAAAACCGCTCCAGATAGGTAGATAACTGGGCGATTGAGGGGGGGGGGATTTCAGGGGTAGTAACCAAAAATTTGCCTCCGGGATAGATAGATAGCTGGGCGGTTTAGTTGGATAGATAGATAGCTGCCCCCGAACCACCCTCCTTTCGTACCCCTGCTAGGGGCGAGGGGTGAACTTCCTGTAGCTCTCACCCCAAAAATGACACTAAACAATTCGTTTTTGCACTCCCAAAAACCTGCAGACCTTCATTCAACTGCGTTTTTCCTGTCTGCCCTTCCAAGCACCATGTTATACTCCAGTGAGGATGACATTCCAAATAATTCCGGTAACGATTCTCCTCCTGTCAGCTGTTCTGGCGACGCGAAGGCTGTTGGCACTCATCCAACGGGCAAAATGGTAACTTGTGATTTGTGTGCATGTAGGGTGTCATCAAAAAATTCTTATGGAAACGGAAACAGAAAATTTTTTGCACTTGCTGGAAAACGGAAACAGAAATTTTTTGCACTTGCTGGAAAATGGAAACATTTTTTCCTGTGAAAAGCGGAAATGGCAATGGAAACTTGCCTGCGGAAAGCAGAAACGGAAATTTTTCTAAACTTGCTGGAAATCGAAAAAGGATTTTTTGTCATTGCCGGAAAACGGACCGGAGAAAATTTTGCTAGTTGAAATGGAAAACGGAAAGTTGTCACCCTATGTTCATGTGCTTTTCTGTGTTTGGTTTTGTGAGAACTGTGTGTTTGCAGTCTTGTTAAATTTATCGCTGCAGAAGTGTGTGACATAATTTTTCTGTGGTTTGTGGGAAGTGTATGATGTATTCAGTTTTGATGGTAATGTCATTAGTTGACAGATGTTAGCTTACTTGACATTTACATGGACTTATCTGTGTTTTCACTGTCACATTGGCCCTGCACATTGTGCCTTGAGTCCAGAATAAGGTGTGTGTAAACTACTGTTGATGGAGATTAAAAATCATTCATAAAAACCTGTTCAAAACAGATTTATGTGTTTTGGAAATTTTGATGTCAACTAGTGTGTATTCTGGCATTAAACGATTTTATTTTTTTAAATTTTTTTTGAATATCTATCTTTCAATGTGAGAGCTTTAATTTTTACCTCCATTTGAAAAAACGCTCAAATAATGGAATAGGCGGTTTGGAAAATATTCTTTAGATGCAAGAACTAACATGCACCTCAAATTTTATAACAGGAGAACATGTAAAAGTTAGGCTAAAAATATGTCGAAAACATAACAAATAAATTGAAAGTGTTTCAACTATTTCAAACAATGATTTTTGCACGATCAGATAGAATGGTGAGAACAATTGAACGGTTTGATCCTGAATTCTTTCAACTCCATGATTTTCAGTTTCAAACTTGTGTTTGAAATTATAACAGTAGCTTGAGCACGCGATGTTTTACTGACAACTTTCACCCAAAACGTTTTGAAAAGGCCCATCAGTATATCCACAATTTGCTTGCTTAAGTATTTTCATTCCAAATTTGCATGGCTACAATTTTTTTTAAATTGCTGTCATGTTGAGTGGCTATCTTTGCTCTGCGTTTTTCTGATACCTTGGATCAGGGGTTCAGTATGGGGGTGTACATAGGGTTCAAACGGGATTGACTTTTCGGGATCGGGATCAGGATTGGTTTTTTGAGATTTCCGGATCGGGATCGGGATTGGCCGGGATTGGGGTCACGGGATCGGGATTGGCATTGTTTCGGGATCGGGATTGGGGTCTTGGGATAGAGTATTTGGCCAATGTTCTGGCATTCACAGTTGTTCATAAAGGTCTCAAAACACTGTTGGATGCCAGAAAAGTGGCATAAAATGAACGCTGGGGGTTTGCGTTCACATTTTTGCATGCAAAAACATCATTTTTTCACTTATGATAATTTCCTCTAATTTTTCCGGGATCAGTATCCCGGACTTTGGAGTTTCTCGGGATCGGGATTTGAAAATGTTTGGGATCGGGATTGCTAAATCCCGGAATCCCGGAATCCCGTTTGAACCCTAATCCCGAGGCAAGGTTTTTAACTACTGTCCTTCAAACATCACCCCCCAATCACCCAACTATCTGGAGCGATTTTTGGAAAATGTTACCCCAATTTGCACTCAAAATCGCTAATTTTGCAGAGTTGCGAAAGTGTATTTACACTTACCCGAAATACCCGGGTAAATGGATATTTATATTTACACTTACACTTTCATAAAATACCCATACACTTATTTTACACTTTCCTGAGCAAAATACCTGGGTACAGAAAGTGTATTTTTTCTTTCAGATGGCCCTGTTTTATGCTTTTGAGAAAGCATAAAATAGGGTCATGTACAAAAAATAACTGCACAGTGCACACATGCAGTTATGCATTGAATGTTGAAAATATGGCAAATGTACAAACTAGCGTTTGATCTCCAACCTTTGATCAGTACTCATGGTATTCTACAGTTTCATCATACTTTTGTAAAAAGGACAAGATCAATGGAAATTCACCAGCTGGATACAAAGTCAACTGGCTTTTGCATTGACATTTGCTGCATGTCCATTCTTGCATTTAAACAGTGTGTATCGCATTGCTTAATCAGTAAAATATCAACACTGAAAAAGTGCCATTATTAGGGAACTTCGCACCACTACAGTATTTGTTACAGTCTCAAATGTTTCATAAAAGGCAGTAAAATGTGAAATAATGCATGAAAATGACAAATAAATTGATCTAAAGGTGAAAACAGTGGTGTTTTCTAATGCTCAACAGTGAGAGCTCTTACTAAAAAAAATTTACACTTACACTTTTTTACACTTTCCTAGGTATTTTTAAAATACCTTACACTTTTGGTATCCATACTCAAAATTTGGAAAGTGTATTTACACTTACACTCACCAAAAATACCAGTATTTTAACAACTCTGTAATTTTGATGACGTTTTCTAGCAATTCACCTTCAAAATCAGACTTGTGATTTTTCAGACTACAAAATCATTATTGTTCTGTCAATTTTTGCCTATTGCAAACTCTTATGAATAGCCAATTGCAACCGATATGGGTTTCATCTGCAGCTTCTGTTTTGTCAATGTGTATTGCCACGAGGTGGTAGCAAAGCAACAATTCTTGGTGTTTGCATGACTAACTTGAGAACGAGTGGAGCTATCGCAGCCATATTTTCAGGGATCCTTTCCTATTCAGTTGTTAATGTTGACCTAAAATTAGACATTATTCCAACCACCCAGTGACAAGTTATTCGAAATCTAGAGGGGTTGTCTAAATTGCCACACCCTGTATGTGGTGTGAATGGCTGTGCTTCAAAAGATTGGAATTTCAAGTAGCTTGGGATCAATGGTTGAATTGTGTTTCTGCATCTCAACATGCATTTCAACCAAAAATATGGTAAAAATTCTGAGAATTTCACAGAAAAACAGAATTTCTGAGATGTTAACATTTTTCTATAAAAAATCGAAATGATTTTTTTACCGAGGGAATAAAATTTTGAAAATATTTTCAAATTTTCGTTTGCCATCAGTATTTGAAGCGTTGTTCCAAAAGTGCATACCTAAGTGCAAAACCC
The DNA here is from genome assembly GCA_964036195.1 of Sphaerolaimus hirsutus. Classification (NCBI taxonomy): domain Eukaryota; kingdom Metazoa; phylum Nematoda; class Chromadorea; order Monhysterida; family Sphaerolaimidae; genus Sphaerolaimus; species Sphaerolaimus hirsutus. The sequence goes on along the minus strand of OZ038450.1, from coordinate 28,112,320 downwards.
AGATTAAAACAAGAGTTGTTAAAAGCACTCAACTTTTTTCAATGTAAATGTAAAGTTGTTTTTTTACTCACCCCCTGAGTACAGAATACGTAAAGTAATTTTTTTACTTTTACTCATGAGTAAACATGAGTAAAATACTTTTTCCCCAGAAAACATAAAAGTGAGTATTTTTCTGGAATTTTGCCCAATTTTCACTCAAAATCACTAATTTTTGTACCTCTTTGGCCATTTTAACCTTCAAATTCACTAGTTTATGTGTTATGTGCCTATTTTCAGTCATTTTTTTGGCAATTTTGTCGTTTTTCTCCCTTTTTCCATCTATGCTTTTGGAAAAGCCTACAACAAAGCCTATCTAAAATACGTTTTCTGTACTCGAGTACTTTCAAAAAGTATATGTAAAAGCGAGTACACATACTTTTTTAAATATAGTAAACGTATTTACTCAGTACTTGAGTAAACATACTTTTTAAGTAAACATAAATACGTTTTAACAACTATGGAATAAAATGAATTAAGCGTAGATTAGACATCCATGCACACTCATGTCTGGAGAAAAATTAGCAAAACTGTCACGCACACTACTATACCATGGAAATTTGGGCAAAACATTATTATTTGTTGTTAAATATTTGTTCTCAAATATGTTTTGAACACAGAAATATTTGTTCATAAATATGTTTTGAACACATAAAATTTAACCAGTATGAATGTTTCTGATCGCTGTCAACAGTAGATTACAGACTCGTAACTTAGATTAGCCCAAAAGTATTCAAAACATATTTATGAGTTTCCAAAATTTTAATGGTGTACTAGTGTGTGCATCACCAATATGTCAAATGCCGGGGCGATGTTCGCAAGTGGTTAAGTAGAGAGTAAAGTAAAAAGTAATGAGACCATTGAAAGATAATGATAAAATGTTAAATTTTATTTGCTTTGATTTGCATTGATTTGCTTTTTTATTTTGTTTTAGGTCTGAATTCGATTGTACATTTAAAAAAAACATTTTATCATTATTTTCTGTTTGTCTCTACTTTTTACCGGTTTTTCCTATTCTTTACTCTTCACTTTACTTTTACTTTACCCTTCACTTTTTAGTTTACACTTCAATTTACTTTTTACCTTTTACTTGACTCTTCTCGTTACTTTTTAGTTTACACTTCACTTTACTCTTTACTTTTTACTTTACTGTTCTCTTTAGTTTTTAGTTTACACCACTTTACTTTTTACTTTACTCTTCTCTTTACTTTTTAGTGTACACTTCACTTTACTTTTTACTTTACTCTTCTCTTTACTTTTTAGTTTACACTTCACTTTACTTTTTACTTTACTCTTCTCTTTACGTTTTAGTTTACACTTCACTTTACTCTTTACTTTTTACTTTACTCTTCACTTTACTCTTTACTTTACCACTTGCAGAACTGGCCCCATGTGTATCAATAGATCTGAAAATTGTAGTCTGGGTTGACATGCACCATCGAAAGTGATTAAACATTGATTTTCAGATTTGCTGCCAGACGGTTTTCAAAATCTTGACATAACTCTTGAAAGATTTGATGGGCCTAAAAAGTTGTGAATACAAAAAATGTGGACGAATGTCCATGGTCATGATGTAAAAAGTATCATGACATTGATGCTAAGTGCTATGTCGCTTTTCGGCACCCCCATCACCAGAACAAAAAGCCATGAAAGTTTTTGCTTTCGCGGCAGTGCTAAGTAGTGATGTAAAAGCGCTTGGCGCCATTTTCCGGCGCTATTTTTGTGTGGCGCCAGGAACCAAACGCCTGGGGCTAGCGCTACAGCAAAATGCGCCATGGTGCCCCTGGCACTTGGCGCTATTTTGCTCTGGCGATCGGCGCTTGGCGCTTGGTGGATCACATTTAACATACAAGCACATATCACAGTATGTCTCCCTGCACATGCCGCAGTGCTCATATCACAGTTTGTCTCCCTGCACATGCCCGAAGGCACAGAACACATGTCGCTGTGCTCATTACACATCACGCGGGGCGGTGTTGTCGAAATGCGTGTGCGCGCGTGAATATATGTACATGTATTTATTTCTATACATCATCTCAAATTTATTGTAATCTTTGTTGGGAATATGCTCCCATTTGCTCACCCTGAAAAACTCCCTTGGGGTGTATTTTTTCATTGATATTATCAACTTGTTACTGGTATACACAGGGGGATTATTCAAAATGGGGAGTTATTCAAGATAACATTATAGATAATTTTACTATTACTAATCAGTCTAACATGTCTCTACAATTTATTTCACAGATATTTGCCTCGGGATAGATAGATAGCTGAGCGGTCTCCGGGATAGATAGTTAGCTGGCCGATTTGGAGGGGGAGGCAGCCCCCCCCCCTATGAGACCCCTGCTTCACGCGCGCACATGCATTTCGACAACACCGCCCCGCGTGTATGTGCAATGAGCACAGCGACATGTTATCTGTGCCTTCGGGCATGTGCAGGGCGACAAACTGTGATATGAGCACTGCGGCATGTGCAGGTAGACATACTGTGATATGTGCTTGTATGTGCAATGTAGCACACTCCTTGGCGCTGGAGGTGGGAAAAGTGCTGTGGCATTTTTGGCGCTTGACGCCAAAGCTCTGGCGCTTTTTACATCACTTGTGTCAAGCGACAGCGCCAAGTGTTTTGGTCCTCAGGCCATGAAAATATGAAGGGTGTGCTTCTAAAAGTACCGATCTACGAAAAATCGATTTTGAGATAATCGCAATTGAAAGTTTGGAGTATGCAATACCCATACATGGGTATCGGGTATGGGTATTTTGGGCATATTGTTGGGTATCCACATGCATGGGTATAATCGTTTTTTATACACATAACACCAGCTACCTATATCAAATTTAGCGAATTGTATTGTTCGTAGTACAGTACAGTACGTTTTAAAGGAACAAATTGGTAATAGCATGTAGAACAGTACCTTTAAAAGCACATTTCCATGACATGTAGATCGGTACCATTACCCATACGAAAAAAACACAAAATTAGGTTAGTTTTTTGAACGTACTGATCTCACATCGGTACTTTCAGGAGCACAAAAAATGTGCAGATCGGTACCTTTAAAAAAACAATTTTTGAAAAAGTGTGTAGATCGGTACTTCTTAAGATACAAAACCTGAAAAAGCTTGTAGATCGGTACTTTTAAAATTTCCGAAACTGTATTTTGCGATTTTTTCACATTTTTCAACCCCCCATATCTCAAAATTTATTTTCACCCCCCCACTTTTTATTATATCTTTTGAAGCGCTTTTCAATGGGGACCCTAAAATGGTCCTAACTCAATTGACAATTTTGTAGATCGGTACTTTTAGAAGCACACCCGTTATATAGCGTGAAGTGCAAAGATCGCCATGGCGCTTTTCCAAGCCTGGTGCCAATAGCGCCACAACAAAATGGCGCCATGGCGCTTTTGCATCATTAGCCCTAGGTATCTGAAAGCGTGGGGGGAATGAAGTGTGGGGTTATCTTTGATAATAAAGGATGATGCTGCTGTGTCAATGTCAAGCTTAATATACGGTTCAAAGTTCACATTCAAGTGGTTCAGAAAGTTCCAGTTAAAAATTTATTTGCTTTTGCACTTTTTGAATAAAACTCTTTAAATGTGCTTCTGTGCTGTTACCGTTATGGATATGGCCATTTCAAATTGATATATTACCGTATTTCCTTGAAATACCCCCTTGGAATAGCCGCAGGTCTGAGCGACCTGGGGAAATAATACCCCCCCCCCCCGAAATACTTCCCGTCTGAAATAGGATACATCATAATTGTTAAAACGTATTTAATTTTACTTGCAAAATACGTATACTCGAGTACTGAGTAAATACGTTTACGTTTCCTGTGAAAAAAGTTCCAGTACTCGCTTTTACGTATACTTTTTAAAGTACTCAAGTACAGAAAACGTATTTAAGATAGTCTTCTATATATAGACTTTAAGGCATAGGAGGGAAAAATGGGAGCAAATATGGTAACAATAGAGAAAAACAATCTACAATGTGTATTTGAGCACAGTTGTTCAAATGTGCGTACATTTACCAGAAAAATAAGAGTACGCGAGTACGCGGTAAATACATTTACATATACTTTTTGAAAAAGTAATGTACTCACTTTTACGCATAAATTTTAAAAGTACACGCGTCCAGAGAAAATGTATTTTTTGTTGCTAAAATAACACCTTTCTGTTGCTAATTTTTTTTAAGAAATCATATTTTTTAAGACATACTAAATAATCACCTAAAAAGGACATCTATTATGTCTTGCAGTGTAAAACTCACTTTCACATGTAAAAAGCAGTAGCTTTGACATTTTCCAGCCCCCCCCCCTGGATACGGCCCTGAGTATGAATAAAAAAAGTATTTTACATTTTTTATACTTTGCCTTGAGTAAAAAAAATACTTACATACACATATACTTTAAAAAAAAAGTACAGTAATTCTAACAACTCTGTATTAAGCACAATTGCAGCAAATAAGTTCCCAAATATAGGTGAAAAGTTATGAAAATTAGTTATTTTGAGCAAAAAATTTTGGGGCTAAATTTCTCAAAAATACTCTTATTTACGTTTTCTGGGGGAGAAGTACGTTTACTCACATTTACTTGTGAATAGTGATGGAATGGCGCCATGGCGCTGGCGCCATTTGAGGGCGCCAGAGAGCCCCGCGCCATGGCGCACTTTTTCTGTGGCGCCATTGGCGCCTGGCGCCCTCATTCTGAAAGGCATGAATGAAAAATGAATAAATGGGCTAAATGAAAAAATGAAATAAAAATAAAAAAGCGCATGCGTTGATAATGGAAATTCACTGCAAAAATGGACGAAGTGGTGCCAGTGGATGAAAATTTTTCGTCCAACAGTTCATCTGACGGATCAAAGTTTTGTTGCCGATCTCGTTTTTGCTTGATACATCATGGAGAAAGTGAATGAGCTTGTGCGATGTGTGCTCTACGTCGCTAAAGTAATATTAAGAGCACAGGCAGGGTATTTTTTATCAGAGTTGCGAAAGTGTATTTACACTTACCCGAAATACCCGGGTAAATGGGTATTTATATTTACACTTACACTTACACTTTCATAAAATACCCATACACTTTTTTACACTTTCCTGAGCAAAATACCCGGGTACAGAAAGTGTATTTTTATTCTTTCAGATGGCCCTGTTTTATGCTTTTGAGAAAGCATAAAATAGGGTCATGTACACGAAATAACTGCACAGTGCACACATGCAGTTATGCATTGAATGTCGAAAATATGGCAAATGTACAAACTAGCCTTTCATCTCCAACCTTTGATCAGTACTCATGGTATTCTACAGTTTCATCATACTTTTGTAAAAAGGACAAGATCAATGGAAATTCACCAGCTGGACACAAAGTCAACTGGCTTTTGCATTGACATTTGCTGCATGTCCATTCTTGCATTTAAACAGTGTGTATCGCATTGCTTAATCAGTAAAAAATCAACACTGAAAAAGTGCCATTATTAGGGAACTTCATACCACTACAGTATTTGTTACAGTCTGAAATGTTTAATAAAAGGCAGTAAAATGTGAAAAAATGCATGAAAATGACAAATAAATTGATCTAAAGGTAAAAATAGTGGTGTTTTCTAATGCTCAACAGTGAGAGCTCTTTCTAAAAAAAATTTACACTTACACTTTTTTTTACACTTTCCTAGGTATTTTTAAAATACCTTACACTTTTTGTATCCATACTCAAAATTTGGAAAGTGTATTTACACTTACACTTACACTTTCCAAAAATACCGGTATTTTAACAACTCTGTTTTTTATCACGACTGTATCTTTTCTAATAGAAAAGTGGGTCTACAATAGAAGGGCGTCTCCAATAGATGGAACTCTTTGTATGGGCCACGAAATAATTAGAAGGGCGGCTTCCAATAGAAGCGTCACAAACTGCTGGAATTGTGCCAAATGCATCTAAAAAATAAAAAAATGATAGTAGACGCTGTTATTTTGCTTTCGGTCCATTAATTTTGTTCTATTTAAAGATCAAATGTTGCATGAACTCTATGTTGGGAGTTCCATTCCAAAAGTTCACAAGCGCCAAATCCAGAAAAATCGAGTTGAGCGTGGATTTGACCTCCACGTATAGTTTTTCACATTTTAGGAAAAAAATCAGCGTTATAGTCCATTTCGTTCCCGAGATACAGTAGTACCGATTTTCAAAAAATCGCAATTTTCACATCGAAAGTTCACATATCCGTGACCATTCCCCTATGAAAAACAGGACTTTCACATCGAAAATGCATAAATCCATCTCAGACAGCCGGAGTTTCATATCGAAAATGCACATCCAAAAAATAGTTTCATTTCCAAAAATCCACGCGTGCTTCGGAGCGGCCGCAAAGAGCTGGCCGGAATTCCCATACAAAATAAAGTTTCATGTCCAAAAATGCATATGTGAATTTCCAAATCTATTTTGCACTATAAATCAAATATGTGTGTATATTTTGATTTGAAAATTTAGATAGAGGTACTTTTAGACACGGATTTTGCAGTCGTGTAATTCGTTTTTGCCTACGATGCACCCTTACGAAGTTATTTAACATTTAATTTCAAATGTTCAGATTTGTTCCCAATTTTGGGTGATTTCAAAATCTCACATAACTCCCTAAATATTTCCCAGCCAACAAAATTTGTGGTCACAAAAATTGTAGAGAAATGTAGGATCTATCTGAAAAGTTCGAGGCAAGCTTTGTCGCCCAAACATAGCGCCGTCGGGCCATCGCCAAACTTTAAAATGCGATTTTGAAAAATTGAAAATTGGAAATTGCATTTTTGGAATGAAACTCCCCATGTATCGCCATTAGATGAATCTTATGTGACGGATTGACACTTTAAAAAACCTTGGCAGAACTTGCCTGAAAAAATGGCGAATAAAATGGAATGGTGACTTTCAATAGAAGGGCGTCTCCAATAGAAGGGCAGGTAAAAGGTGACAATAAATAGAAGGACTCTCTTCTATTAGAAGAAAAAGGTATCTATTCTGGCGCCTGGCGCCCTATTTTCCAAATGGCGCCGTTGGCGCTTGGCGCCCTCTTTCCGTGGCGCCCTTGGCGCCTGGCGTGCACTTTTCGAATGGCGCGCTTGGCGCACTTTTCGAATGGCGCGCTTGGCGCCCTTTTCCCATAGCGCCCTTGGCGCTTGGCGCCCGGTTTCTGAATGGCGCCATTGGCGCCCTTTTTCTGGCGCTTTTCCATCACTACTTGTGAGTAAAAGTAAAAAACTTTACTTTACGTTTTCTGTACTCAGGGGGTGAGTAAAAAAGAAATACTTTTCGTTTACGTATACTTTGAAAATAGTTCGGTACTTTTAACAACTCTGGGGTACATCATGTATGTGAGGTTCGTGATGTCTTTATTGCTGCCAATATGCATCGCAGCTAAAGCTTTACACTGTAGCATCGACGATGATGTGTTTAACTATCTTGTTTTATCACTATTACTACCGGTTTGGGGTATACTCGGCGGACATCACACTTAGTATGAAAACCTACCAAAAATTATACAGTTTGTAATCATAATATTTTTATTATGAAATAATTAATTTCAAAATTTATCACAAGATTTTATTCATCAAATTATGGTATTAGGTTGTAAACTAAATAACCTTAATTTTTTGCGATTTCACATTCTTGCATCCCATTCTGTTGTACATTGGCGGATATTAATGCCGTTCGAGAATGTTGGGGTTTGGGGTTGGGGCTATGATGAAATCTTTTTGTTTCCTCGAATAATCCCCCAGTCCCGAGAGAAGGGGGGTCTATAAAAACTTGGTCATTTTGCATTGCCGATCATGCTGATTGAGTTAGAAGCTTTATAACTCGGTCATTTCTAGGCCGATTTGGACCATTCAGCACTTAAAATGATCGGGACAACCGTCAGATTCTATTTTTGCGGTCGTATTTGTAATGTCTAAATTCCTTATGCCGATTTGACCCGGTTTTTAAAGGCGTAAAATAAATTTGAACATTAATAAATGAACATGCTATTGTATATAATACTTTAGACCACAAGAAGTCTAATGCCGAAAGAATGAGTTCAATAACTCTTTCCAATCAAAAGTTATAGCACTTCAAACTTTCGCCTCCCATCCACATATTTAAATAACTGCATGTGTGCAATGTCAAAACTCCAACTCTAGAGCGTTTCTCAGCCGATTTTCACCGATGAACATTTAAAATGATCACAATAACCAGGAGATTCCATTGTGATGCTCAGGTTATCTCTATGCATTTTCAAAATGATAATTTCAGACAAGAGTTCGCAATATTTTCTTGTATGGGATATCTAATTAAATTTACAGATGATCTGAAGATCACAATGGAATCTCCAAGTTATTGTGATCATTTTAAGCATTGATCGACCCAGATCGGCCCAGAAATAGCTGATGTATGGAGCTTCAAAGATCCGTCCAACATCCAGATCAGCCATTCAAAATGACCACGTTTTTATAGACCCCCCTTATCTCGGGACTGGGGGATTATTCGAGGAAACAAAAAGATTTCATCATAGCCCCAACCCCAAACCCCAACATTCTCGATAGGCATTAATATCCGTCAATGTACAACAGAATGGGATGCAAGAATGTGAAATTGCAAAAAATTAAGGTTATTTAGTTTACAACCTAATAGTTTTCCATACTAGGTGTGCTGTCCGCCGAGTATATTTTAAAGCCCATTTCTACGACCCTTCACTGACATTTCTGTCGGAATAATAACCCCCTCCCCTCGAAAATGCCCCCTCGAAATACTCATATCAAAATTTGCACTCTGAAAAAATAAATCCCCTGGGGGCATTTCACAGAAATATGGTATATTTTTATTTGCCATGCATTTCTGACCAAAAACGTAGAATTTTTCTAACAATTCTTTTTTTTCTAAAAAATCTATTTTGAACTAGTGGAATAGGAATCCAAAAATGTTTTCGAATTTCTTAACCATCGTAAAATATTCAAATAGCCGCACATTGGGCGAATTAGGCACACACTAGTTGACATCGCAAATTCGCGTCAACTCAGTGTCAATTGAATAAAACAAGAAGTTTGTAAAAAGCATCACACTTAACAGGAACAATGAAAATGAAGTGTTATGATGTAAAATTAACCATGCTCTATCAGATAGATAAGTTGAAATCACAGTATCACTTAAATTCAGTTGACATTTAGTTGCATGAATTCAGTTGACATCCAGTGTGTGGGGGCACATTTGATCACAATCTATTTCGCAGGTAGTCAATTTCTACTCGGCGCTACTCAGCTGGAACACTCAGTGGCTATCCGAATTCAACAAGGCGCGTCACGAAAGGGATCGGGAAAAGGAAAATAATTCTGGTAATTTTTTTTCTGTTCTTTGTTCGGTCCGTCCCGGATGCTGTGATCGCTGGAAGGTATGGCGTCCTCCGCAAAGTTTTGTTATTGGGCATTTTACATTTTCCACCACCTTCAACAGTTGCATAGCTTTTTATGGCTCACATTTTACGAGGCATTTATCGGGGACTAGCGGATCGGGCCACGATTGATAAGTTGGCCCGCGTCCAAGTTAGCGGTTGCGTATTATACGAATGAAAGTAAAAGTGCTCAAAATCGCTGAAATAAGCTACCTTCATGATCGCTATTTCCATCTTTATAGTTGCTTATGTACCTATTTTTAGCTTATTTTATTTAAGCCATCTCGAAATAATTCTTGGCTGGCTGTTTCTGGCCGGCTGCCAACCTATGATACGGGATATTTCCGGGACTGGCGCGCGATCGTCACACTATATTTGGAAAATATCACATATTTACCATTGGCAAAGTGCCAAAGCAGGCGTTGGGATACTCCCGTTTGTACACGTACATATGTCAATTAGTGTGTCGGCCGCCATTAGCGACCATTTCCGGTTGCTTAATCGCATTTCGCAGCCATTATCGGTGACGCGGACAAAAATCCTGCTTCTTTAACTCTCGTTCCTACAATATCCAATTGTATCCAACTATATCCAATACTAATGTGTACTTATGCCAATGGTACATAATTGGTACGACCTTGTTTTTGCTTTTTATTATATTATTTCAAAATTTTGACTGCTTGCCAAAAATTGCATTTTCTCGTAAAAAATATAAAAAATTGCAGTGCTCGCCATCGTACCGCCGGGACTTTCTGGCGCCGAAAAACCGCATTTCTCGACTAAATTCGCCGATAGTTTGTCTGAGTTGGAACGGTGCCAATTTCGTTCGCTTGACGATTATGCCAGGGCTATTCACCCTGTGATGTTGTTGGACGCTTGGCAGAATGTTCGTTTTGTTTTTGGATTTTTAAAAGTAAAAATTTTAGGCCTTGGATTTTCTCGCACTTTCAGCTGAATTCAGAGCTACTTCACTTCGTTTGTTTTCGGAATTTTAGTAAACGCTGCGGATCGTAAAGTATGCGCAGAATCATACCAAAATTCAATGGATAAAATCTTGTGATAAATTTCCTAATTAATCATTCCATACTAAAAACGAAATTGTATGATGAAAGACCCGTATAATTTTTAGTTCATTATTCAGATTGGTTATGGTAGGTTTCCATACTAAGTGTCATGTCCGCCGAGTATAACAACTTCCATAAATGCCAACGATAACATTTACTGGTCTAAATCAGTTTTTGACTTATCAACTTCTAGATTTGGACGCATCGATTTTTGTCAATTCATAAAATCCAAAAAAATTCCAGGTGGCAGACGGGTGGTCAGACGCAACTCGCGCGGCCACTTTTGGTGGCAACATTTTGGTGAAATTGTGGTTTGCATTCGATGGCACTTATGACACTGTGATGGATGGCAAATTTGTCAAACTTAAGTTGGCTAGTTAGTTTCATGTTTTTGTGGATTTTTGCAAAAATTGTAACGTGCAAATTTGCCAGAGGCCGACAGCTGGATATTTTTTTCAGTTTCCGTTTTGAGTGCTCATTTTCTGTTTTCCCGTTTCCCGGCTCCGGAAAATGTTGACCTTCCCGTTATTGTATTTCGAAGTCAAAAATTTTCATTTCCGTTTTCCGGCAACTAAAAATGCATTATCTATCCATCTTCCGGCAGCTCAAATTTTTCACGTTTCCGTATTCCGTAAAATTAATATTTGACGTCCTAATCTCAAGCCGGGAATTTCCGGATTTCCTGTAAGTAAAAGTTTACTACCGTTTTCCGTTTCCGTCGGCAAAATCTCTTTTCCGTTTTCCGTGCAGCCCTACAAAACCTTCACCAAATCCAACCAACCAAATAACACCCCCAAACCCCCCAGTCATGGTAACAACAGCCGAGGTAGCCGAATTCTCGTCCCGTTTCAAAGACGCCCTACTGCATGTTAGCCCTGTGCCCGACGAGAACAAGGACAGGAACAGGGTGATTGTGCCCAGCGCGCTGGTTGTGAGGTGTGAGGTTGGTGGATTGTTTTGACGTTTTTTTGTCAAGTGTCAAGTGTAATGTAAAATGTCAATCAAAACGAAAAAGATTCTATTACTAAAATATTGACATAAATGAGAAGAAAATTGTTGTGTGATAAAAGATAGTGAAACACTTGACACAAGTTAACCATTAATAACTTGACTATTATGTACTAATTATCTTCCCAGTTGTCCAACGTGAAAATATTAGCACACCGATTTGCATATGCAAAAGTACACCGGCGTCTGGCGCCAATAGCGCCATGGCGTGTCGCCTACGAATGGCGTCAACGCCATGGCGCAATTTGCCCACTACAGGTATCAAATTTTAGAAGGGGGCTCCCCCCCCCCCCCCCGTTCGACGGGTTCTGTATACTATCTACCCCCTCCCTCCCCCGCTCAAAAATCCGGGCTACGTCCTTGATAGTAGCTTCAATTACTTTACACCCTGCACGCGTGGTTCCCGCTGGAAGCGTGCCAACGATTTGTTTCTGCATGCGATTTTCAGAAAAAGTTGAAAAAGTCATCGCTGTTATGACGCTTATACGGTTACGCTTATACTTATTCACAACAATGATTTTTTTATCGCTATACAAACATCGCATGCTTGATCATCATTGGCACGTATCCAACGTGAGACATAAATGAGTGCGATGGCAGAGTATCATGTTCGCCGGGTATACTGATAGTATCTTCAATTACGCAGGCCACCCCCCTGAACTACGGCAGCGACATTTTAGCCGAGGAATTGCCAGCGAAAAAAGCGCAGAGTGCCCGCGTCAAAATGTGCCTAGCTAAAGATCCAGATTCCAATGGGACTACTGGAGCGGGTGTGTGAAAATTTTCGGACATTCTTGAATAATTCCAATGAAATAAACACCATTGTGTCTGACAGTTTAAACACCACTACTAGTCATATTTGGTTTACAATATTTGACAATTTTTATACACGTATTTTTGTCATGGTCGACAGGAAAGCCTTGTTGATTAGATTGACGGTAGACCTTTTGTCTCCGCCGACAAAAGTATATGTGCAAAAATTGTCATTTGTCAATATTGTGACTGAATCATGACAAGTGAGTGGTAACACAACTCGGATAGTTTTTTAATCCCAAATAGGACATACAGATTGTAATTTCATCAACATAAACATTGTCCTCACGTTAAAACTGTCCTTTCCAGTCCGAAAATGTCCGCAAATCGTTTCCGCGACGGAAACTGGCGACGACTCATCACCAAGTGTGTCCGAAAACGATTCCACCAGCAATTTTGGGATGGACACCGACGCTATGTGCATGTTTACAATCGAGATTTATAGTAAAGTTAGATCTAATGCGGAGAGCATGAATACATTAAAAAATTTGGTTGTTAAAAGGAAGGCTGTGTGTGTTACGGTGAGTTTTTTTTGTGTCAATTTTTCTGGGGGGTTTAGAGTTTTTGTTTTCTAAATTTTCCGTTTGATGGGTGGGCGGAGCTTCGACCACAATATCTGTGTGGTAAACTTTTGTACTTGACAATGTGTACTTTTTCATTCTTGTCGCACGAAAGGAAATTCTTTTCATATCTTGGTTTGATAAAATAACAATGTCAAAATGTTTTATGGTTCAGTAGCCCAGAACCAGTGAATGCCCTATTAAATGTAGAATGTAACGTTTTATTCTATTATTTTTCTATCGGTTGTTTGACAGTTTAGGAGTGGCCCTTGGCTATATAATTTAAATCAGTTTTTTTTGTTACTTCCAGCCCTGCGGCCGCCTTTCCGACTATATCAGCTTCGCGGAATCGCTGCAATTTCCGGTAAAAGGCGATTCTCTACTCGGAAGAATTTTGAATTTTGATTCAGCCATGGATTTCGGCGGCATTGATCCGTTGATTATTGGACCGAATTGCGAAGAAAATGGCGAGAGTATAGGGGGTATTGAAAAAGTGGTATATTGTAAAAGTGAAGTGAGTGTGTTTTGGGTTTCGATCAGTTTTTCGGGATTTTCGAGTTTTTTTAATTTGATTGTGATCGATTTATTTCGGTGTTGGAATTGTAATCGGAAGCGTGATTTGGGAATTGTAAATATTAGGGATTCCTTTTTTCCAAAAAAAATTCGTTTGGGAATGCATTTATATTTGCTTTTCTTTAAAATTATTGTAAATTTGACTAATTATTCAGGAAAAATAATCTGAGACCGCTGGACAAAAACATTTCCGACCCCCAAAAAATTCACCGTTCATCATAATTCCATCTATACCAAAAAATTCACGTTTTAAATCCCTCAAACCCCTTAATACCCCCTTCCAGATGTCTGCAGTGGAAAAACACCTCATATCAGCAGTTAGTCACGACGCTGTACACGATAATGTGGACAATAAAAACATCCCGAAAGTTGCGATTGTGGAGGGGCCGCCTGGAAGTGGTAAAAGTTCACTGCTGGTGAAATTGATTGATGATTTGGTGAAGGTTTGTGTGTGATTTTTTTGATTTTGATTGTCAGGGAATGGAAGTGTTTAAAGTGGGGTTTTTCATCGAGTTTCGTGGAATTTCTCATGAGTTTCACAGAGTATTTTAAGTGAGGTTTTTCATAGAGTTGTATCCAATGTATTTTTGAATCCAAAAGTTGTTTTTTTATAGATTTTATTTCTGATTTCTGAAGCTTTTTCACCGCTTCTGCTTGGAACGATGAACCATGTAGGTCATTCCAGTATCGTAAATTTTCAACAATTACTGTTATATAAATAATAATGTGATTAGAATAATACATTAAGTATGTATTTACAATGTATAAGATAGAATGGAACAGATGGAATACGGTAGCCTTCAGTGAATTATAGTTACCACTTAAATGGCCCACACACACTAGTTGGCGTCGCAAATTCAATGTCAATTGAATGTCAACTAGATAACACAACAAATTAAATTTGAATAACGCAAAAAGCAACACACTGAAAAAGCAATGATAATAAAGTGTAACGATCAAAAATTCAATATACTCTATCAGATAGGAAAGTTGAAATAACATACCTAATTATGGCCCCAAACACAACACCTCAACCCAATCTACAATCTACCCAATCTATCACCCCGCAGCGCAAGCGCGCCCTGAACGTGTCCGGCGTGGTGTTGGTGCTGTGCACCGCCGACCAGTCAGTGGACGACCTTTTGGAGCGGTTCCGCGCGCACAAATGCTGTCAAATCAATTCGAATGAGAAGGAACAGGGGGAGGATGGGTGCAGCGATGAATTGGATACCGATGGAATGGGTTGGTTAGGGCGCACTTTTGGGTTGAAGTAGGGTGCATTTGGGTTTGGAAGTAGGGTGAAAATGGAATGTAGGGCGTTGTAAATAAGGCGTCAAGGTTAGCAAATATGGAAGTGAGATTGTGCGTAAGGCAATTCTATATTGACGTCGAAAATGGTGTGAAAAACGACAGATGGACGGGAAATTTGTTTCGAGAACCCCCCGCCTGAATTTCGACATTTCGAAGAATTCAAAACTTTCGAATGTCGGCGGCGTCGAAAAAAATTTTAGTATCCCATCATTCTAAATTTTGATCGTTTGAAACTATATATTCCAGCATGAGAAAGGCTACACCGTTCAGATATTTGCTTCCATACTTCACAACAATTAACATCAAATTGTAAAAACCCCAATTTCAGTGACGCGCACATTGCGTTTTGTGACGCGTCACAACGAATCGATAGTGCGGCAATCCTGCCAGCAACATGTGCTGCATTGGATCGCCAAAGGGCGCGCCAAGAAAATGCGGGAAAGGGATCATTTGGATAGGTGGGCAAAATATTTTTTGAGATCCTGTACTTTGTGGTTTAAAAATAAGGGCCTTTATATTGGAAACATCAAATCAGGTATGGGTGGGATTGCTCCAGCTAGCTGGCTTTACCGGACCCTGCTCTAATCTGTATCGGTGCTGACAGGGCCGTATCCAGGGGGGGGGGGGGGCGGGGGGGGCTGCAGCCCTCCCCCCTCCCGGGGCGAGACCAGAAAGTGACCGGAAAATTCGACTTTTTCAACGTCAGCGTAAAAATTTTTGCGCGCAAGCGCGCATTCTTCACCAGACATAAGGTATTTATTATCATCCGATTTGCTCCATGTGGCCGCAAATCGTTGTAAATACACTCAATGTTGTGTTTTTGCTGTTTTGTATGATATTTACTTACATATACAGCGTTCCATGGCGCTGACGCCAATGCCAATGGCGCCATGGCGTGGCGCCTACTAATGGCGCCAGCGCCATGGCGCCATTCCGCCACTATGTAGCTAAAATTTTAGGGGGGGGCTGAGCCCCCCCCCCCCCTCGCCGGCCTCCGTAAACAAGCAGGTCCCCCCGCTCAAAAATCCTGGATACGTCCCTTGGTGCTGAGACAAAAAAAATTGCCCTTGAACATCCCCACTCCCCATTTCCAGACGTTTATACATCACCTAACTATTGTTCACCATTTTCAAACATTTTTTCGACTTTTTGCCTTCTACACCGTGAAAGAGTTTGTTATTGTATTGAACCCCGAACACCCCCGCATATTTTTCAGCTATTTTTCTTTCCGAAAAAGTGATTTGCTATTTATATTTACGAAAATCCAAATTAAAAAAAACAAGACCCCCAGCCCCACACCAATTAAACAGCACCCTCAAAAAATCCCCCTCATTTCTCCCAGGGAACAATGTCGCCTGCGCGCAGAGGAGGAATTGTGCCTTTCGAAAAGGGGTCACGTTTTGGCGGGCATGGCCGAGCGCCTGGCGCGGAGTAGAAACAGGATGAACAACTTGGACTGGTGGATGCGCAGGTTTGCAAATTTGCGGGTTGGGGGAAATGGGGGGGGGTGCTTGGAGGTGTGAGAGTGTATTTGGAAGGGTTTGGAAATACATAGATAGCTACTGTTTTAACCTGCTGCTGTGAAAATGTTTGAATGATGACTTGGGTGTCAACTGGTTCGATGCGAAACATGGGTACACGCGTACAGTAATATTTTGTCAATATTGCGGCGTTCTTGTGAAATACGTCAACTAAAATCTTAATCGAAACCATTTGGTAATCCGTGTCAACTACATAATATAGCGCCAATATTTATTGCGGCCATTCCCGCATCATGCCATGTGTCAGACCTATGTTTTACATTTTGCATGACCTTTCACAAACTTATCTTACATTTTACAAGGTGCGAGCCCTCCCCAGATTCGGTACTCAAATTTGCGCACTCAAGATTTCAAAAAACTTCTTGTTTTAATTGCATTCTAAAAAAACAGTTTGAAAAAAGCAACTGCGCAGGTCGAACGAGTGCGGCACGGAGCTGATGGACGAAGATATTTTGTGCGCCAGTGAGGAAGAAGTGGAAAGAGTGGATGTAGTTTTTACAACTGTGTCCTGTTTCGCCAGCGATCCCTTCGTTGATTTGCTGGTTTGTTTTTTTGATTTTCTATTTTTCATTTATTTTAGAAAATTTTTGATGTCGATATTACACGAAAAATTCTGAAACATAGTTTATCTAGTATATTTACGGTAAATACATTACATCTCTTTATTCTATACGTAAATTACTGTAAGTTGACTAGTCACATAAATAAAACAACACTGTATATAGCATTTGCATTCCCCCACAAACCCTACCTCCCAAATACCCCAGTGCGACAAGTGCGACATTCTGCTTACACTAGTGGACGACGCGCACACGCTGCGCTACAGCGACATGTTGGCGGCGCTGGCGAGCAGACGGAACGTGCACAAGCTGTGCATGTTCTACGATAGATCGGCGCCCCAGCCCGAGTTGGCTAGATTGGTTGATGTAAGTTGGGGGGTGTAATTGAGCAGTGGGGGTTTGAATACTGGAGATGGTTTATAGTGGCGGCAGGTTTACTGGCGTTCCCAATGGGGTAACGCACTTTTCTCCTATGCATGTCAAGCAACTTTATTCAGCTTCTAGGTGGAATTACACAAAAATTTTACTGCTCAGAGAAAAACTTACAAGAAAGGAATTTGGGGGGGGGTCTACAGGTGACACTAAAACTTGCATACAGCTACAAATGTTTATTTTTGTTATCCAGAAAACCACAATTTTATAAACTGCAATTTTTAAATTTTTTTTGTCTTTACAAGATGAAAACGTTCTCCAGACATGATTTAAACATAAATTTTCGATTTTTATTGTTAAACCAATTTTTTCACTTCCACCCTTTCATCAATTCCCAGCTGCACAAACCAACGGACACCGATGTAAACACGCCATTTTCCTTCATTCGCAAACGATTTGGCAATGTGCCAGCGCATAAATTTGGCATAGATGATCAGTTCCATATTAAGTCGGGCAGCCCCAAGACGCGCATAGACAGATTATTCGACTGCGAGTGTCCTAGTAATTTTGGAATCCCTGAAGCCTTTCTAATCGTGGATATTGGAAAAAGGTTAGTCTGTTCTTTTCTCGGTTCATGTATGTAATTGAATATTGATAGGGTTTTTGCAATGGTGCAAAAATGTAAAATGTGGAGCTTCGGGCGTGAAACTGAGAAGTTGATTTTTGATGAAAAAGTGAATAGCACAAATATTCACAATTGATCTCAACCTGAAAACCTATCATGAAATAAAAATATTTAACCTGTAAAAAAACCCCCAAACATCTCAGGAGCCAAAGAGATGTCGTTCGGGCGATTTTCCAATCCAAATTTGGCAAGCCATTGGCGCTAATCACATGGGACTCAAATCAGAAAACTGAGATGGCTGCTGTGCTCAAAGAGGTCCAAACTAATTGGTCGGTTTTTATGTGAGGAACGGTTTTTACGAGTTGTGGCAGAACGTCTCTTATCACACGGTCGAAAAGTCCATAGTTGTTAAAACGTATTTACGTTTACTCGATAAATACGTATACTCGTGTATTGCGTAAAATATTCACTCGAGTATTGCGTATTCCCCCCGAAAAAATACTGGTACTTACTCGCGTACTTTTTGAAAGTACGCGAGTACAGAAAACGTAATTCAGAAAACCTTTTGGTGTGTATAAAAATCAAAATCCATTCAAACGAATTAAAACGGCTGCAAAAAGTGGCAGCGGAGATCATAGAAGTTGTGATGCGTGGGGAAAGCGATGACTCTCGCTTTCAGTTTCACTCATTTTTTACGGATTCGTAGATATGTACAAAATCGAGAAAAAATTACTTTTACGTTTTCCCTGAGTAAAAATACTGGTATTTACGTTTACTCACGTTTTTCGCAGCTTAAAAGAAAAAATTACTTTACGTTTTCTGTACTCATGGGTGCGTGAAAATAAAAAACATGACGTTTACTTTGAAAAAAGTTCAGTACTTCCCAACAACTCTGGAAAAGTCACCATCTCTAACCACAAAAAATTTCCATTTTTCCAGCCACCCCCCAGCACCCCCCAGCCGGACCAATTCCCCCTCACAACCCCAATCTGATGTGGAAGTGTGCACCCCATTGAGGTGTGCGGGGAAAAAGTGGCACACCGTTGTGGCTTGCTGGCCTACCAGGTGGCCCAGGGGAAATGGCGCTAGTAGGAATGATTTGAGGTGGGTTTTTTTTTGGGGGGGGGAGGTGGGTAAAATAGCTTAAATAGTATAAAATTACATCCTTGTATAACAAAAAATTGCTGAAAATAGGGGAAGGTACATGAACTAGTGCCTTTGAATGTGAATGTTTGCAAAAAGGTATGAAAATTAGAGAATTGGGGTAAAATTCCGTAAAAATCGATTCAGATGACCACTTAGTGGGGGGGGGGGGTTGAGCAGCGAACATGTGTTTTACCTGCGCGTATGATTTTTCTTTTGCGATGGAGATATGCATTTTCGTATGCTTTTCTCATTCTTCACATTTTCCGTTTTTCCGATTTTAATTAAAAAAGGGATAATATATCGCAAAATCAAAATCGCAGATTGAAGCCGTCGAGCCTATACGGGGCGCTTTCATCGGCGCGGCACACAATTTTGATGTTGTACAGCAGAAATTTGCCGCAGCCGAAAAGCGACCAAAATGACGCCATAAATCCGTGGCGCCGCGTAAAATGTGGCGCCATAAATGTGGCGCCAGATTTAGGCGACATCAGTGTGATGAATAGAGCTGACGAAGCTAAAAGATTTGCGGAGAACATTTTGCATGCTTTGAGGGGTGTGTAGACTAAGGAGTGGCATTTGGTTTTTGTGTGGTTCTTTTTAAGACAGAATTTTTCCCCAAGATTTCTGTTTCCTGATAGTTTTTCACGTGCGATACGTTTATACTGAATAAAGATTTTTCCTGTATCGAAATATTTAAAAAAAATTTGAAGCTATATTTCTATGCCATTAGCTATTTTATAGGTAACGCAACGCGTTCAGATATTTTGCGATATGTATAGTCTTGAATAAGTAGACCAGGAGTCTTTCATCAGACAATTTTGATAGGGGCATTATTTAATTGTCTAGGTTATAGATATATCGGTATCTGTTTTGAAATAACGGATATCGACATATCGACAATTACTTTATTTCGATATCTTAAAACATATCGTTCAAAACCGATTTATTTCCAAATGTGTATACTCCGCGGACCCCATGCTATGCATTTTTCTGAATGAAACACTATCACCGTTCATGACGTCATCAATAATAAAATAAAAATTTCCAGTTAAAAAATTTCATAAAAAGTTCCCGAAAAATAAGTGATTTATAAAAATATATGCTGTCACTCGGCTCCCGCTTTTTTCTTGTTATTTTTTCTTTTTTGTGAAAGTGCCTGCATTGGTGCGTTGGCGCCTGAGACATACCGTATTACCTCGAAATACACCCATGGGGGTTTATTATTTCGCCAGCAACATTTGAGGGGGGCTTATTTGTGGGGGGTTTATTATTTCGTCAGAAATTTTCGTAAGGATCGTAGTAAATAGTAAGCATTTGCGTACCCAACATAGGTAATAAATGTGTCCAAACAGGATATAAAAACGTAGATAGCTACACAAACTAGTCTATGTGTAGTTACAATGCAAATTAGCAGTAATGATACATCATGTACGTTGCTTACAAAATGTACTTCATTCCGGAGGGGGGCGGTATTATTTCCCCAGCCCATCTTGAGGGGGTGGGGGGGGTTAATTCGGCAAGGGCCCATTCCGCAAAAAAGCCCATTCCGCATTTTTGCCCATCCCGCAAATTATGTGACCCATCCCGCAAATGTGCCCATTCCGCAAACAGGTGATGCAACTTGCGGGATGGGTCACATAATTTGCGGGATGGGCAAAAATGCGGAATGGGCTTTTTTGCGGAATGCTACACTGTCGTTAATTCTAGGTAATACGGTAAGTGTGTGCGGCTGCATACTGTGCTGTCCGCAGAGTATAGTGTACACCTTTCCCCTTCTTTGCTCCATTTCTATAACTCGATCCCATGTGGATTTTTAAAGGTGGCTTATTTTCGAGAATATAAATACTGTATGTATAAAGATATCGCCAAATTTGCAATCAAAAATATTGTGGTGAAAGGGTCCAAATTCCAACTAAGAAACAAACTTAAAAGTGTGTGTATTACAAATCAGAAATGAGCAACGTTTATTGTTGGTAAGCTGTGATAAGTCGATGACATCTACCTATCTTTTCGTTACACTCTGTTCTATGGAAATCTGAATACGTATTTATATTTTTCCCACTCTGAAACCTGGCCCAGGGCCAGTTCCGCAAACTGAGAAGTGAAATGGCAAAGGCGAAGTAAAATAAATAAAAATAAAGTAATTTCTTTTCGCTTTCGCCATTTCACTTGCCAATTCACTTGTACAGTATTTTGCCATTTCGATTCTCACTTCTCATTTTGCGGAACTGGCACCTGGTGCGTGCGTACTCAATATTTTGACGTTTTTCTGTGCGAGAGATTTGTGTTTAGTATTGTAAAAGCATGGCGTTGGCGCCAAAGCAAAAAGCCACATGACGCCAAAAGTCTGGCGCTTTTTGCATCACTATTCGTGTTCCCTTTTTTCGATTCTGTGCCCTTTTTGCAACTGTGCTATTTACGGAAACTCTGTCTTTCAATGGTTACCAATGGTAATGACAATTTCACTTCAATTCGTAGACTTTTTCGATCGAGGGTATACTGTAGGTCGTTCCTCAAGTAAAATTACACTTTTTATTGTTAAAAAAATTTGTTGATTAAAAGCCCCCGTCATATTTTAAGATTACAAGTTTTGCTTGCATAATCATTGGTCAATTGACAAATCGTGACAGGAAAGAAAACAGCTAACAAAATAGTTGTCAAGTAGAATTTGCGTCAAGGTCTTGTCCCACACGCTTTATCTCGCGTAAAAGTTGAATTTGAAAAATGTCAGAAAGTTTGTCAAATGCCATGTGAAATGTGCACTGGAAATTGAAATCGTATAATGTGCACCGTCAACTGGAGATTGAAAAGCAAACTCAAATACGTTAAAAAGCTGATCGACTTTACTGAAATTGAATTTTTACAAAATTGTTTGGCATTTTACGTGACATTTTCAGCGTGCCGCACAGTCACCCGGATGAATTTTCAGTTGACACTTTGGTGTTTTCAGTTGACACCAGTTGACATTGTAAGCTTACAACATGGCATTGGCAACTGTTGACGGAGATCAAAAATTATTCATTTCGGTGAACTCAACTAAGTTTACAACAGATTTGTCAACTTTGTAAATTTGTCAACTACCTACTGTGTGTTTTACTTTTACGGTCATTTTGTAAGATTTTGCACAGCCGGAATAAACTTTACTATCATGTTTGTCGGGCTTTTAATCAGAATTAATTAGTTGACAGTTTTAGCATACCGTATTACCTCGAACTACCCCCATGGGGGTTTCTTATTTCGCCAGCAAAATTTGAGGGGGGGTTAATTCGAGGGGGGGGGGTTATTATTTCGTCAGAAATTTTTGTAAGGATCGTAATAAATAGGCATTTGCGTACCCAAAATAGGTAATGAATGTGTCCAAACAGGATATATTTGGACATAAAAACGTAGATAGCTACACAAACTACTCTATGTGTAGCTGCGATGCAAATTAACAGTAATATACATCATGTACATTGCGTACATGACGTATTTATTATGTACATGACGTACATCATTCCGAAGGGGGGGTATTTCGAGGGGGGGGTTTATTATTTCCCCAGCCCATTTTGAGGGGGGGTTTATTTGAGGGGGGGGGGGTTAATTCAAGGGGGGGGGGATAATTCGAGGTAATACGGTAATTAGGCGTTAAAAGTCATCTCTACTACTGTTTTCAAGTCGATTCGTTTTTGCTTTTGATTTTGAATTTTTTTATGAGTTCTGGAGATAATCGAAGATTTATCTGTCAATTTTTCATTTTTGCGTTTTTTTGTGTTGTTGTTTTTCGTCGCTTGGCATTGTTGCCTTTGACAATCTTTTGTCCGCATAATGAACCAAAGAATATTGCTCACCAAATTGATAAATTCATTGGTAAATAGGAATGTGGTATCTCTACATTTTGGACAATTGCCAAATTATTGATAGTATGGCGCCATTTTGGGGATAAATATCAACCGACTGACTTTTAATCAGCATTGACAAGTCACAACATTTGCATTGATCCAAAAGTGACGCGCTTTTGCCAATTTCTCAATCAGAAAAGTGCAAAAATGGTCTGTGATTGGTAGAGTCTATTTGTCACTTCTTTTGTCACTTCTGCATTAGGGGTAATCTAATAATTTCCGTCAGGGATAACCAGAACACAGTTTTATACCTCTCATTTTTGTGCTAATATCAATTTTCAGTCGCCAGATACGGCATTTGCTAGAACCCCCCCCCCCCCTCCCCGCCTTGAATAATTCCCCCGTTTAGACGAGTGAGGAAAAAATCGAACTTCTAATAATTCCCCCTTTCAATGATAAAATTGTTCTTTCCTTTTTGAACGAAAATGTTCCTATTTTGTCAATAAATATCTCGTGAAATGATTTTCTCGAAACATGCTTGTAACCTTTGACGAAATAATAATTCCCTTCACTTAAATCCTTTGAATAGCCCCCCCCCCACTCAAAAATGTGTGACGAAACAATTATTTATTCCCATGGAAATTTTTCTAGCAAAATCCGGTATTCTGCGTTGAATCATGCTCGCGGCGCTTAAAATTCACAAATAAAAATAAAAATTCACCAATCATCTTAAAAAAATCCCCCCAGAATGTCTCGCATGCGACCGGGCGTTTTACAAACGATTTGGAGCAATTTCGTGGAAAGCGTGCATAGATTGCGGGGCTCTCAACCGCGAATTATCACGGGCAAGGACAAATTTGGCAATCTTTACTACGAGCAACAAAGAGCCCAGACTGATAGGGATAAGGTGGGCAGGTGTGTTTTGCTAACAGTTTTTGGGGATTTTTTTTACTGATGTTTGTTTGATTTCTCCTATATTGGTAAGGTAAGGTATTGGTCGGTCAAAATTCGAATCAAAAACGAAAATTAATTGAAAATACCGTAAATCCTCAAATAAAACTCCAATCGGAAAAGAGTATTTACGGTATGCTTTCTTTATGATTTTTCGATGAAGGTCCCACACACTAGTTTACATCCCTGAATTCGGTAAATTTTTGGTTAATTTATGTGATTTCAACTTCCCTATGTGATAGGGCATAGTTATCAGTGTATCATGACAATTAATTTTCATTGTTTCTAAGTATGATGCTTTCAATTTTTTGTTTTAATTTGACATTTGTGATGTCAACTCCTGTGAGTGTCAACTATAGTCACGCCGTGCACATACCCCGATGTAAATACTTTCTACAATTTCACGCGCTCAAATAAAATATACTTTATTTTTACATCATAAAAACCCCCAACACCCCCCAAAACCCCCTCAAACCCCCCAGAGGCTACATCTCCCCCACGGGCGCCACGGATTGGGAACAAGTGCACCCCCTCTGGGAGGAGTGGCTCAGAGGCAGGCGCCAATCAGCACCGAGCGAGGCGGAGCAATTGGCACACGATGAGGAGTATGAGCAGAGAAAAAGGGTTATTGGGGTGAGCGAAGATGCCCAGAGGGTTAGGGAACAGAGGGCTGTGGGGGAGGGGAGGTGAGTTTTTTTTTAGGGGGTGGTATTTTTTGGCGCAGGACCTGTGCACAAGTAAACCCGGTGCACAAGTAACAATGTCCGGTGCCAATGTAGACCTGGGGCCAGATTTAATATGCCCTACAAATATTCTTAAGTTATGCACTACACCCTACACGCGTCTCCCTCCCGTGTACAAAGCATAGTTAAGTTATGCGCGTAAGGCGCCCTATGAACCAATTTCCAATTCAATTCTCAGGTTTTGTCGGGCGCGTGGCCGACAAAATAAAAATAAAAATAAAAATCCGCCCTCCAGCAAAATGCTGTTGGGAGCGGTGAAAGTTAGGTCAAAATGACCGACGGAATAGGTAAACTCGGCAGACATGAAACGAGTCAGCTTTCTTTCTTTTATGTACGAGTAAGATGTCTCAAATTCGAATTCGAACTGAAGGATTCCGTTCGATTCACAGTTTATTTAAACCGATTGAACTTTCAAATGTGAAAAATAAATGGATAAAGCTCGGATATAAAAATACAGAGTCGGAAAGCTTGATATCTCGCTCAAACAGTTCTAACAAATTCCTAAAAGGACAAATGTGATAGATATCCGGTATGTTAACTTGGCACGCGTCGGGTTACGTATTTTACGAATGGGGTGAAAGACGCAGGATTTACGTTTGCATTACTCATTACGTCTGTGGAACACAATCAAGCGACTGGAAATGATCACAAATGTGTCAACTAGTGTACTTGTGATCATTTCTGGTCGATTTATTGCAGCGATAATCAGTGACGTGAACATGAAACCTGCATTTTTCGCTCTCATTTGTCTGAAACGCAGAGCGACTTGGACGTGGGCCAAATTCACATGTGACCCTATCGTTGGTTTATACCGCACTCGTACAAAACTTCCTTAGACCATTGACTCCCATAATGTCCGCCGAGTTTACGCACACTTCACAATGTATCCACAGTGGATTTCGGGTTTCTTTCCTCAAATATGAACACATTCTCAGCACACAAAGTGCTCCACCCTAAATACAGGTTGGCCCAAATGCAACGTTCTTTTGCTTGCATTGGCATCGTTTACACAATTTACACATTTTCTTTTTTTGTGAAACACTAAACAAAACAAATAAATATGCCCTACACCCGACACGTGTTTCCCGACACGCAATTGAATTGCGTTTTGTCGTGTCGGTAGACTGACGTGTAGGGTAGGGCATCCGTAAACAATTTGTAGGCCGGCTGCCCGATTTCGGGCGCATAACTTTCGGGTAGGGCACATTACTCGAGAATTAAATCTGGCCCCTGGCGCTCAGGTACAGCCACATAACTGAGCACTGGGTCTTCATGGGCACTGCAGGGGTTCCGTATGGGGGTTGGGTTACCTATCAAATGCTCCAGCTATCTACATATGTATCTAGCGACATTTCTCCCTTTTTTCCTTCTAAAGCCTGTAAATCCCTATATGTTGAGCCCCTGCGAACCCCCCTCCAAAAACAACAAGTATTAGTGATTACCTGATTAGTGATGGAATGGCGCCATTTGAGAGCGCCAAATTAAAAGGTTATACACAACGTAGTGTGTTATTAAAAGTGAATTGAAGGGTGGGGGACCTTTGCCCCCGCGGCCACATAGTTGTGGTTTGGCCGACCTCCAAAAATGCTGAAAAAGTAAATGGGCGGTGCCACGCACCATGATATAAGCGCTGTCCCTTCGACACGCTTGCGCCGCAAAGTACGACGCACCATGGCCAACGATGGAAAAAACACAGAAATTGAACACAGAACTCATCGAGTTTCTGTGTTTTTGTTTTACACAGAAACACGGAAACTCAAAAAATTTGAAAAACTCAAAACTCAAATGAGTTTTTTATTGGAGAACACGGAAACACAGAAACACGGAAACACATAAAAGTTTTTTGAGTTTTTTCATTGGATTTGAGCTTGGGCAACCCACCAGCTCACTCGACAGAGTTGAGGGCTCACCCAAAAGCTGCCAAACGTATAACCTGGTAACTTGTAAGGTATTATTCACAACACTGATGGGTCAAAAGATGAGCTAGTCAAGTGAAACCAGTAAAATAAAATGTCATCAAAAATGCCAAATGTATAAACTTTAATTTGACATTTTGCATGACTGTTTATTTTTCAGCACATCTTACAGTGTCCCTGGACATGCATAAACAAATTTGTAATAAGAAAACCACGGTTTTTGCATTGAACCACTGTATTTGGTTAAAAACTTGCATTTTATGAAAAAAAAACTTGAGTTTTTACAGAAAACACAGAAATAAGAACAGAGTTACTCGAGTTTTTTCGTGAGAACCTCCCTGAAAACACAGGTATTCATTTTTGAAAAAACTCAAAACACAGAAAGTGTTTTTTTCTGGAGAACTTACCCATCGTTGACCATGGCGCCCTTTTGCTACTTTGGCACCGGGTAAACTTGTGCACCAGCACAGGGCCGTATTTTATATCGTGTCGAAAATCGAGAACTTCCGTATTGAATATTCAGATGAAAAGCTCATCACAAGCCAGCGAGCCTTATAATTTTAACAATTTTGGAAGCGTGCCAATTCCGCAACTTGACAGTGACAGTAAGTGGAGTGGTGATAAATCACTGATATTACATACGTCACGATTATTTACATTTACTTAAAAATTTGTATACTTGCGGATTTGCCGGATTCACGCCATGACGCTTTCTTTTATGGCGCCACAATTATTGCGTTTCAGGCTTTCCATACTGTTCATAAATTTCGACCATTTTATGTGAATGTAAATGTTGTTAAATCGTTGATGATCCTGTCATTTTTCCACTTTCAGTTCCGCGTGGGAAGCGCGGACAAAGGATGCACCCCTGCCAAAAATCAGCGCCAAACAAGATTCGAAGGTGAATTATTTTATATTTCAATTTCCATTAATTTTTTTCAAATCACTTTTTTCAAATAAAAATTATTTTCCCATTCGAAAAACAGGCAATGGGTTCGAGCGGAACTGCGGATGGGAATTATCCCACTTATGGGGAATATGAAGTTTTACCTGGAGTGGATTACAGACAGAAAAAAGATCCTGATTCTAAAGGTGGTGATGATAAATCAAATAAATCGAAAAGATGATGTCTTGTGGTGTAAATTCCTCAGGTAGACAAGTAAAAGGAAAAGTCAAGTGATAAATATGTGAACTTGTCAGTGGTACAAGTCAAATGCCAGGTAAACTTGTATTGTATTTATTGAGATTTACTTGTCACTTGAAAAAATGTTTACTTGTCTCTTTTCTTCGCCTTTTTATCGATGCAAAAAATCCTGCGAAATTTGCCACTGTACTGATACATTGCTCATTGAATTGCTAGCTTATTTATTATGTAAAAAATAGTGATGGGAAGTGCCGATGCGCCAAAATCTTGGCGTTTTTGCATTCTGTATAATCTTCTTAAAGATAGAATGGCGCTTGGCGCTATTTTTTCTGGCACATTTCCATCACTGAAGTATAAGTACTGTTATTGAATTACTGGTATTGTTATTTTATTTGAGATACCTAGTCGCGTGCTATATTTGGATGTATATTTTTAGAGGTCTTCAAGTTGTAGCCAGATAAAAATTGCCATGCTCAATTTAATCGACTATCATCATTACCTATTGTTTAAACTGAGATTTTTTTATCGTGAACGCAGGTTAGAATACCCCATTGCTGTTTCATTATATTAAATTACCGTATTTCCTTGAAATACCCCCCTCCCTCGAAATACCCCCCTCGAAATACCCCCCCTCAAAATGGGCACTATGAATTTGTGGTCCGGGAAATGCATAACAGACGTTCAAAACACTGTGTTACGTTAGATCAAAAAGTCATGTTTTACACTTCAGACAAAAAGCTGACAAGGAAAACATTTGGGAATTAGGATATGATATGCACAAGAACTTACAAAGAGTCATAGAGGTGGACGAGACAAAATATCTAGGACTAACTCTTACCAGCTCCAAAGACCCTTTCGACAAACAGAAACGACTCTATATAGAATGGGCTTATGGGGCGCGCATATTGATCAACGAAATTGCCTGCCACAGCATGCGACCACTATGGGCGGTAAAACGCATGTGGACTCTCTATGCAGTTTCAAAGGTATATTACGGCGTGGAGA
Organism: Sphaerolaimus hirsutus; assembly: GCA_964036195.1. Classification (NCBI taxonomy): domain Eukaryota; kingdom Metazoa; phylum Nematoda; class Chromadorea; order Monhysterida; family Sphaerolaimidae; genus Sphaerolaimus; species Sphaerolaimus hirsutus. The sequence goes on along the minus strand of OZ038450.1, from coordinate 28,083,736 downwards.
TTGTAGGGCTGAACAAATCTGCACAGGATAAGCTAGTGTCCGTTGAGCTCTCGATATATCGGATAATGATCGGGGCTCCAAGAGGTCTGACAAACAGAATGCTAGCCATAGAAGCAGACATGATAACAATGCGAGGTTGGTTTGCAGTAAAAGTAATGGAAATGGATAGATATGTAAGAAGCGGAAAAATCTCATCTACAACGAGGTTAGTGGCACAAGTTTGGGGTAAAACAAGAAATGGTCAAAATCGGAAAAACAGCATCTCCGGACGGGCGCATGAGGCGCAGAACTGGCTTTTCAAGGACAAATCGGCGGAAACGATCGTAACAAAAAACATAATTAAGGATACAGCAAAATATGCAGCGTGGGAATGTCTATCTAGTCGAGCGACAAGCGGGAAAAGCTCACGGCAGCACGAGAGAGAGTGTTACGACCACATCTCACCGATCTGCCCGGACACACTGTCAGTGAAAGAAATCGAATGGTTTCTATTCCGACACGGCGTTCTGTCAAAACTGGATCAAATTGCTCTAAAACGGGGTGCTATGTGTTGGATGTCATGCCCCCTCTGCAACAGCAGAGGTGTGGACCTTTGGCTAACAAACAAACACATCCTCGAAAATTGCCCACACGACTCGACTTTGATTTGGAGACAGCGGTTATTAGGCTCACTTAAGGCGGATTGCTGTGAAAACAAGTGTAGAGATCACGCTAGAGAAAACTTAAGCTCAACTCTATCATCATCTGTCTGTCAGTTTACTCGAGCGACAGTGAGCAAATCGCTGTGTGAATTCAAGGAATACCTAGACGACTTTGCGAAACAGCAGCATCCACATACGCCGTCTCCGACAATAGCTTAGGGGTTGCTAAGGAAGTTTTAACCTAATGTAAGTAAATTTTTATATGACAAAATTACTAACAAAATTCATAACCCCATTAAGGCACTGAGCGTGCAGAGTTTGAATGAAAGAGGGGCATAGAGACACTTTCTCGCAGCACTTGATACACTGATTCTACTTGCGATCTCAATGATAATATGTGTATGACAAATGTGAATTTCTCTGAGTAAACAATGTTATGGCCTTTGTATCGTTATGAGTACATGTTATGTGATTTTATTAGGGGGATTAAGGGGTCACTTATTAAAACGTGAGCTATTGTCCCCATCGCAATTCATGTTGAAACATATTTGTTATATTTTTCCGATACGCTTCGCATTTCGACGCTTGACTTTTTTGGTGCTAAGTTACTTCGTTCTACGCGTTAGTGGCTTACTCTTTTTTGGTATTACCTTTTTGACGCGCGCCGGCAGAGCGGTAATAAAGTTGAATTGAATTGAAAAAACATCGTTTATACCATCTACATCCTTATATAAGGCTGTAAAAACATATTAATAGTGGTTATTGTTGCATTTTTCAGGTTTTTCTCTCAAAATTTTCACTTTGAAAAAATAAAACCCCGGGGGGTAATTCGAGGAAATACGGTAAATTTTTTGTCTATTGTGGCTAGGGTTCAAACGGGATCCCGATCCCGATCCCGGATCCCGTGAAATTCCGGGATTTACCAGTCCCGATCCCGATCCCGAAACCCCAATCCCGATCCCGATCCCGATCCCGAAATCCATAAATACCAATCCCGATCCCGATCCCGAAAATTTTCAAATCCCGATCCCGAGAAACTCCGGGATCCCGATCCCGGAAAATTTTGTGGAATAAAAAAAAGTGAAATAATGACGTTTTTGCATGCAAAAAAGTGGATGCAAACCCCCAGTGTCAATTTTATGCCACTTTTCTGGCATCCAACAGTGTTTTGAGACCTTTATGAACAACTGTGAATGCCAGAAAAATGGCCAAAATCTCTATCCCTAGAACCCAATCCCGATCCCGGAAAAATGCCAATCCCAATCCCGATCCCGTGACCCCAATCCCGGCCAATCCCGATCCCGATCCCGAAATCTCAAAAAACCAATCCCGATCCCGAAACCCCAATCCCGATCCCGATCCCGAAATCTCAAAAAGTGAATCCCGATCCCGATCCCGAAAAGTCAATCCCGTTTGAACCCTAATTGTGGCATCGTGAACCGAATGAACCATAACAAAACTGCGAGATTTTGTCGAATGTAAAATGAAATGTCGTGATGAAAAAGTGTGCTCTCGTACTTTTTAGCACAGTCGCTAAATTGGTGACTTTTCAAATTGCCTGTATTTGTATGCATTTCTTTATGCAAAACTGATTTTGTATTTACACTCACATCCGCATGTGGACAGTGCATGTGAAAACTGTTCAAATATCACTTCCTTGAAACCAAATCTATCTTCAAAAACTTTCAAAAATCAGATTGAAGAACGAAAATGGGTCGGCTGCGTTTGGTCATTTCCGCGCCATTTACTGTGGGCAAGCGATGGGCGAGCGCCATGGCAGCGCCAAAGGGCGCCAGGAGATTTTATGAACAAGTTGATGTGGTCCAGGTTGGGTTAAGTGTCTTGATTAGTGCTGTACAAAGTTGTCGTGATGCATTGTTTGGCTTTATCGTCTTGTCGGGGGCGTCCTGCGATTTGTCAATTGTCAAATGTTTTGAAAATAAGTTTTATTGACAGTTTGTAGCGTACTTTGACCCTGGAGCCAGTCGCACAGCCTGTAATTTGTCAATTGCTCAATGTGACTGAACAACATTTGACAAGTTGATATGACAGCACCGTACGCGGCATGAAGGATATTCTGAATACTTTATTCCTTTTTCGCACTAGTGCAAGTCTGTAACTGTGTTAAACATCCTGGAACAACATTCAGTTTCCCAAATTTTCATTTTGCCTTCGTTTAAATTTACAGGAACTTTTTTTTCCCGGAAACTGGAAACTTTTCAGTCAAACTCCGCCTACACGATCACTTTGGACGGTCGGACGCTGCGCACGCCCGGAAAAAACGTTCTACACCTCCCAAATCGAACTTTGGCCCTGGCAGTTGCTGAAGAGTGGCGTGCGCAATTAAAAAGTGACCAGGTGCTAAATTTAAATAGGCGGGCACATTTTTTTCGGGCTGCCCGACACTTTTTATCAATTTGATTGATTGAGAGAGAGGTTTTGTGAAATTGAGACATCTGAGTACTTCGATTGAGGATATCTGGGGGCAGTCCCGCACCGTGTAAAGTGCAAAGTAACGTGTCAAGTGTCATTAAAAATGTGAAATGTTAAGTAACAAAGTCGTTTTATTTTCGATTGATTCTTTGCATGAACACTTTACACGACAAGACTCCTTACAGGGTGCGGGACTGCCACCTAGCGAGTGGACAAGTGAAGTAGAATGAATCCCCGTGCTAAAGTCCCCAATTCGACAAAATATCGGGAACGCAAAATCTCGGATACAAAACAATTTGTCGGGCTGCCCGAAAAATGCATCGGGCTATTTAAATTTCGTCCCCGATTGATGCAAGCAGGATGCATTTGAGCGGTTTGGCTATGACTTCGACGGATAATCCACTGAAAAGTAACGTTGCCAAAATGGTTGACGTGATTGTCGATGAATTATTGGTGGTGAGATCGGGTGAACTTTGAATTTGGGAAAGTTTTAGCGGTTCCGCAAGCTACAACAACTTCCGCACACTGTAGAATGATGAAACAGTTAAATATTCCAAATTTCATATTCAAACAAAACAATATTAATTAATACAAAGGATATTTAAAAGAAAATAGAACATTTGTAGATTTTTTATGTATTTTTATTTTCCTTTGATTTTCCTTGATTTAGACTCCTCTGTCTATTCTAGTGGGTTGCTTCTGAGTATTCCCATCAATTGAACCTCACAGGGGTTCCACAAAAAATAAATCTACACCCCCCATAGGGGGACACCATACTCTACTACCGCAGCAATGGTTACTCCGCGAACTCGGTGGAGAACTCTCCGTCAACTGCGCAATCTCCGAGCGATCTGGAAGCGCTCCGATTGGAACAGCAGCTCCATTGGGGCAGGATTTTGGCTTGGGCTGAGGATGAATTGAGGCTAGAATGCGTGCCCACTGATCAATTGGTTTTGCGTTTGTTTGGGGTGGGCATGTGTTTTTGAGGGCGCCATTCCCGCACTCTGTTACATGTAAAGTATCTGAAAATAGCGTAAAATTTGGACGAATTTTACATGGCCTTCTAAAGGAATCAGGTCTATTACGCACAAGGACGTAGCCAGGGGGGGAGCGGGGGGGGCAGCCGCCCCCCCCCTTCCCCGGCCGGACCAAAAAATGTGCCAGAAATGGCACTTTCAGAGGACGATTTTGTCGACAGTTTGAAAAAAATTTGCGCGCGAGCGCGCATGTTCACTTCACAACATATATTTTTGGCTGACCGTTCTCCGCGGCCTCAAAGCCAGTGAAAATGGACTCAATTACAATCCATGTCGCACTATATGCCTGTAAAATACAGACGTATACTGCTGCTTTGGCGCCAATGCCAACGCCAGTGGCGCCATGGCGTGGCGCCTACGAATGGCGCCAGCGCCATGGCGCCATTCCTCTACTACAGGGGTAAAATTTGAGGGGGGGGGGGCGCCGCCCCCCCCCCGTTCGCCTGGCTCCGTATACAATCCGCCCCCCCGCTCAAAAATCCTGGCTACGTCCCTGATTACGCATGTAAACCCATCACGCACAGGGACGTATCCAGGATCTTTGAGCGGGGGGCTGCTTGTTTACGGGGGCCGGCGAACGGGGGGTTCTCAGCCCCCCCCCTAAAATGTTTCACTATATAGGGACGGAAAGGCGTTTTGGCACAAGCGCCATACAAAGGCGCCACGCCATAGCGCTATTGGCGTTGGGGTCAGCACCAGGAACCGCTTTTTATGTATGTAAATACACAATATGCATATACAGCGAAAGTGCTAAAAATGTGTTCATTTCGAAGGATATTGGTTTACAGGGACCGGTCCGCTGAAAATACAATGAATGGGGAAGAAATTGCGCGCTTGCGCGCAAAATTTTTGAGAACCATGGAAAAATATGCAGGAAAAGTTGCATTTTCCGGGACTTTTTAGATCTCACCCCGGGAAGAGGGGGGGCTGCACCCCCCCCCCCGCCCCCCCTGGATACGTCCTTGATCACGCATGTAGGCGCCATTCGTAGGCGCCAAGGACGTACGCAGGGGGGGGGGCGGGGGGGGCGGCCGCCCCCCCCCCCCGTTCCCGGGCCGGACAGAAAAATTGGGGCAGGCCTGATACGCACACGTGCCCGATACGCACATATGCCCGTTTTTTTCACTTGACACTTTTTCAAGTGATTTTCAGATATGAGTAAAGTGAAAAAAAGTTGCGCAATGACATTAGTGAACTTTTTTCACTTTACTCATATCTGAAAATCACTTGAAAATGTGTCAAGTGAAAAACAGTGGAAAATGGCTATTTTTCACTGTTTTTTTCACTTGACACATTTTCAAGTGATTTTCAGATATGAGTGAAGTGAAAAAAGTTCACTAATGTCATTGCGCAACTTTTTTTCACTTTACTCATATCTGAAAATCACTTGAAAAAGTGTCAAGTGAAAAAAACGGGCATATGTGCGTATCGGGCACGTGTGCGTATCAGTGCACGCCCAGAAAAATTTACCAGAAATGGCACTTTTCTGAGGCGAACTTGTAGGCACTTTAAAAATTTTTTGCGCGCAAGCGCGCAAATCCCCACCCCATTCTTTAATATGTCTTTTCAAGCGTCAACTTGCACTAGAAAAGTGTCCAACAGTGCCAAAAGCGGACCTAGTACCATATATAGGTAGGTATAAATAGATACCTATATGGTAGACGTTGGCGCCAACGCCAACGCCAAAACTGCCATGGCGCTGGCGCCTACAAATGGCGCCAGCGCCATGGCTCTATTCCTTTACTATAGGGCAAAATTTTAGGGGGGGGCCGCCCCCCCCCCGTTCGCAGGGCTCCGTATACAATCCGCCCCCCCCCCCCGCTCAAAAATCCTGCGTACGTCCCTGGTAGGCGCCTCGCCATGGCGTCATTGGCGTTGGCACTTGCGCCAGGAACCGCTGTTGATGTATTTAAATATACATAAAATACAACGACATGAACATGATAGAGTGAATTTTCAAATATTTGTGTCTATGGAGGCCAATCTGCTGACAATACCGAGTGCATGGTGGAAATTTTTCCACATACCTTGAAAAAAATCACGGAAAAATTGCATTTACGGGGATTGTTCGGGTTTCAGGCACCCCGCCCCTCCTGGATACGCCCCTGTGTGATGGGTCTACATGCGTGATGAGTAACATTACATACCTACATGCGTGATGGGTTTACATGCGTCACAGGCACATTGTCCTTCTAAAGGCCTTAAGTAAGTCGTCAAATAATTGAAAAACCAATGATTTTTTTTGTTAATGTTGCACTTGCTAACCGGATTTGCACACAATCTTATCAGCCCATTAAGGGGCCAAAAGACCACCAACCAATAATGTTTCTTTAACCCCCTCCCCCGAAAAAAATCAAAAAACTACTTTTCAGCACCCCAGTTCAACGAGCCTGGAATAGCCAGTCTGAAAAGACGTTTGCGTTCACTGGGCTGGTGGCCTGTGAACGGGATCAAATATGCTGCAGAGGCGGTGAATAGCACACTTTTGGGTTTGTCGACTTTGTATGCGGAAACTACGGTGGAGGTGGGTTTTTTGGGGGCGTGGTGTGATTTATTTTATTTTTTTTGGCGTAAAAAAAAGTGTGCAGATCACCCTGGTACTGGTTGCTCATGTCCAGTTCGAGATTTGGGAATTTTTTTAAATGTGTTTTTTTGTGTTTGCCTATTTACAACAATTGTTCATACATGCAATTTTGTACTATTTGTAGTTATTTGTTTGTAATATCGTTTGCATCTAAGATAGTTTCGTGTGCATTTAAATGTAGTTAAACTCCATTAACTGATTTTCTCTTGCCGCATTTACTTGCGCATTTAAGTCCCGATTAGGGTGTCAAATTTCCGTTTCCGTTTTCCGTTTCCGCAGGAAACTTTTTTACCTTTCCGTTTTCCGTTTTCCGGCAGCTGAAATTTTTTTACCTTTCCGTTTTCCGGCAGCTGAAAATTTTGTTGGTTCAGTTAAGCTTGAACTACAAGTGAAGTTACTGGCATGATCCATAGTTGCAGAATGTACAGCTACCACAGGCAAACCTGCATGCAAATTTGTCCATTTCCGTGCAAATTTCACTTTATTTTTTCCATTTCCGTGAAAATTTTGCTTTCCGTTTTCCGTTTTCCGGTATTTCATTTTTCCGTTTTCCGGCTGATAAATTTTTTTTACCTTTCCGTTTTCCGCTGAGTGAAATTTTTTTACCTTTCCGTTTTCCGTTTTCCGGCAGAAATTTTTTTTTACCGTTCCGTTTTCCGTAAAAAAATTTTTTTGACACCCTAGTCCCGATCACAAACAAAAAACTTTCTCCAACCCCCCCCCCCCCCCATTTCCACAGCAAGCAGTGGCCCTGGCAACCCTAGAACAAAGGTACCAGCGCCGAATTTGGGGTACCGTCGAATGGGCTCATAAAGTTTCAGATGCCGATAGTGCGGTCAGACTGGCTGCGGGGGTACTTTTTGCAAAGTTGAGCATGGAAAAAGTGGGGTTTAGGGGTAGGGTTGTTACCCTTAAGGGGGGTAAAAGGGGTGGGTGATTTTTTTTTCAAATTTTTTATGGATGATGTTCTTTTCTTTTGTGTGACTTGTGTGTCTCCTTGTGTGGCTGATTTTTTTGTGGAATGTTTTATCGCATTTAATTGTGATTTGAATGTTTTCGAGAACAATGAATTTCGCATTTGCTCTGTTTAGTTTTTTCGATTCGAGATGTGTATGATTGATGCACAAATTCCAATATGATTTACATCCATATTGACAAACATCATTTATTACCATTTTGTTGTCAACCTAAGGCGCCGTTTACACGGTTATTTTGTGACCACAAAAATTTCGATTTTGTCAACTTTATTTTGGGATGAAAATCAATTAGTAGATAGATGGGACGCCTCAAAATGATCATGATTTGATCAACGTCACTGCATGGAAAAAATAATTAACTTTTCTATTGATGATAAAGTGTGCGTGATAACAGAATCGTTGGGATCTGATGTTTGCCCCAGGCAGTGAAGCTGGCACAATCATGATCGATCGAGGAATTGCACATGTAAAATATTTCACACCCATTCCACAAGAACGATTGAAAAATCACATTTTTTTGTCGTCACTGAAAAACCGTGTAAACGCCGCCTAACTTTCCAGCCAATACAACCACATATTTTAAGTGACAAAGCTCCACAATACCTGGTGCAAGGCGCCAAAAAGGCGCCAAGTACCTTAAAAATATGTCCCTTACCCGGAGAGGTCTGCAGCCCTGGGGCACCTTCAAATTGTACCCTGGTATTCACAAAGCTCAAAATATATTCTTGACAAAAACTGTGCTGGTGAAAAATAATGATGTGGAACAGGGATTCAGGGTAATGAATCAGCTCCTGGCCAGGGAAGGAGTCCTGGATATTGTAAAGTTGGTTGGGGGTGAAAATGGTGAATCGAAGATGTGAACTATTTACTTGTCGCGATTTTCGGGCGCCCTGGCTTTCGCTATTGTTTTTCGCTTGCATATGGAAGATGTTGAAAACCTCTGCGATAGTGCTCGGGTAGCATTAATAGACTTGTTCACCTGGTACCGTTCGCAGACCCTGTAAAATGTCAAATGTCATGCAAAGTATCAAAAGTGAAATGAAAATGAAATCATCTGAAAATGTCATGTTAAATATCAAATGTCCAGTAAACAAAATAAAATGTGACATTTTACTTGACTTGCCCCTGCACTGGTCACCCATTACAATGAATAGTTTCATTCAGGTGGCAATCCCAAGCCCTGTAAAGTGTAAAGTAAAGTGTCAAATGTAAAGTCAAATGCAAAGTAAACTGTCAATTGTCATGCAAAGTTCAGTAATAAAATCTTTTCTTTGTGTTTTGATTGACACTTTACTTTGCATTTGACTTTACATTTGACACTTTACTTTACACTTTACTTTACACTTTACAGGGCTTGGGACTGCCCCCATAAATCGTTGAATAGTCCATAGTCGCAGTTGAATGCGTACAATTTCCAATGTAGCGTTGGCCCTGCGCACACTAGTTTTCACACGAAATTTCGAAAACTCATAAATCAGCTTTGAACGTGTTTGAAGTTTCCACAATTGGTCATTTTTAATCTCTGTCAACTGCAGTTGACGGCCACCTCATTGTAGAAAACTCAAATGCGTTCTAAGCTGATTTGTGAGTTTTCGAAATTTCGTGTGAAAACTACTGTACGCAGGCAAACAAACTTGCACACGCGAATCGATTTGCACACCGACCCACCCAAGTGCAGTTCAGCTTAAAGTTTCATTTTTTTGCAACTTTTCAGAAGAATGCAGCGGTTCGAGAAGCCGCACGCGCAAAGAACCAGACGCAATTATGAAACTTGCAAGGCGATTTATGATGAAGATATGAATCGAAAAATCAAATTTATCATGCGGAAAAATCGACCCGATCCGTATCCAGGGCAATATTGAAAGTGATTGTAGATTTCTTTGATAATGGCTCCTCACACGCTAGTTGACATCGACACCAAATGTCAACTGGTTCCATTCCTAATTCAAAGCATGCGTTTGAACGTCGATCGTCGGATCGTCAGCAAGCTTTGAATCGAGATCGGCACCAGTTGACATTTGGTGTCGATGTCAACTAGCGTGTGGGGGCCCATTGTGACATTTTTTTGAACACATTTTTGTTTGATTTGTGAGTGATTAGTACCGTAAAAAGTTATGATTAGCCTTGAACTGCGATGGAAATATTGCGCAAGAAAAAATGGCGACTCAAAATAAACTTCGAACCCTGAATTTCAAGGCGATATCGACACGTCAATCCTGGAGCGAAAAAATGTTTCGCAAGCGAGCTTAAATAATTGTTTGGGTGTTTAGAACTCGCTTTTCCGTTTACCATTTAACTTTTTTATTCTTGTGGGGTGGGAGTGAATCGGTAGTGTTGCAAAATTGTTGGCATTTTGGTCGATTTGGAGTAGGGAGTTTTGTAATATTTAGCAAAAGAGGGGCGAGTGGGGAGTTCATAATTTGGTATGTTTGTAAGTTCTTTTTGCCTTAGTGCTTTTCCCATTCATGATAACTTTTTTCTACCATGCTTTTTAAATGTTTTTTTTCTTCATAATATATGCGTAAAATATGGCGTGCTAATATGTACATACCGTAATTCCCCGAAAAGTCCCCATCCTTGAATAACTCCCCACTGACAGGCAGGTGAAAATAAATCTCACTTGGCAACTTGCTATTTTTAGTCTGCAAGCCGTACAACGACATATTCTTGAGTCGCGTGCAAATAACATAGCGTATTTCCTCGAAATACCCCCCCCCCTCGAAATACCCCCCTCAAAATGGGCACTATGAATTTGTGGTCCGGGAAATGCATAACAGACGTTCAAAACACTTACTGTGTTACATTAGAACATCGTTTATACCATCTGCATCCTTATATAAGGCTGTAAAAACTTATAAATGGTGGTTATTGTTGCATTTTTCACGTTTTTCTCTCAAAATTTTCACGCAAATAATTTCACGCTGAAATTTTGATCCTTTGCAATTTTCCTTAGAATTCCGGCGAAAACGATCTTTCCATTGTAAAGCAGTCCAGTTAAACATTTGACGGAAAATACTACCATGGGGGGTTATTCGAGGTTATATGGTAACATACTGAATATTCTTTGCTTCACTGGATTCGCGCCTACGCGAAGTGCGGAGCTGAATTTTGTCTTTGCGGACAGCAGTTTCTATACTTTGCCATATAGACCCACACACGCTAGTTGACATCGACACCAAATGTCAACTGGTTCCGTTCTTAATTCAAAGATTGCATTTGAAAGTCATTCGTCCACTCGTCAGCAAGCTTTGAATCGGGATCGGCACCAGTTGACATTTGGTGTTCGATGTCAACTAGCGTGTGTGGGCCCATATATGTAGTGATTTTAATGGCGCCGGTACAGTGACGGTTTTCATGGCTGTGGCGCCATGAATGCGATAGTGATGTATTGTGCCCGCCCACAATCGTTTTCACATGAAATTTCGAAAACTCATAAATCGGCTTTGAAGGCATTTGAGTTTTGCCACGATAAGGTGGCCGTCAACTACAGTTGACGGAGATCAAAAATGACTCATTGTGAAAAACTCAAACACGTCCAAATCTCATTTATGTGTTTTTGAAATTTCGTGTGAAAACTAGTGTGCGCAGGGCCATACCGGCTCGGTAAACTCTGATTTGGAAAACTCACAAATCGACGTTGAATGCATCTGAGTTTACCAGAATGAATGATTTTATATCTTTGTGAACTGTAGTTGACAGATACGTCATTCTGGTAAACTCAAATGCATTCAATGTCCATTTATGTGTTTACTAAATCCGAGTTTACTGAGCCGGTAAACTAGTGTGTGTGGCACAAATGGCCCTGCGCACACTAGTTTTCACACGAAATTTCGGAAACTCATAAATGAGTTTAGAACGTGTGTGAGTTTTCCACAAGAGTCATTTTTAATCTCCGTCAACTGTAGTTGACGGCCACCTCATTGTAGAAAACTCAAATGCGTTCTATGCTGATTCGTGAGTTTTCGAAATTTCGTGTGAAAACTAGTGTGCGCAGGCACTTTAGTACCACAATCGTATGCAAGTGCACCTGTTCACTGTTTTCACGAAATTTAAGTTCTCAAAACTATCGGGGACATTTTTTAAAAAATTTTTGTTAATCGATGCGAAGTGTAGTAGTTAAAACATCTAAGGGATTCTTTCTGATTCATCAAGAGATTTCTGGCAATTCAAAAATTCTAATCTGATTGAAAAATGAATAATTGGCGCACTAAACTTATGGATGAAATGTTCAGGTCCCAGTGGCCCTGCGCACACTAGTTTTCACACGAAATTTCGAAAACTCATAAATGAGCTTTGAACGTGTTTGAGTTTTCCACAATCTGTCATTTTTTATCTCCGTCAACTGCAGTTGACGGCCACCTCATCGTAGAAAACTCAAATGCGTTCTAAACTGATTTGTGAGTTTTCGAAATTTCGTGTGAAAACTAGTGTGAGCAGGCACAATGGCGCCAGGGTACTTTCACATCACCAACCATAAATACATTTATATTTACCAACCATACATGAATGCATCCCTTCAGTGTGATCGGAAATCCGCACAGGCATAAACAGTCAATATCCCATTGTTTGTCTTCAAACGTGTACGTGTAATTGTGCACTTTGTGGTGTATTGATGTATTTATGCATTAAAGATGTGTATTCATGTAGGTAAATCGGTACGTAAATATGTGCCTGGTGAAAGTAGGTAGTAATTGTGAAAGTGTGCTAGCTGGCACTGCCACACACCGAATTGAAATATTCGAATTTACGGAGGTATTTATTTGTTTGTGGGTCGATTTTGATTCTAAATATTTTAGGTCGAGTTTTTGTTCATATGGAGATAAAATAAATGTGTTTTTCACTGTTGTTGTTTTTTTGGCTCAATTTCTCTTTAGGATGGCATTTATCATGCCATCTCGCTTGTCATATTACTCTTGTTTAAATTTGTACATGTAAAACAAGCTATGCAAAATCACAACTGCAGTAAAAGTGCAACCCATCAGGTTGCTTGCATGCATGCGTACGATCTTGCACAAAATGGTAAGCTATCCAGTTACGATTTTACATACGCAAATGCTTGAGGTTACTGACTGAACTCACTCTCTTAAATCCGCCCACCAAACGCCCAGCAGTTCAACCGTTGTCTTGCTATCTACCTTAAAAAGCCTATCAAAAATGTCACCCTACCTCGTATTATTCCCCCTTCTATCACTTCTCCTGTCCAATCAGTGTTCAGGAGCATCTGAAAAACCAGATTCCGGAAATTCCGGAACGAATGAGGTGTCAACAGACTCCGACGGCGTCTACATTCTCCACGAGAATGATTTTGACGATTTCTTGGAGAAGCAGGTGCCATTCCCAGACCCTGTTGAATGTCCTGTAAAATGTTAACTGTCATGCAAAGTGTCAAAAGTCATGTAAAATTCTGTGGAAAATTCCCAATGTCAGGCAGTGTCAAAAGTCATGTAGGTATTTGAAATACCCAGCAAAATGGCAAATCCGTTGTCATTTTGCAGGGCATTTTAAACACACGACTTTTGACACTGCCTGACATTAGCCAATTTCCAGGGCATTTTACATGACTTTAGACATTTGCATGGCACTTGACACTTTACAGGGCATTTTGCAGGGTCTGGGAGTGCCCCCAGGAAAACGTGCTGGTGGAATTTTACGCGCCTTGGTGTGGACATTGCAAAAATTTGGCCCCTGAATATGGCGCAGCCGCCAGGACTATGAAGGAACACAAGCAGAATGTTGCGCTCGCTAAGGTTTGATATTTTTTTGGTGGGGGGATATTTCGAGGGAAAAGTGGGGTAAAGTGTTGGTTGTAGCCGGTCGTATTTTCTTAAGTGGGCAAATGAGTGAACGTTATGAGTTTTAAGTTGTGAGTGATAAGTTAGATGACGTGAACATGGCTTTTATATTAAAAACCTCCCATCCCAGTATAACATAGCATAGAATTTTATAACATGGCAGCATGCCAAAATGGCCACTTGACACCATTTATGCTGTCATGTAGAAATAACATGTGTTGACTGTTGAGTTGAAATTTATACAAAACATATGAAACTTGACCATCAATGCCAATTTCCATGTGAAGTTGTGCGCTAATTTTTTGCAAAAATACCTGGTGGTGCATAAGTACAAAAAAATTTGGCTGCCGTTTAAAAAAAACAGGCTTTGATGCTTGCTTTAAATAAAACTTCCGCCATCTTTAATGTAGTGCATTAGTTTTTTCTTTTTCTTTTTTCAGATGAAAAATGGTCGTTATCACCCAGTGCAGTTTCTACAAAGTTTGTATATTTTCTGATCACCAAAATCTAAGTTTGTATTCATCACTTTTACTCTTGAGTGGGGGGGCTCTGTTTGATGGTAATACTCGCCTCCTTTTAGATTCTGAAGTTCGGTTTTGTGCCATGTAAAACGCCACACTGTGTCAAATATCAGAATAAAACATTAGGTGTCAGTTAAAAAGTAATGTCACCGGTAGAATTTATCCCATTAGGTATTTACATCACACCGTCAATTTTACATGACAAATATTATCTAGTATGTTTTGTGTTCACATGCCATTTTACAGGGCCCGAGTTAGGGTTTCAAAATGGATCCCGAATCCCGACAAATGTCGGGATTACTCAGTACCTATTACTGATGGAAAAGCGCCAGGACGTGGCGCTTTTCTGAAACTCAGCGCCAAGCGCCAATAGGGCCAGAAGAAAATGACGCCAAGCGCCATGGTACTTTGCTTTTGCACTAACGCTTGCGCCGAGCATATTGCTCCTGGGGCCATGAAAAATAACACCTAGCGCCAAAAGTGCCATGACGCTTTTCCATAACCGGTCCCGATCCCGAAAAACCGTTTATAAAACCGAAACTAAATTTCACGCCCCAACAAATTTCAGGTGGACGCAACTGAAGAATCCGAACTCGGCAAGCGCTTCGAAGTGCAGGGCTACCCGACTTTGAAATGGTTTCCCGGGGCGGGAAAAAGGTCGCCAGTTGACTACGATGGGCCCAGAGATCACGCGGGAATTGTCACTTGGCTGAGGGAAAAAATTGACCCCAATTATAAGCCACCCCCTAGTCCGGTTTGTTGGGGGTAAACTGCAGTGACTCAATACTCTATATGTACTTGTATTTTGGCAGCGATCCAACGTTAACTGAAAATCAACTTCGGTATCAACAATAACAAAAAAATCAACAATAACAAAAGAATTGCTGTGAAAACCTAAATGATGGCACTTCGAAGCGATTTTTAGAGTGATTTCAATCCCCAGTGTGCCATGGTTTGTATTCACTTCACATAAACATTTTCAAAATTTGATTGAAGGTATATGTAGAAAATTAGGTGAATACTGTAGACACGTCTCAGTTGTTTATTTTCGTTCATTAGTGTGCAGATTGAATTAAAGGCAGAAAACGGAAAATTTAACAACTCAACAATAAAAATGAAAAAGTGACCTTGACACTCAGGTAACTGTTTTAACAGAAGAAAATTTCGATAAATGGGTTGCGGGAAAATCTATCGCGCTAGTCGAATTTTACGCTCCGTGGTGCGGCCACTGCAAAAAGTTGGAACCGGAATATGAGAAAGCTGCCAGGAGTTTAGCTGCGAATGGTGTGTGTTTTATTTTTTCATTTTGGCGATTTAATTACCAAAATTTACTACCGGAAATTGATGTGCACTCACTTGGTTAGCTGACTATGTCATGCCATTTGAGTATATATATTTTTTATAAAACTTGGGCATTTTGTTGGGGATTACAACTAGGTAGATTTGTAGTGCTTTGCGGCCTTGTGCACGTCGTGTCCGGTAGTGCACCAGTTTTCCTGGAATGGCGCCAGGGTATTGGAGTGGTGCCAATTTTGTCTGGCACCAGGAACAATTTTTTAGATCGCGTCCACATCCAGCGCATTTTTAAAATGTTGCCGACATTGGTGTCAGAAAAATTGAAAAACAATTTAGGGCATATTATTGAATAAATCCCCCTCGAGTAATTCTCCCGTCAAAAAGGATAATGAAAAAAAAACTCTTGGGCTTATTCAGGAATATACGGTGTCAAAAATCGTAGCCGTTTTTTCGTCCTTATCGCTTCTTAAATTTTTTTGCATTTCTTTTTTCCAGACCCGCCAGTACATCTAGCCAAAGTCGATGCGACAGTTGAAAAAGATTTAGGTAAACGTTACGGAGTCAGCGGCTATCCAACCTTGAAAATAATGCGAAATGGTCGATCGTTCGATTATAATGGACCCAGGACCGCTGAAGGTTGTTTTTTTGTATCAGAGAAAGTTGATTTAAGGGTTCAAACAGTTTTCAAAAAACTTGTATTTGTAATGAGTTGGAATTGTACATAATTGTAATTTCAGAATTCAAATCTAAATTCGCAATTTTTGCACACGCAGTGTAATGCTGTAAGAAAACAGTGTGATAAATGACTGTATGTAAAATAATCGCTCTCATACGCTCCATTAGCATTTGATTATCATCCGAGTTTTTTTCATACGCTAAGCATCCTGTCCACATCACGCTGGGGAGTTTTTGCAGGCGAAATTTTCCCTCACTGCTAAGTTTCACAGTAGGGAGGGGGGCTTATTCGAGCAGAGCACATACGTTTGTATGCAAACTACTGTACCATTCAGGCATCACCGACTACATGCGCGAGCAGGCCGCCCCCGCCGCCAAGCACTTCGACAAGACAAAGTCACTTCTCAAGTGTGTCAATTTTTAGTGTGAAATTGTTTTAATACTTACCGTATTTCCTCTAATTACGCCCGGGGTGGTTATTTTTTCAGAGTGGACATTTTGAGAGGGGTTAAACGAGGGGGGTTATTATTTCGCCAGAAATTTGTTTGAATCCCAGTACTAAATTGTCAACTGTAACGTACGCAGACGTAGAAAAATGCAACAAAAACCGCCGTGCAAAAACCGACTCTATGGACTTCAATAAGTAAGAAGACGGTACTCTCATCCCTGTTCTATCTAACGTAACACAGTCATTGTTTCTAACGTGTGTTCTGCATTGGCCGGATCACAAACAACAGCTTTTGTCATATACGTTCTCTATACACTGAATACTGGGGCATTTCGAGGGGGGGGGGGGGTTATAAATTCATAGTGTTCATTTTGAGGGATTGTATTTCGAAGAAATACGGTATATTTATGAAAACTTATCTTTGTGTGCACGTGAATAATCACATTAATGCAGCAGAACTTTTGACGTTAGCTCCGGAAATCACTTTTCTTGTCACTTCTCCACGTGCGGAATTTCACCTTGCTCTAGCTGACATCAACTCCAAAAAAAACCTTTCAAAATTTCAGGGCATTTTCCAAAACCGATGTCACCGTTGTTGGCTTTTTCGCCGATGGGCAAAGTGCCAATTTTGAGGCTTTCACTGAAGCTGCAGAAAATTTGCGCGACGATTTTAAGACTGTTTTATATGTGACAGAACCTGGAGTTATGCGTGACATGAAATCTGAACCAGATACGGTCAGGATTTATTATCCGGATATTTGGCAGTCGAAATTCGAGCCGACTTTCAGAGATTTTAGCAAGGTTTGTTTTGTTTTCAACTCACTTTGCCTCATGTTATAAAAAATCCTCAAAATTAAAAAAGATTAAAATACCCGAAAAACCCGGGTAAATCAAATTCTATATATTGTCTGTATTGCATGCTTTACACGGAATGTTGCCATAATTTGATGAATTAGTTTATTGATAAATTCTGTGTTTCATTACCTCATAGTGAAAACAATGACAAAAATTACAAAACTATAAAACTATTTTTAGATCATATCTCAGATAGGTAATGGTAGACTTCAGTGCAAAGCGTGTAGTCCACACTATTTATGTTCCATTGATGTCTTTTTGCGTCAGTTTGAATCCACCACACAACCACAATCTACATTTTTTTCCAGGATGATTTCAAAAAGGAAGATATTGTAGCATTCATAGAAAATGAATGTGTACCTATGGTGGGGCACAGAACAAAAACTTGGCTTAAACGTTTCGAACACAAACCATTGGTGGTTGTATATTATACAGTTGATTTCAGCATCGAATATAATGAAGGTACGGAATAGAGGTTTTTTAGAAGTTTTTTCATTGCCGATAAATTTTCATCGAAACTTTTTTGCAGGCACTCAATTTTGGAGAAAACGTGTTTTGGAGGTGGCAAACAAATACAAAAATACACCTTATAGATTTGCTGTCAGTAATGAGGATGAGTTTCAGGATGAGTTAATAAATGTCGGTTTATTTCAGCATTTCTGTTTATTTTTTCATATGTATGCTGTAATTTGCATATGCAAAAGCGAGTTGACATTGTCGAGGGTTTTGTTCGTTTCGTTTTTAGTCATCAAGTTTATCGGCATTTGTGGAGTTTCTGGAGGGTAACATAACTTTCGTGTTTAAATTTTGCGTGTAACTTTGTAAAAATTTAATGCAATCATTTCCTTGCACAGCCGTTTTTGCATGTGCAAATGCAAGGGGTTACAGAATTTTTTTCATCAGCCTCAGCTTCAGATGTAAAATTGTTAATTCAGAAATTTTGAAAAACAATTCATGCACATGCGGTCTAATAATTATTTAAATTAAATTATTCAAATCAAATATTTATAGCTCCTAAAATTTAAGATTCAAATCACCCCCTCCCCTTCCCCCCCCCCCAATAAAAAACAACAACAAATTTTCAGGCGGGTCTGGGCGATTCAGGCATGGAAATAAATGTGATCGCGTATGGAAAAGACGGGAAAAGGTACCCATGGGATCCCGAAATCGTGGATGAGGATGAGTTCACAGTGGAAAACTTTGAAAAGTTTATGGATATGCTCAAAACTAGTGGGTATTTATGGGTTCAGCGAGGGTTCTGTAAGATTTTTTACCTCTGGGCGTTCATCATATTTTTGATGGAAAATCTGGGGGTGTACGGCTGGGAAATAATTTAGGGGTTTGGGACTTTCACCATATGTGCTCTTTTTACCGTATTACCTCGAATTATCCCCTTGAATTAACCCCCCCCCTCGAATTAACCCCCCCTCAAAATGGGCTGGGGAAATAATAACCCCCCCCTCGAAATACCCCCCTCCGGAATGATGCACATCATGTATGCAATGTACATGATGTATTTATTACTACTTATTTGCATCGCAGTTACTCTTGTACGCTCATTTGTGTACAGATGTACATTTATAGCCCCAATATAACCTATATTCTCACATTTATTACCGTTTTTGTGTAAGAAATAGCGTATTCTTTACTACGAATTCCACGAAATTTTCTGGCGAAATAATTTAAAAAAACCCTCGAATAAACCCCCCCTCGAATAAACCCCCTCAAATTTTGCTGGCGAAATAATAAACCCCCATGGGGGTATTTCGAGGTAATACGGTATTTAATATTCAGTGTTATATTTGAAATTGCTTGTAGGCAACAAAATTTGAGAAAATAACAAACAAACTCACAACAAAAAATCTAAAAAATAGACAATATCACTACGGCGTAAAACGTTACCGTAACATCAGAGCATAAAGCGCAAAAATTGAGTAAATTGTCCCAAAATTAGATAATGTCGATTGAAATCTGAAAAAATTGCTTTTTAAGCATTTTATCTGTGTTGACAGTTGGCAAACTTACGGTGGGGGTTTGGGAGTAGAAATCAAAATAGGTTGACATCTTAGCTGCTGGAAACCTTTTTAACCTAAGATTTTATTTATTCTTCCTAATTTTATTTTACAGACCGTATCAAACCGTTCATCAAGTCACAACCGGCACCAAAAGATGACAAAGGTCCAGTAAAAGTTGTTGTGGCCAAAAATTTCAATCAAATTGTTCTGGATGAAACCAAAGATGTTTTAATTGAATTTTACGCGCCGTGGTGCGGCCATTGCAAGGTTGATCAACTTTTATTAATTTTTGGAAAAAATAAAAATGCAAAAATTTGCAATTTGCAGAAATTTGAACCCGAATATGTGAAAATGGCGGCGGAACTGCAGAGCACGGAACCTAATTTGGTTTTGGCTAAAATGGATGCCACGGCCAATGATCCACAGGATAATTACGGCGTCCAGGTATTTTTTAATTATTCTCTGTATTTTATCCATTTCATTCTAAAAAGCGACATCGTCAAAAAAATGCCACATTGATGCTACACACTTTTTAGTTGACAGCCGAAATTTCCAAAGCTGATAAACCTGCTAAAGCCATTTGAATTTACCAGAATGAATAATTTTTTTCCCGTCAACAACAGTTGATAGACTCCTCCTACTGGCGAACTCTAATGTGTTCTAAAACGCAGTTTTGTCGAGGCAATTTTGTCTGTCAACTTGTGTCACAGCAAAAACAGTGCTGGGTATCTGCCGTGATCTGCGGTGAAGTGTCTTCACGCAGACTAGTAATAAAATTCGTGAAGTGTCGGTGAAGTGCATTCCTTTGATGATCAGGCGTGATCAGGCTTAGTGTGATCACAAGCGGCACTTCAGACCACTTCAGTGCACTTCACGAGCACATTATTTGCGGTGTGCGTCTATTACAACAATGGCCCTACACACACTAGTCTTCACCGTGACCTATGTGAAAACTGAAATGGCGACATCCAGCCTACTCTTATTGTATGCTATATGTGTTTTAGTTTTCAAATTTTAAGCTTTCATTGATTTTAATTCAAATTAACTTAAATAAAATCATTCAACCGTGTTCATTAATTTGCATTCGAAAAAATTTCAGTTTTCACACGAAGTCACGGTGAAAACTAGTGTGTGTAGGCACAATGGTTCCAATATGTTTTTATAGATAATTAATCCCTAATTTTCAGGGATTCCCCACGTTGTATTTCGCCCCTAAAGGACGCAAACAAAAACCAGTGCAATATAATGGCAATAGAGACAAGAATGATTTGTTGAAATTTATGAAGGAACATGGTGTTTTGTCTTTCAAGGGTTCTGAGAAAGAGGAATTGTGATTTTTAGGATGTTAAGTGCAACTTTTTTGTGACCAAATTTTTTTTATCAAATATGTCGTTGCAATAGGGCTGGCGTCTTTTATTTTCCTGAAAATTCGTTTTTTTTCTGAGAAAAAAAAGAAGTTTTTTTAGGTTTTTAAAGATTTGTGGTTTAGTTTTTGAAGCATTCAAATCGTAAAAGATAGAACACTGCCGTTCAGTTGCCATTTGCCTTTGCAGTGCGCATTTAAGTGAACTCAGTTAGGAAATTGAATTTTCGACTGTAAACTGATGCTAGATAATTTTCATTCTAATAGAAAGTCCCATTCAGTTGTTGCAAAACTTTTAAAAATCGAAACATCAATTCAAACTGTATAAATTTCAAATTAAATTCAATTAAATCCCGAAAACTTACTTTTCTGTTTGCTTCAACGAAAATACTTCCTTTATGCAAATGTCAACTGAATAAAGTGTTCATATCGCCAATATCAAATAGGTAGCACTTTTTACGTTTTGTCAGCTATGAAATTCCATTACTGGTTGTCCAATTTCTTGGATTTCTTCACATTGCATTATTTTAGTGATCTGGTTTGGTTGTGGGTAAATAAATGTACATGTAAACGCCATAGCGCTTTTGACGCTTGGCGCCATTTTTTATGGCGCCACTGGCGCTTGGCGATGGGGTCCTAAAAGCGTCATGCGCTTGGAACTTTTCACATCACCAGTAGTGATGTTGAAGGCACCGGGAAAAATGGCACCGCACCGCACCGGCACCGGTGCTATTCTAAAAAAATTGCACCGGCACCGGCATGGCACCTCTGAATATTGCAATGGCACCGCACCAGCACCGGTGCTGGTGCCCATCGGTCTTTACATCGCAAGTGGCGCCAGCTTGCAATGGCGCCAGCAGAGAATGGCGCCAAAAAAGATCTGGCGCTTGCTAGGATTGCAACGCAAAGCGCCATTAGCGCCAAGAAATAAGCGCCATGACGATTTTACACCACTAGGCGTCGCGCCATTTTATGGCGCTATCATTGTTTTGAGGTCATTTTTTAATCTTTGGTTTTGAAATTTTGATGTGTGATTATATTTATTTACATTCTGGCAATTTTTCTGTTTCGTGTCGTGTCGACCAAAATTCCATAGGTCTCATATTCATTTTTTAAACTAAATAGGTATATAATCAGGTTACGGTGTTCAAGTAAATGATAACCAAATCGTGTATCTTAAAATGGCGCCTTTTTAAATAATGTCACTTTGTTTCTGCTCAAATGTTACAATAAATGTCCATCAGTGAATCAGCCCTGTCTGTGTGTAAAGTGGAAAGATTGGTGACTTTCTGGGTGAAGTTTGGCTTATTTATCGGGCGGTTGAAAGGCATTGTTATCGCAGCATGTAAGCCCCTTTATATGACTAGAGCCCAGCCGGCAGTAAGGTGGCAGACGGTACGGCTTTGCGGTAAACGGTACGGTACGGTATATTTTCTATTTTGCGGTAAACGGTACGGTAAATCTTCAATTTTGCGGTGAACTGTACGGTACGGTAAATATGATAAATGTGATATGCGGTACGGTACGGTACGGCAAATTTCCGACTCAGCAATGCATCAATGCCACCTAAAGACAACTTTTACTTCATAAATTGGCACCAAATTCAATTATACAATTTAATAATGGACTTAAGAACACAGTAACAAGTTTTAACGTGTAGGATGCGTTTTTTATACCTTTGGCGTCGCGTTTTTGAGGTCGGTTATCCTGTTTGAGGCGGCTAACTTTATTTAACGGTGTATCCAAAAACGACTGCATTGTTTGGCAAACCTCCAATTTACAATAAAAAGGAAACTTATGACTCGTGCGGCAGGTGTTCATCGTCTGGACGCAAATTTCAGCTCGAAATAGACCGTTTATCTACGAAAAAATCTACGTCAAATCGGCGGCCGTGCCGCGCGGCCGGCTCGCCAAAATGGTTAGTCACTTTTTGAGATTAAAGTTTCATTTTTCTCTGTTAAAAATTGGCACTTTTTTGCAGGTGCAGCTGTTTTTCGAAGTGCTGCGCAAGAAAACGCACGTTTTTATCGACTTGGATGACTCGTCGAATGTGCAGGAAATGAAGAAAGTTCTGGCCGCTATTTTGAAGGTTGTTTTTGTATATATTTCTGATAAAACTTTGACGCGATTAGATCGTGCGCTTCTTCGAAATTGGGCGATGTTGCAAAAAGTGTAATTGTATTTATGAAATCTACAGTGGCTGCATGCCGTTCTATACCTACATGTAACATCACAAAGTACTGTTACTTGTGTGGTATACCTGCATGTAGGGTGGCAGAATTTACCGTACCGTACCGTACCGCATTTTTGGGAAATTTACCGTACCGTACCGTACCGTTTACCGCACTTTTAAAAATTTACCGTACCGTACCGCGTACCGCATTTTACAAAATTTACCGTACCGTACCGCGTACCGCACTCATTAACCGCAGAAAATGCGGTAAATTTTACTAAGATTATCCTTAAATATGGCTCTTTATTGATGATAATTAATGTGGTGTTCTGAAATTTTTTTTGCGCGCAAGCGCGCAAATTTCACAACATTGTTTTCCTAGATACTCTAAACATATGAAACATTAGACTCAATGTATTTACTTTTTATTTTGAGCTTATTTGTTGCAGTGATATGTTTTATGTATGGTTATATACTCATTTTAAACTGTTTTCACCTACTTTTAGCAATTTTTCAGTGGGAGTTGCCAGTTTACTAAACCGACTCGCAAGTTACTAGGGTGTCAAAAAAAATTTTTTACGGAAAACGGAAAGGTAAAATTTTTTCACTTTACGGAAAACGGAAAACGGAAAGGTAAAAAAAAAATTTCTGCCGGAAAACGGAAAACGGAAAGGTAAAAAAATTTCACTCAGCGGAAAACGGAAAACGGAAAGGTAAAAAAAAATTGTTAGCCGGAAAACGGAAAACGGAAAAATAAAATGCCGGAAAACGGAAAACTGAAAGCAAAATTTTCACGGAAACGGAAAAAAATAAAGTGAAATTAGCACGGTAATAGACAAATTTGCAGAAGGAAAACCTGATGCAGGTTTGCCTGTTTGGCTTTGATTGTGGTAGCTGTACATTCTGCAACTATGGATCATGCCTGTAACTTCACTTGTAGTTCAAGCTTAAGTGAACCAACAAAAAATCATCAAAAAGTAGCCATAGTGGCCATATGAAAGGAAACACTATGACAATTTCACAGTCTAGAAGCAGTGGGAATCACTGATGACCCCTATGCAATTGATGACAACATTGCAGAGGAGATGATAATAAATAGCATAAAATTCAACAACAACAACAAACGATACTTTATTGACTGGTCGTATAAAGAGAGTATCAGTGACCTGCCCACGGGAAAAGCAGAAGCCTTGGTGCAGTTTAAATCACTGATCAAAAGATTCAACAAAGATCCAAACTTATTCGAACAATACCGGAAAGTTTTGGACGACCAACTAGAAAAGTGAATAATTGAGATCTGTGACAACAAAACAGACAACAAGGGGATTCATTACCTGCCACACCAGCCAGTAATCACGCCAGGCAAATCGACATCATGCAGAATCGTGTACGATGGGTCGGCAGGTAAGCCCAGTTTCAACGAGTGCCTTTTTAGAGGACCAATTAAAACACCATTAGCACTGGGCCTACTCCTGAGGTTCAGGGCAGGCAATCTAGCATTAATTGCCGATATTGAAAAGGCATTTTTGCAAATAGGATTGCATGACCAAGCTAGAGACTACACACGATTTTTTTGGCTGAAAGATGCCTCAAAACCAGTAACTGAAAAAAACTTAATAGTACTTCATTTTAAACGCGTACTGTTTGGACTTGTCTGCAGCCCAGCAATTTTGGGAGCAGTCATAAAATACCATTTAAATGTGACAATAAACAACATGAATGAATATGAAGAAAATGAAGGGGAACGAAACCAGTTGGCGATGATAATAAACAACATTTACATCGATAACTTCATCATGAGTGTCACGAATGAAGTTGAAGCTTTAGAACTATATTACAAAGTCAAAGCTTTATTTAACCAATGTTCTATGAACATGAGGGAATGGCTGTCAAACTCCAGATCAGTCATGAATGAAATAGCAGAAAATGACAGGAGTCCAAAGGTGAATAAAATTGTCGCAGTAATGGGCATGAAATAAAATCACCGAACGGACATGCTGGCAATATCAACACCAAAATTGCAAATTGACAGCATCACAACACCAACCAGATGAAACTTGAATAAATTATTGGTGTCAGCATATGACCCAATTGGGTTCACAGCACCTGTTTCACTGACCCTGAAATCCCAGTTGTCAATGCTGCTCCAAGAGACAAAAACAACACAATGGGATGAGCCAATTGAAGATAAATACAGATTGGAAAAACAATGGAAAAATGCCAGAAAACTGAAAATCGAGCCAGAAAATGGAAAAATGGCCTGGTAAAACGGAAACGGAAAGGTAAAAATTTTTCAGCCGGAAAACGGAAAAATGGGCCGGAAAAACGGAAACGGAAAGGTAAAAAATTTTCAGCTGCCGGAAAACGGAAAACGGAAAGGTAAAAAATTTTCAGCTGCCGGAAAACGGAAAACGGAAAGGTAAAATTTTTTCGGCTGCCGGAAAACGGAAAGGTAAAAAATTTTCCTGCGGAAAGGCGGAAACGGAAAATGGAAACGGAAATTTGACACCCTACAAGTTACCAAAATACCACCTACTTTTTGCAATTTCGGACATCGGGAATTTACCGTACCGTACCGCGTACCGCACTTTTCAGATTTACCGTACCGTACCGTTTACTGCAAAATTGAAGATTTACCGTACCGTACCGTTTACCGCAAAATGGAAAATTTACCGTACCGTACGGTTTACCGCAAGCCCGTACCGTCTGCCACCCTACCTGCATGTGTCAATTCGTAACCATAAAGCCGGAATTACAGCTCAGCGGCGTTTGACGTGAAATGATGACGTCGTAAAATTGATTACATCAAAATAGACAAAGGTACAGCATTGAAATTTCAGAATTAGATAGTTCTACTAATTGTGTGTAATGTCCCAAAAATTTTTATCAAATAATCATTATTCAAGTAGTTATTAATTTAACGTCAAAATTTTTTGGTGACGTATAATGTTTGACGTGAAATGTTGACGTAGAATGTGTAAATTTTGACGTAATAATTATTTTCTTTTTTTTAGGACATCACACACAATTACTAGAACTATCAAATTCTGAAATTTCAACGCTGTACCTATGTCTATTTTGATGTAAT
This sequence comes from Sphaerolaimus hirsutus, assembly GCA_964036195.1. Classification (NCBI taxonomy): domain Eukaryota; kingdom Metazoa; phylum Nematoda; class Chromadorea; order Monhysterida; family Sphaerolaimidae; genus Sphaerolaimus; species Sphaerolaimus hirsutus. The sequence goes on along the minus strand of OZ038450.1, from coordinate 28,057,838 downwards.
CAATTTTACGACGTCATCATTTCACGTCAAACGCCGCTGACCTGTAATTCCGGCTTTTTAGGGAGCTTTCAAACAGTTTTATTTAAAAACGTTGTTTGTTTTTTTCTCTCAAAAACCGCCAAAAACACCTTTCCATCCACAATCCCAACAGTTAACGACCATATCCCGTCATTTACCCCCTTTCAATAGTTACCAACCCCACCCCCACCCCCCAACCCCCCAGGTGCCTCCACCCAATCAGCAGCTGTGCGTGCAACGCTCCGCCCCTTCGGGAACAAATGAGACTGCCGCTCAGAAATCCGGCCCTGGCAATCAAAATTGGGAGCCTTTGGATGATGATAAGACATTGACTGAGGCTGGATTCGGTGCGCAGAATGCGAAAGCGCAGACGCCTCAAATGATCGCCTTGAGGTTCAGGGATGGTAGGTTTGGGGGAAGAGTCCCCGTATGGAACTTGGCAGCTTGCCAACTTTTTGACATTAAATACCTAAATACATAAACATAGAATTTGAATTTGGTGTAAAATACCAGAGTAAAATAGGTACATAACCACGTATACATCGAAAATAGCGATTATAAACGTGAAAATTGGCAAAATGGAGCACATTTGAACGATTCAGAGCACAAAATTGAAGAAACATCGCTTGGACTTGGACGTGTGTCAAATCGCTTGGGTAGCTTGGACTGAACGACAAGTTCTCATACGCTACCCGATCCGGTTTGGGGAATTTTTTGGGAATGTCTGACCCGCTTATCTCGGGTCAATTCTGCAAGCTGAGAACTAAAAAGTCTGATAGAGACGAAAATTTAGAAGTGAAATGAGAAGTGACAGCTTAAAATAAATGTAAATTTTAGAAGTGTGAAATAAGAACTTACGTTTCTTTAAGCGGCGTTTACACGGTTTCGTGTGCTGACAAAAAAAAAACGAGTGAAAAAGTTCCATAATTCCGGAATAAAGTTCCATATATGCAAGGTAAGGCACTGAAGTATACTCACTAGTTAAGTGTACACACATGCCAATTTGCAGATAATTTGCGTGTGTCGTTCAAGAGTTAAAAGCAAATTACACTTGTCGGTTCGGTTTCAAAACGAAAACCGAACCGACAAATGTAATTTGTTTTTAAGTCGTGAACGACATGCCCGAATTATCTGCAAATTGGCATGTGTGTACACTCAACTAGTGAGTATACTTCACTGCTTTGTCTTGCGGATATGGAACTTTATTGTGGAATTATGAAACTTTTTGTCTTCTTTTTTTTGTCGGCACAAAATGCAGTGTAAACGCCGCTTTACTAGAAGTTTACTTTTCTATTAAATTTGAATTCCCACTTCTAAATTTTCACTGCTCCACATGCCGAATTGGTCCCACATTCTATTAGGAAGGTAGACACGCCCACCAACTGTAAACGACGATCGATTTCCACCCAAATTTCATTGATTTCGATCAAATATGAAATATTCTGTTCAACATCAAGTTTCTCAACCCCTCACCCTCAAACACCCCCCCTCTCAAACAGAATCCACGGGCGACTGGGAGCCAATCAGCATCGAGGCGCTCTCGGCTCCGCCCCCCCTGCCCGATGTCATGCGACAGGCAGATTCCGCATCGGGGGCGGAGAAAGATCAAGCTGCCCAGCAGAATTAAATTTTCGGGGGTTTGGGGGGTTTTGATATCCATTTTGGAAAGTTAATTTATGAGTATTTTTGTTTGACTGGAAGGAAATTTGCTGTGGTTCAATGTGCCTACACACACTAGTTTTCACCGTGATTTCGTGGGGAAACTGAATTTTTTTCAAATGCAGATTTGTCAACACGGATGAATGATTTTATTATATTTTAATGTGAATTTAAATAAATGAACCTTTAAATTTCAAAATTTGACAACTAAAACACATATAGCATACAATAAGTGTAGGCTGGATGTGGCCATTTCAGTTTTCACAGAAGTCACGGTGAAAACTAGTGTGTGTAGGGCCAATGCACGCATATTTTGAATCTTTTTTGAAAATTTGTTATTATTATTTGGAAAGTGTTTCTTGAAAGCATTCTGAAAAACTTGCAAATATATGCAATTATTTTTGCATCGTCTGGTTGACATGTATTTTCAACAAGGAAGACAAATGAATAAAGAAAAATAAGTTGACTGATGGGAAATCAATATGACTTTCCATAATGGATGTAAATGATAATTGAATCCATAGTGGATTTGAAAATGTGTGTTTAGTGATGTGCATTCATGTTTGTTTTGATAAAAATGCAAGTTTTAAGATAACTCGAGTTTTTTAGTAGTATTATTTATGCAGTCATCATGTCAAACACTCGACCCCAAATAATTTTTTTACCTGTTTGTGAGTTTTTAAATGATTATGCGATTCGTTTAAACTGCAGTTCAAAATATGGCTCGCGAAATGTTTCAAAAATGCATTTATTTTTCAACAATTTTCAAAACTTTGGCAAAAATTCATAGGTATTTACAACGAAAATTTCATTATATACTCGGCGTACGTGATACTCTGCCCTCGCACTGATTTATGTCTCGTGTTGGATCGGTGCCAATGATCATCAAATCATGCGATTTCTGTAAAAATATGAAAACAATTCATCGATGTGAATATGTTAATGAATACCATTATAACAACAATCAATTTTTTCATCTTTTTATGAAACTCGGACGCGTTAACCATCGTTGGCACACTTCCAGCGGGAACCACACGTGCAGGGTGTAAAGTAACCGGAGTATACCTATCAGTTTTTTTTCAACGGGCTTTCTTTAAATAGAGAAAGTCATAGTGACGATATATGCGAACTGCGGTTTGATATGTTTATAAATGTTCTGAATGCTTAATAACAATCTGCAATTTTTTTGCCTCTATTTTTGCAACAAGTATTTCGTGGTTTATTGGTTCAGTAAAGCATTTTATCCCGTTTTCTCCTCACTTTTACTGATTTTGGAACGACGGATAATTTTTTTTCTAAAATAAAGTTTTCGTTCTCTTTACAACGTAAAATGTGGCTTATGGTCGATTTCTTGTATTTATGAATGATAACTTTTTTTAATTGAGGTTTGGCTTCGTAGGTTTTTTTTGTATGCATTGATGTAAATTCAGAAGCTAATTAAATGATCAAATATATCAAGTACAGTTTTACGCACTGAAAATTTAAATATTTTTGTATACATTACTGTGAGTCGCTCCCCGAATTTTTTTCTTTTTTTTCTTAAAATTATTAATAAATCTGATTATTCTATTCACATGACTCTTTAATTCGCTATTCTTAAAAAATTTGAGTCATTTTTGTCCTGATAAGTTTTACTTAAGCTGCAATCGACCCTTGGGAAATTTGAGCTCTACATAATTTTTTTTCAATTGGATAGTTATTTTAAATTTTTTGTGTATTTATAACTCGCCTCAATAATGATTTATTTATTTTTAATCATTTTGTCCCGATGAAAGAATGAAGATGTTTAGTGGTTTTAAATGTGACTTAAACGGATGCAGAATTCCTACGTCGGCAATTGATAAGAAAGGTGATAAGTGATGACAGGGACGTAGCCAGGATTTTTGAGCGGGGGGGCGGATTGTATACGGAGCTCGGCGAACGGGGGCCCCCTAAATTTGACCCCTGTGGTAAAGGAATGGCGCCTTGGCGCCGGCGCCATTCCTAGGCGCGACGCCATGGTGCCATTGGCGTTGGCATTGGCGCCACATAGTGCTGTACTTGTATGTATTTTACATACATATACAGCGACGGGGGCTAATTTTCAGTGCTTTTTTGGTCCTAAACCACAGGTAAAACTAAAATATACTTACTGTGCGGCGCCGAAATGCGCGCTTGCGCGCAAAATTTTTCCGGACTGGCAACAAAATCGCTTTACGGAAGCACCATTTCGGGTATATTTTTTTGTCCCCCCCCCCCCCCCGCCCCCCCTGGCTACGTCCTTGAGTGATGAGAAATGTGAGTGATATGAAAAGTGACAGGTGGAGTTAAAATTGCTGACGATCAAAATTTTTCGATTTTCGACAGAAGCGCAATTTTCTTGTTCTTGAATATGATCACACGCAAGTTTTCTCACTTTTTATCACTCAGATTCGGCTGTCACTTTGTTATCGCAGTTCGCATCAGTCAACTCCTCAGTTGACAGGTTTGGAATAAGCTCCAGCGAAAACCATGGTTAAATTCCGTCGGTATCTCTTACAAGAATTGACAGAAAAATGATGTTCGCGACAAAAAACAACAACTCGTTTACAAATATTTGCACCTGAGCAGTTTCGACACAATTTTACAATGAAGCGACTGCCGGATGGTCAAAAAACTGCCCGCTCGAAAAAAAGAAAGCTCAGTGTTGAGGTTAGTTTGGCGCACAATTTTGTGTATTTTGTGGTTGCTTGAGACTGCGGCAAAAGTTCGATTTTTAATCCAGTGTCGAATCTGAGTATCGAAAGTAATGTTTGTTAATGATTTGTTGGCGCACCGCACACTGAAATTTTGCGTTCAGCGCTCGAACGTTTTTGCACACTGAACTACAGATGCTGAAATCAAAATCTAAAGAACACAACGTTTTTGAAGCGTAAATAATTCGGAATTTCTAATATTTCACGCATTTTGCACGCGAGCCGATTTTTTACGCTTCAAAAACGTGTGTTCTTTCGATTTTGATTTCAGCGTGCAAAAACGTTCGAACGCTGAACGCAAAATTTCAGTGTGCGGTGCACCAATATGCATTTCTTTCTGTCGCTTTATGCCAGCCGTAAATACAAGTTGACTGGGTGACACCAGTACACCGCCAAAAGTTGGGAAACTCAAATCTGTTTTGAACACATCTGAGTTTACTACATGAATTTTTGTTTTTCATCTTCAACAGTGTGACCAACAGCTAGTTTTCAACCGAAACTTTGAAAACTCTTAAATCAGCATTGAACGCATTTGAGTTTTCTAGAATGATGTACCCGGCATTTTACAGTTGACGGAGAGTAAAAATGACCCATTCTGGGAAAGTTAAATGCGTTCAATGCTGATTTACGAGTTTTCAAAATCGAAAACGGTTGAAAACTAGCTTGTGTGGCCACAGTAGTTGACAGACTCCTCGTTGTGGTAAACTCAATTGTGTGCAAAACGTATGTAGGTATACTCGGCGGACCGTAAAGTATGCGCAGAATCCTACCATATTTTAATGAATAAAATTTTCGTAATTGATTTTTCCATGGTAAATACGAAATATTATGATGAAAATCTGTATAAATTTTGGTTCATTATTCAGATGGGTTATGGTAGGTTTCCATACTAAGTGTGATGTCCGCTGAGTATACTAAAAAAATTTGCCGCCGTTTTTTAAAAAAAAACCGCTTTGAAAATACTTGCTTTGAAAAATCGTCCGCCTTTTCTAATTTGTTGTTGTTTTCTATCTCTAGATGAAAAGAAGTTCCGATCACCCGGTGCTTTTTTCACCGAGTTTATATATTTTCTGATCACCAAAATATAAATAAGTTAGTATGTGCCATCATTACTTTTACACTGGTTGGGGGTCTCAAATTGAGGGTAGTTGTCGTTTAGTTTAATTTTTGCATTGCAAGGGTTATTTTTGCATCATTTTCGATTCTGGAGTCCGGTCTGGCGCCTTGTCTGTAAATTATATGTAGCGTAAATTCCCCGTAAATTCGTATGGGTCACTCGTTCCCAGCTTTTATTCACACCTAATTTTGATCAATTTTTACAGCCCGACCCTTCTAACGGTGAAGCCAACACAAATTCCGATGACGCACCCACATCAAGCGATTTTTTCGACCGACACTTCAATTTGCACGTTTCCAAATCGGATTTGAAGGCGGTTTTCAATGAAAATCGCCCCAGTAATAGTGCTCAAATAAAATTGGATAGTTTTAAACAATATAATGCGGTTTACGCTCCGGCCGTTCAAAATGTGACCGAATTTTTGCAAAAAGATTTGCAAATTACGGAATTTTGGGACCAAATTTGCCTGCACCAAAATTTAACGGATTGGGCTAAAGAGAAAAAATGGAGTGATGAACAAAGAAATTTGGCCAGAGTAGTTTTCAGTTATGTGGATCTATACTACTGTAGAAGTTCTCCAGTGAATATGGATCAATTGAGAAGGTTTGTTGCAATCCGCCTGTGTACCCCAAATCCTCGAATAAAACCCCAGGGGAGTTATTTTTTCCTCAGATGTTTTATAGGGGGAGTTTTTCGAGGGGGGAGTTATTTTTTCCTCACCTCGCAAACAGGGGGGGGGGGGTTATCGATTCAAGGATTTGCGGTGTATGCAAATTCGTAACTTCTAAATGGGAGGTCACATTTGCCACATTTTCGATGTTAAGACTTTTCCAATTTTCTTTTTATGTTACGTCTCGACGGCAGAGTGTAGACCGTGAATAAAAGTTTTGGGTGGGAACTGTTTGCTGCGTGGTCATGATTCTGCATATTTACCGTATTTCCTCGAAATAACCCCAGGGGGTTTTTTAGATTGTTTTTTTGGGGGAGGGGGTGTTATTGGGGGAATGGTTTTTTCACATGTAGCCTCATAGTTCCTGTATCTGTTGTCACACAATCACACTACTCAGCTTGTACTGCCTGCACGCATTGAACCACGCGCGGCGCTCGCGTGCAACAGTTTTGGCACACAACGCAGCCATAAAGGAGTTGGCTGAGCAGAGTTCAAAATCTGAGCACAAAAATGACACTTTACTCGCTGATGAAATTGATGATTCAATGAGGGACAGGGGTCTGGTCAGACCCAAAGTCTTGATTTTGGTTCCGTTCAGAAACTCCGCCCAGAAAATTGTCAATAATTTGATCGAGATGAACTTTGGAAAGGGTTGGTTTGATTTAAAGAACAACAAAAAATTTTGTTGAACGGTGAACATTCATTGAATAGTTCGGGAAATGCTAGTGATTTGGAATGCACTGTCGTGCTTTTGTAGATCAACAAACAGCTATAGAGCTAAAATGGATAGCTAGATAAATAGTTAATGGCGCCTAGCTGCGGGTAGCCAGGATGATTCCGGTTCGATTCCCGCCAGTGACAGTGCAATTTTTGCACTTTTTCTTCAGCTTTTTGATAACTACACTATATAGTGTATTGTAATTAGGGTGGCAGACGGTACGGCCCTGCGGTAAACCGTACGGTACGGTAAATTTCCCATTTTGTGGTAAACGGTACGGTACGGTAAATCTTCAATTTTGCGGTAAACGGTACGGTACGGTAAATCTGAAAAGTGTGGTACGCGGTACGGTACGGTAAATTTCCAATGTCAGAAATGTATCAATGCGGAACTATGTAGGGGCTTATTTATTGTGTAGAAGGAAGAAATGGAGAAAAAGTTACTAAAAGTGGGTGAAAAATTGCTAAAAGTAGCTGAAAATAGACCATACATCAAACCTATCACTGCAACAAAAAAGCTCAGAATAGAAAGTACCGTATTTCCTCGAAATACCCCCGGGGGGTTTATTTTTTCAGAGTGAGATTTTTGAGGGGGGGTTAAACGAGGGGGGGGGGGTATTTCGAGGGGGGGTCTATTATTTCGCCAGAAATTTTTTGAAATCCCAGTACTAAATTGTCGTCTGAAACGTACGCAGACGCGGAAAAATGCAACAAAAATCGCCATTTATAAGACCCAAATGACTTGTATAAGTGCGTAGACGTATATACACTGCTCTCACATAGCAGAGTCATCGTTTTTAACGTGTGTTCTGCATTGCCCAGATGACAAACCGCAGCCTTTGTCATTTACGTTCTCTATATACTAAATTTGGGGGGGGGGTATTTCGAGGGGGGGGTTTATAAGTTCATAGTGTCCATTTTGAGGGGGGGTATTTCGAGGGGGGGTATTTCGAGGAAATACGGTAAATACATTGAGGGTGATGTTTCACACCTTGAGAGCGTCTTGAAGCGCATGGCTTGATTTAATAAAGCACATTATACTAATGTTAATCATGAATTATAGCAATTATGCATGCAGAAATGGAAGGGCTTCAAACAGGAAAACAATGTTGTGAATCTTGCGCGCTCGCGCGCAAATTTTTTTCAAAAAACCACATTCATTTGCATCAATAAATTGCCATATTTAAGGTCAATCTGAGAAAAATTTACCGCATTTTCGGCGGTAAATGAGTGCGGTACGTGGTACGGTACGGTAAATTTTGGAAAATGCGGTACGCGGTACGGTACGGTAAATTTCTAAAAGTGCGGTAAACGGTATGGTAAATTTCCCAAAAATGCGGTACGGTACGGTAAATTCTGCCACCCTAATTGTAATGGTGTATCAAGCACTTTTATACTTAATATTGGAATTCATTTCCAGAAACTTACTACCAATCATTTTATATTCTAGTATATTTCCTTGAATTTCAGGCAATAAACAGACAGTAACGCACAGAAAACGTTTCAAACGGGAATTCGGTTCCACTGATCAAACTGAATCGTTGCGACCAGATTTACCCGCTGATTACAAGAAAACATTTGAGGGGAATATCGACGATTGTTTTCGAATTGGCATTTCTGTAGCCAAAAAAGCCGTCAAATTGTATGTGGACTTTTTTGAGGCTGATATTTTGGTCGCGTCTCCACTCGGCTTGAGGACTGTTATTGGCACTCCTGGTTGGTTTCTTGACAACACTTTTCATTAAAAAAATCGATTTTAGTGTATACTCGGCAGACACGATACTCTACAAACAGATAGGAGTTATATCTTCGGCTGGCAGACGGCCAGCCGAGAACTTATGGAAGACGTGATGAAGACGACGTGATGGCGAGAGATGATAATTGGGACGAAAGTGATCACGTCATGCTGGAGTGTTTCCTCTGGGAAAATGTACGGCGTAATGTCATGTCTGCGGACCGCACTCTATGCATTTTCCTGAGGGAAACACTATCATGACGTCACCGTTAATAAAATCAAAATTGTTCCAAAAGAAGGAAACAATTGGTCGCTCGTACGCGGTAACGCGACTTAGCCTTTTTTTAAATTTTATACTTTATTGTGAAAGTTCGCGCATAAGTATCCTGGCGAAATCGCCTCCTCAAAATTCTCACTCCGAAAAATAAACCCCCTGGGGGTATTGCGAAGAAATACGGTATGTATTAGGTTGGAAAGAAAGTTCTGTCAGTTTCCAGCAAATCCAACAATCCAAAAACTGACAGAACTTCCTTTCCAACCTAATAATTTTGGACGCATACTTTGCAGTCCGCCGAGTATATCATTCAACAATCACTGATTGGTCACCTAAATAATAAACTCCGCCCCTTTTCACCAGGTGAACATCACTTCAATCCAGACTTTCTGTCAAGTATCGAAATCTTAATTATCGACCAAACGGACATTCTGCTGATGCAAAATTGGATGCATGTTTTGCACATTTTTGAGCATATGCATTCTGTCCCGAAACAGTTGAGACAGGAAACTGACGTTGGCAGGGTTAGACTGTGGGCTTTGGAAGAATTGTCCAAGTTTTATAGGTACGTTTATAGTTTTATTTTTTTGCGGTCTGGGGATTTTTTCATGTTTTTGATGGTGGGTGGTAGGGTTCAAATGATATGACTTTTCGATATCGACATTCGATATTAAAAAAAAAATTTAAATCGATATTCGATGTTCGATATTGAAAAATAGTCGATATTCGATACGATACATATATCGTTTGAGCCCTAGTGGATGGACGACATTCCAAGTGATATTTTGCAAACTTTGCAATGCCTTTTCAATTTCCAATTGTCTCTTGCAGACAAACGTTGGTATTTTCGTCCTGCGCCGCACCGGAATTTCGCGCGTTGTTTTCAAATTTCTGTCGGAATCATACCGGAATGGTTGCGGTTTCACCCGATATACCGAAACTTGGCGTTGTGCCAACGGTGAGTATGGATTAAGGATGGCCAGCGCTTTTTGACCCTCTTAAATTTTTTTTTAAGGAACGCTGACAAAATGCACCTTTTTCAAAAAAGCAAAGATACAATTTTTTCAAAAAGCGCTTTTTCGGTACTGTTAATGAGGCATATTCGATTTTGGATCCACGAAGGACTGCATATTTAGGGTAGCTAGAGGCGTTATGAGGGTTGTATCGTCATTTATTTTAAAATGTTAGTGACTATTGATGTAAATTTGGTCTCAAGCGCCACTATTTTTCTGACTCACTTTCTAAATTTTGTCATTTTTTTTGTAAAACTAAGTGTATATTTATTTTTGCATCCAGGTTAGTGCCCGCGTCACGCACACGTTGAGACGATTTTCCGTCTCCGCTGAAAATTGTAGCGATGGAGGCGCGTCTGCCCGATTTGACTATTTTACCCGCCAACTTTTGCCCGATTTTGTGGGTGCGGACAAGGCTCACACTTTGCTGGTTTGTTTCAATTGTTTTGTTTTTTTCTTACTTTCTACTTCTCGATTATTTTACGCTTTTTTATGTTACATGTTCTGTAACTTTTTGAACACTAGATGTCTATTGTATGATTTTTTTTGTTTTGAATTCTCGTAATTTTTATCTTTCGTCTAAAAGAAATCATGTGTTTATACGAAAAAAATCTGATCTTGTTTTATTTGTTCAAAATTCATGAAACTCGATAAAAATAAATAACTATATATAAAAAGATTGAAAAGTCGAAAGTGAATATTTTTTTGTTTTTTTCCTTCTTTCTTTTAATTTCTATCACGAATTTGAATATGTGAATATGCGTTCCACTTATCCAACCTCAATAATCTAAAATCATAATTAGCACCCCAAATATTCAGTTCATTCCATCCTATTTCGATTTCGTGCGCATTCGAAATCACTGCAAAAAGGAACAAATCAGTGTGGCACTTTGCTGCGAATATTCCAGCAATAAAAAGGTGGCAAAGGGCAGAGATATGTTCTTTCATGGAGATAAATATATGCTCGCGATGACTGAGAGATTCCACTTTTATAAACGGTGGGTTTTGTTTTATAATTTTTTAGAAACTCATTTGTGTACTAAATTGACTATTTTTATTGCCGTCTGAAAACAGGATGGAACATTTTCCTTTGTCTCATTTTTTTCATTATTTGGTACATAAGTTTTCATTTTACTTTAATCATAAAAGTACGATAGCATCTGTAAATCACGCAGTCCTGTCTGTATTTATTATGGACAGTTCGATGTATCTTAATTGGATGGCAAAATGGAGTATACCGCAAATCCTTGAATAAGTCCCACCCTCGAATAACCCCCCTTGAATAACTCCCCCTGTTGGCGAGGTGAGGTAAAAATAACTCTCCCTTGAATAACTCCCCCTCTTGAATAACTCTCCCATCTTGATGAAAAGGATACGATACAAAAATACAAAAGAATGCATAGCGACAGCTGATACATGATGTGTATGCATTGTATACACATTGTTTTATTGTTGTTGGACAGTTATATACCTGAATTACATGAGTTAACGGGCCGCATCCATACAATTAATCAAGTCAAGTTTTCTGAGGAAAAAGACCTCCCCCCCTCGAATAACCCCCTTGAATAACTCCCTCCTCAAAAACTTCTGACGAAAAGATCCCTGGGACTTCCCTGGGGACTTATTCGAGGATTTAGGGTAAATAACAAGGACATCAATAACTTAAACCGGACCGATTTTTTCATCATTCAAATTTACCAAAAAAATTTGCAGTTACTTCATTCGGGGCGTGCACAGGGTTCTATTTTACCAACTGCCAATAACGCCAAATTTTTATTCCGAAATTTGCAACATGGCTGCCGCGTGTGACACTTACAAAGAGCCCATAGTGCATGTGGATGTGCTTTATTGGTTGGGTATTTGAGTATTATTTGCGGGTATTTGAGTATTGTTGGTATTTTTGAGGGGATATGCCTGCATCGGAACCTGTGGTATTTTATTTATAGTGGGGGCTAAAACATTTTGGGTATATGTTTGAATATTTTGAGTTATCGGCCATAAAGTGCACGCAAAAAAGTTGCATGCAAAAGCGGTAGAAGTTTATTAAAATATGCACAAATTAATTTTTAACCAAGAACGCATTTTGCTCAAAAATCTGACTCCACTCCACGCCATTCCAAAAAGTTTTTCCGCAATTCGAAATCCGCAAAATCCGAACACTCGCAGCGAATTGGATGCATCGCGGCTAGCTGCGGCCGTGGGTTTGGAAAGGTGCCAACAAATGCTCGCAAAAGGCGCCAGCGTCATTCACGTGCTTGCCGCGGACAAAGTTTCGTAGATTGTCAGTGCTGACTTTTTTGATCGGAGAGTTTTGCGGAGTATTCGATTGTTGATTGTTCTGTGTTAACTAGAGATTTTTACTGATGGGCTTTTTTTGTATTTACCTTGTTTGTTGTTCGGTAAATTTAATTTTCAAGTTTCATTCCATTTTTGACGCAACCAATTTTCACTGAAAGTAAAATGAATGCATTTCACTGATGGAAAAGGGAGTGGTGGCATTTACAATGCCTTGAAATTATCAAAGATCACATTTTTACGTCAGTTCACAAACAACGCTCATTAAAAGATTTGAAACGCTTTGTGCTTCCACTGGTTATTACAATTTTTGCTGCCGAATATTCGTTTATTATCGAGAGTAATGGTGTATAAATACTTCAAGCAAAGAGCGTATGAACTATTGGCGCTTGGCGCCATGCATGAATATCGCCGTGGGTAGTGATGGAAAAGCGCCATGACGCTTTTGGCGCTTGGCGCCATTTTGCTGTGGCGCCTTTGACGCTTGGCGCCAAAGTCCTGGCGCTTTTTCCATCACTAGCCGAGCGCTTTAGGCGCTTGGCGCTATTTTACCATGGCGCCAGGTAAAAAAACTGCCTGGCGCTTGGCGCCTTTCACATCGCTAATTAAGTGTTACTTGAACATAAAATATATTAAATACACAACAAACAATCACATTTCAGTCGATTTCACATCATACACTTCAGTTGGAGAACTCAAGTTATAATCAATGTCACTGTCTTTTTTACAATTTTTGCACAAACGTTTGGTAATTGCACATGTGCAAACTATGATCACGATGACCACACCAGCTACCATAATACTGGAATTTGAATGAGCTGTTTGGTTTCTTTTAAAGTAGGTTATGGTTGGATGATCGATTTATTTAGTATACTCTGTCCACAGTATATTCTATCATATCTCATCCGAATATAAAACCTAAGCTTTTATTTTTCTCGTCACATTACGTTCCCCCATTATCAGTGAATTTGGTGCACAATTTTTCATGTATCAATTATGCAAGTGAACAAGTGACAAGAAAGATTGTAAGTGATGAGGAAAATCGTACAAAAAATTCAAATGACAAGTATATTGCTTGAATATTTTATTTGACAGTAAATTACCGCATAATTTTACTTGTCATTTATAACTTCTGTTGTTACCTGTCCACTGGCAGTGCACTATTCCGCATGTAAACCCATCCCGCATGTTGACCCGGAATACATTTAATTATACCTGGCATGTTGAAAATAGGTAATAAAACACATCGTTATTTTGAAGGTGAAAATCTAAATGAAGTATGAAAATTAGGGAATTTTAGTGAAAATTAGGGTAGAATTGCTCAAAAGCGCTCCAGATAGCTGGATAGCTAGGCAATTTGCTGGTGGGGGGGGGGGGTGTTCAGGGGAATGTAGCCAAAAAAAATTGCGCCAGGGATAGATATGTAGATAGCTGGGCGGTTTGGGGTGGTGTTACCCACCCCCTTTCTTACCCCTGCAGGCATGATGGGTCTACATGCGGAATGGGCCGTAGCCTGTCCACTTGGGTATTTGAGCCCAGCATACCATATCTCCCCGAAGTACCCCCGTTCCGGTATGTAAAACCCAATTTCTTACTATGATCCCTCACCAAAGTTTCTGACTATATAATAAACCCATCCTCGAATACCCCCCCCCCCGAAAAACCACCCCCAAAATTTGCTGACGAAATAAACCCCCGGGTGGTATTTCGTGGACATGCAGTAAATTATCGTATTTCCTCTAATTACCCCCCGGGGTGTTTATTTTTTCAGAGTTGAAATTTGAAGGGGGTTTTTTCGAGGAGGGTTTATTATTTAGCCAGAAATTTTTCGAAATCCCAGTAAATTGTTGTTTGAAACGTACACAAACATCGAAAAATGCAACAAAAACCGCCATTTAGAACACTCTATGGACTTACATATATGTATGTAGACAGTATAAATATAACCGGTTCTAACAAAACAGTCATTGTTTTTAACATGTGTTCTGCGTTTCTCGGATCACAAAGCGTATCACGTTACAGTAACAGTAACCGTATACAGTAAATTGGGGGGGGGTATTTCGAGGGGGGTTATAAGTTCAGAGTGCCCATTTTGAGGGGGGTATTTGGAGGAAATACGGTACCTATCGTGTAAACCCGACTCACTAAAAAAGAATTGTTGTCCAGTCAAAATAGCAACAATCCACATCGCAGCAACTTCCATCACACCTGCGCATATATCGAAATCATAATTTTTGTGTCTGAAAATCAAATCTGAAAAACATACATAAAGTAGTAGTAATTTGTAGAATCTGAATTCGATCCCGTAAAGTTTGCGGAATTTGAAACGCCAACGAAGCTGTGTGAGATTTTCAATGATTCGTCCCCTTGAAACCAGCAGATATTGGGTTCTTCCTGGAAATTTAGTAGAATCAGGATTTGGATTAAACATTGGAGGGTTTGAATCGATTTAATCGCAAATTATTTTTTCTGGTGCTTGTTAGCCAAGTGTAAAGTTGATGGAGAGACATTTTTCTAGCAATTTTAGCGGCCACATGAGTTGTCACTTCGCTTATCACGACCAATGATTTACCACACCGCTTTCCTTGTTATTTTCCACTTGTGGAATTGTGACCTAGGACTAGTGATGGAATGGCGCCATTTAAGGGCGCCAAACGGCTCCGCGCCATGGCGCCATTGGCGCTTGACATAGGGGCTGTAGGGGGCCTTTTACGAGGGGTTGAAGTGGACTCCATCTTTGGAGGTAAATCCACATACCGTATTTCCTCGAAATACCCCCCTCGTTTAACCCCCACCCCCTCTCGAGACCACTATGAAACAATCGCCCCCCCCTCGAAATACCCCCCCCCCCAAATTGAGTGTAAAGGGAACGTACATGACAAAAACTGTAGTTTGTGTTCTGTGTAATGCAGAACTCACGCTAAAACAATGGCGGAGTCACGTTAGAACAATGTTTATACCATCTACATACTAATATTAGTCTACAGAACCTTATATATGTCAATTATAGTTGCTTTTTCTACCTCAGCGTACATTACAAACAACGAATTTGTACTAGGATTTCAAAAAATTTCTGGCGAAATAATAACCCCCCTCGTTTAACCCCCCCCCCCCCTCTCGGGACCGCTATGAAACAATCACCCGCCGGGGGGTATTTCGAGGAAATACGGTAAATTGATAAATAGCTCAAGCACAGCAAATATTGTCCAATTAAATCCGTGAATTTTATCGAAAACCAGCCCAAATGGGCTAAAATAGGTAATATTTATATCAAATATTTGAACCTCAATCTGTGTCCTCCTCAAATCTGAATGGTAGTAGTTCCTTGTTCTTCCACTAATTGATCCCACAAGTGCCCCTGCAGCAAAAGCTTCAAATGCATTTGAACCTTTTACTGAGGTTGCTGATGATGATCTGGCCCAAAAACTGAACATCCCTGTGCTTCTACCGCCGCCTGAATTTAGATTCTTTGGGGGTTTTTTTGCTGAAAATAGTTAACTTATTCAGTGTAATCAATATGTAAAAAAAAATTAAACTTCAAGCCTTCATCGACTTGAATTTGTCTTTGCAAAAAATGCTGAAACTGTTATAGATGTTAAAATGTATCTATTTTGGTCAAGATTCGTGATAACACTATCTCAATATTTGAGACGAATACTGATTTTTTAGCAATAAAAACAATTGTTTTATAACACTTTGAACAATTATTTTTTGGCTACTCCCTTTAAATCCCAGTATTAAATAGCAAATAGTAAACATCCCAGTATTAAATAGCTTAATGGTCCTTGGAACAAAAAGAAACAACAAAGCACAATAACATCTTACCTGTACTCCTCAGTATACCAGAGGGTCTACTTAAACCAGAACCCCCAGCTGAACCCCTAAAACCCCCTCTACCCCCTCTGCAGAAAACTCTGGAGGACATTTGGCATAATGCCAACATGGTGATAAATGTGTCAGTAAAGGCCTTCCTTCTGTACAGTGATGGTGGCATTATCAGTGATGAATTCTGCAGATGAGCTAAGCATAAGTTATGAGTGAAGTGGCAAATGGTATAAGTCAAGTAATGAGTAAACCTACAGGCTAAAAGTGACAAGTTCTTTCATACAATTGTCCAGTTCATAAGTAAACCACTCTTTTTGTCACTTGCCCAGTTTCTAAATTTACTGCAAATTTGGTGTTTTACAATTAACTAATGATGTGGGATTTCTGTTGACAGTTGTCAAATACAATGAGTATTTGATGTCTGGGTGCAATAGATAGCCCAGTGAAATCATTGGTAAATAATTAGTTCTGTACCCTTTAGTGCTGCTTGTTACTAGGAAACTATGCCCATGCTGATGTGAGCTGCTTAAGCGCAATTAAAATGCCATAAATTTGCAAACAAATTTCAACTTCTGCCTAGTGATGTAAAGGCGCCATGGCGCTTTTAGTGCCTGGCATCTAAAGCTTGGCGCTTTTTACATCACTACTTCCTGCCTAACATCAGTTTGAGCTTGATGCATCATTCTTCGATAACCTAAACACCACGATGTCTTCAGCACTTGAAGCCATTTTGATGTGGCGCTTGATGATGTATACTTGAAAAACATCACCATACTGCTTTTGGTCATTTGCACCAAAGTGTTGGTGCTTTTAACTACTCCTAAGCATACTTGTTAAAACGTATTTACGTTTACTCTAAAAGTACGTATAGTCGAGAACTGAGTAAATACGTTTACGTATACTTTGGAAAAAGTACCTGTACTCGCTTTTACGTATACTTTTTAAAAGTACTCGAGTACAGAAAACGTGTTTCAGATAGGCTTTGTTATAGGCTTGTTCAAGGCATATATGGGGAAGAAAGGAGAAAAAAGCGAAAAATAGGGAAAAACGTGCTGAAAATAGACACAAAACACACGAACTAGTGAATTTGAAGGTGAAAATTGTTAAAAAGGTACGAAAATTAGTGATTTTGAGTGAAAATTGGGGCAAAATTATTTAAAAATTTTTACGTTTTCTAGGGGAAACAATTTTACTACGTTTACTCATGAGTAGTGATGGAAAAGCGCCAGGAAAAATGGCGCCAGGCGCCAATGGCGCCATGGCGCCATTCAAAATAATGGCGCCGGGCGCCAAAGGGCGCCAGAAAAAATGGCGCTAGAGATAAAAGTCACTATTTTAGTATGTGTGTATATCATAACAGAAGTGTTTTTAGAAGCGCAATATGTTACCGTATTTTCTCCAAATGCTCTTTGAATTAACCCCTTCGAAAAAAACCCAACAGATCGAGGCCAGGACACTTCTGATACTGGCCACTTTATATACTGTAACAAACGCCACTTTTCATGACAAAATGTGACAAAAGAGCGACTGTTTATATACTAGGATTTTTTTCCCTCATGCTGCTCAAACGCGACACTTCTGATACTGCATGAATGCGACACTTTTAATACTGTGCTAGTGCAACACTTTTGATACTGTGCTAGTGCAACACTTTTGATACTGCGCTAGTGTGACACTTTCGATACTGGGGGATAATGGGATAGTTTAACGCTGCGATGTGATTAATTACATTGTGATGACTCCATACGATCCGTGCCTATGTATTTATTTACTTGGCATTTATTTACATTCAGCTTTTTTCCTCATTTGTGAACATTTGACCCGCCATTTCATTTAAGCCCCAGCATTGTTATCAATATAATGCATAAAATAAATATGATAAATATTTGAAACAAATATGTGAATAGAAAAAGTAAGGTAATAAATGTTTTCCACGATCCATATGCCCCCAAATGATAATAATTTTATCAAAATAGAACATGATTTATACATCAAAATATTACATAATTTCAGCAAATATCAAAGATAAAATAAAAATGACATAAATACTATGCTACCATCTCCAAAGCCCTACCAATTTCAATTGACAAATTATGAACCTCTTCAGATTGAACTTGCGTGAGCTGCTTTCTGCGCTTTTTTCTCAGTGGTGGTACTGGTGGCGATGTTGTCTCTGGAACAGCAACCACTGGGGCGGACAGCTGTCCCTGTAAAAATATTGCCAATATTTGCATTTTAAACAATATATATTCCCTCTGACATTGGTGCTGCGCACACTAGTTTTTACTGAATTTTGTAATGTTTTTCACTACGTTTTTCATTTCTCCATCAACTATTCATGATAAGTTGCAGTAAAAATGATGCAGCAAAATAATAACAAAAAAAACAACCCAACAATAAAATGCAAAATACACCATTGACGCGGGCGCTGGCTCCGGTGTCGGCGTTGGCACTGGCGCTGGCTCGGGTGTTGGCATTGGCACTGGCGCTGGCGGAGGCGTTGGCGCTGGCAGGGGCGGGGGCGTTGGCGGGGGCGGGGGCGCTGGCGCTGGCGCAAGCCGCCGCAACTTCCGCAGACCATGGATGGCCTGCAGAATAATTATTAATATTTCAAATGCAATTATTCTTAGCCATTCTCAGCCGACATGTTTTCAGTGCTTTTATTTCACTTTCAATTGCACTAATTTCTCTAATATATGAAAATTGAATTTATGGAAATGGTTTCAATGACTAAACATTTCTCTACAAATGCCCAGGGACACCCCTCAGTATAACGCCATGATGGCCGCGCACCTGTTCAATCACGTTGCGGCACCCAACATTGTACGCCTGGTGCTCCAGGTAGCCATCAATGTTGTTGTTGTAGGTGCCATGGAGCAGTTGCTGCTTTGCATGGTCGATGCGCCGGTCCGTCGCAGCATCGCGTGCATCACAAGATTTTGCTGGCCGCCCACCCAGAAGGCTCGCCACACTGTCACGCTCCTGAAATTTTTGCAGAGAGATTCTTTTGCTTTGTACGAAATAGCTATCCAATAGAATGGCACCTCCAATAGAATGGCAGGTAAAAAGGTTGATGAAAAAATAGAACGGCGCTGTTCTATTAGAAAAATACGGTATTTTCAGTAGCATTTGAGTTTCAACAGAGTGGGGAGTTCATCAACTGCTATTCCCACCAAAAGCGAAAATGAATCTATAGCTTACAATACATTCAAAATGCTTACATGGTTGTGATATCTCTGCCTGGCGTCCAACCACGCGCCAGTGCTCATGCCGACCCTGTCGTTGAAAATGTGCTTGAACTGTGCATGGAGTGACTCGGCGTTATTTGTAGTTCGTGGCCCATTCGATGCGAAGTGGTTGTATAGGGCCATGTGTGCGTTACTGAAAATGGTAAAGCACTTATGCATTAACTCTAATGATTCTGAACCACAGTTGCTAAAATGTATTTACGTTTACTCGGAAAATGCATGTTGAAAGTATTTAACATATACATAAACTTTGTAGTTCAGTAATTCAAACAATACTTAATTTTCAAACAACCAAGTAATTAAACATTTCAAGTAAAACCAACGATAGCCAAATCCGCCTGTAGTAAGACATCCACTCATTTAAAGATGCATCTAAGTTTGCAGTGACTGCAGGCACGTTGTTTGGGTGCAACAAACGATTGGCCTCGGCCAGTTGCATGTCCACCGGAAGTAGACAAATCACAGCCAGCTTGTGAAACCAGCTGCAGGTTTCACAGCTTTGTGATGGATAGTGATGTAAAGTGCTTACCACCCCTGGTGCTATTTTGCATTTTAAAATGTCAACTGAAAATGGCTTGAATGTAAACGAGAAGTTGATACCAAAAGAATGCGAATAGTCGGCACATGTGATGCGTCTATGCTGGAACATGATGCACAGTGATAATAATCACTTCCGGATTTATGCTGGCTGAATACAAGCTTGAAATAATGTTCACGGTGCACTTGACGTTGAACAAAAAAGATAGTTTCACCATTTTTTGTTGACAGTCCTGATAAATGATCATGAATTGACCCGAAAGGTGCTGTCATGATTTCCAACTATGGAACTGAGTGAAAATTTGGACGATGCCAATATTTTTCCTAAGTTTTGCTCACCATCTGTTTTGCATTTGTGCATGCTTTGATAGACCGCCTTTGTTCCCATCGCAAGCATTTTTTAAGAGCACCAAAGATTAGCTAGCAGGTGCGGCACTTTCCATTTGGTTTGAAGTTCTCTTTTTTGATTGCCGCACAGAACGATAATACCCCAACAAAGTTCACCGCATGCCAGGCAGTAATTATCATTATATTTAGTCATCACAATAACGCAACACCCGTGGCACATCATTGAATGTTATGTGTTGTTGTGTCGCACCAATTACTGGCATGAGAGAACTTAATAGGAGTATTGAAAGTGGCGTATTTACCTGGCATGAGAGAGCATAATGTGTGTAGGCATATAAAGTGGCGCATTTACCTGGCATGAGAGAACTTAACTTGGGTATATAAACTGTCGCCCTTGTGGCATGAAAAGTGGCACTTTAACACTTCATGATAAGTGGCCATCATGAAAAGTGACGCGGACTCCAACAGATCCGCTGATAATTATGTGTACGTGGTAAGGAATGCGCGCTTGCGCGCAAAATTTTTTATACATACCATGAAAAATGTAGAGGAAAACTTGCATTTCCGGGCATTTTTTAGGTCTCACCCCGGGAACGGGGGGGGGGGGGGCTGCAGCCCCCCACCCCCCGCCCGCCCCTGGATACGTCCTTGTACACAATCACATCATTGATTCAGCAGATAAGGCACTTGGATACGAAATAACATAAACACTCATCACGGAACTTTGGCGGAAATCCCATCACTACTCATGAGTAAAAGTAAAAACTTTACTTTGAGTTTTCTGTACCCACGGGGTGAGTAAAAAATAATTACTCTACGTTTACGTATACTTTCAAAAATGTTCGGTACTTTTAACAACTCTGCTCCTAAGTGGTTATGTAAGAAGCGACAGAACTTTGGTGCCAAGCGCGCCATGGCGCTTTTCCGGACTTCAGCCCCCAGCGCCAGCGTCAGGCACTTTGTTGCTGGCCCCCGGCAAATATAGCGCCAAGCGCCATGGCGCCTTTCATAGGCACGGGGCCGAGCGCCAATGGCGCCACAGCGTGATAGCGCCAAGCGCCAAAAACGCCATGGCGCTTTTTGCTTTGGCGCTAGCGCCATTGCGATTTTACATCACTGCTCCTAAGCTCAGTGCCCCAGTTCCAGCATATGACAAACAAAAAACCCAAAAATAACTCAGCTATTACAGTTTTCCTTTTTGCGAATTATAGACAAATCGTACAAAATTTGAGCTGCATTTAATGTAAATAGCGAAAAATAATCATTTTCAGGATTTTCCTCAATTCAACTCGTCCGTATCCAAACCTTCCTTAATATTTCACAATTAAAAACAAAAATATAAAAATGCCGGAAAGTGCGCCAGCGCAGGCGTCAGCTTCCGAATCTGACCCCTCATTGGTCCCAGTAAAAACGCCAATACAATTTTTAAGTGAATCATGCACTCGACTTGGATTGCCGCAGCCCGACTACCAATTAATTCGTTCCGATGCGAGCACAGTGAGTTTTGGAATTGTGCCAAAATGTTTTTAGAGTTTTAAAGAAACATGCTTCTGAAGCACGAAACATGACTGTGATTAAGTGAACGTTTACTTTAAGTCTTTTTAAAGCAGCATTCTACTTCTAATTGAACTTGTTGAGGGCAAGAACGTTTGTTGAAGGTGGATATAGAAATGAGGCGATATAATTTTTGGGTTTAAATCACCACTCATAATAGGTAAATCATTGATTTGAAAATTTAGTTTTCTCTGGATTTGATTTTAAGCAACTAGAAAATTGATTTTTTAACCATAGAGAGTGACAAGTATAGAATAAATACTTTAAAAAAGTTATTTTAAAAATAAAAATATTACACACATAAATGTTAAAGAAAATATACTTCCTATAATCAACTGTGACTCTTATTCTCACGCTTCAATTCCTCCCTCCCATAAAAACAACCTTTTTTCAACCACCCCCAATAAAAAGTTATAAAAAACACCCCCCCCCCCCCAGCTAGCCCGGATGCAATTCGCCTACCGGTGCACCGTGTACGGTTCGAACAACGGCGTGTACGAGACGCTCGGCCACGGCCGCAACAAGAAGCTCGCAAAGCACATCGCCGCCTACAGAGTCATGCAGAAGGTCGTGGACAGGGGCGAGTGGGGGGAGTGGCGCATGCCCGTGGAGGATAGGGAGGGCGCGGTGGTTTGGTTGTGGGTTGGGGGGGGGGGGTGTTTTGGGGATGATTATGTGAAGGGCTAAAAAATCGGTGGGGTGTGTTTGGACTGTTTTTGGGGTGATAATATTTAGGGTCGTAAAATCGATGGAATTTACAATGTATAAAGTCCGTTTGGGATAAAAACGTATGCTCTGTTTGTGCCGTACACACCATTGATCAAATTCATTCGCAACAATATTGACAAATGACAATTTGTTCTAATGCACTTTTGTCGGCGGCGTAAAGATTTTGGTTTCGATGATTTGATTTTTTACTGTCTATCCAAAAAATTTCATCTCAACATCTACAAAAAATTCTGCGAAAAATGTCATCTACTCCCCTCTTCGAATCTCCACACAAACATCTACGCATCTATGATTTTACACAGACAGCAATTGGTGGAAAATATGCCCGAATTATCTGAGGCGCTCGCAAGTGTTTCTATAAATCAGGGAGATAACGATGCATCAACATCTGCGGGTGGCGGAAATGAACCTGTCAGCAAACTGAATTTGAAGTGGGTTTTTAATTATTTTTTCAAATATTGAATTAATGTGTGATTTAGTGTGCATTCGAATGAAATGGTACCCACCAAGAAATACACACGGTTAATTAGTTGAGTAGAAATGTAACTGCCGTAAATCCTCGAATAAGTCCCCCTGTAATAACTCCCCCCTTCTTGCTAGCGTGAGGAGAAAATACCACTCCCCCTCGAAAAACCCCACTATCCTCGATGCAAACAAGTCATGTCACATTAAAAAAAACATTTCGATGAAGCCAGGCAGACCCCAAAAGCCATGGTCTCTGATTCATCTAATGCAAATGCAGTGCAGCGTGTGCAACGTAAACACAAAAGAATGCTTTACCTACAGCGGCGACGTACGTACTTATGTACTGAATATTCTACTAAAAAAACAACTCCCCCTCCTAGGGTTGGCCGATGTTTTTTTTTAAACGTTTTTTTTAAATAAAAAAAACGTTTTTTTTTAAAAAAACATGACGTCCGAAATGTTTTTTTTAAAAAAAAAACATCGGCCGAAATTTTTAGTACTAAGCACTGGGTATTTTGCAAAATTTTTGCACGCAAGCGCGCAATTTCACACACAAATTGACATTGGTGGTTGTTTTCATTGGTTTTGTTGCATTTTTAGTATCAAAACATCCATTTCTATGTGCTACCATGGGTGAATAAGCCGACATATGTTGCTGTAATATATAATATTGAGGTAATGTGCTTCCATGTACCTCCACAGTGTGTAACTTCACTCCCAAAGTAACAACCTCCTTTTATAACCTTGTTTGATCACCATTTCGTGCCAAACTTTACCTGAAGTCTTGAACATTCGACGATAAGGCGATATACGAACGATATGTTGACGAAAAATGGATATTTTTGACACAAATCACCACTTATAATGCTATCCCATGGCTCCACAGCCATTATATGGTCATATTTAACATCACAGAGTATTGCCAGTGTCTGATATACCTATATATGTTGACACTAGGTCATATCTGGGAGCTTTTAAAAAAAACGTTTTTTTTAAAAAAAAACAACGTTTAAAAAAAAAAAAAACGTTTAAAAAAACAACAACATCGAGTTAAAAAAAACGTTTTTTTCCCAACCCTACCTCCTTGAATTACCCCCCCCCCCCCATCGATTAACTCCACCTTTGAAATGTTCTGACGAAAAAATAACCCCCCCGGCGACTTTTTCGAAAATACAGTAATATCTATACAAAGTACAAACGCGTTTTGACTTCGCAGGTGTCAAAAATTGAGACTGCCAGCGCCAACTTATAATTGTGAGGAAAAACCTGGCCGAGTGCCAAGTGAGAAGGTATTCGTGGTTACTGTAGCCGTGGGCACGAGACAAACGCGACAAGGTTTGCACATTTTTGATCAATTTTGTTATTCTTGCTGAACTTCATTTTTCACATGGGGTTAGCCAGGTGAAGTTTGTTACTTAGTTAAGTTGGTAAGTAACTTCTGAAGACAGAAGAAAAGTTGTACTTATGTAATAGGAAAGTGATTCTGTGAAAAGTGATTTGGTGATGGGTGACAAGGTTATGTGTGACAATTACTTTGTCACTTGAGGCGTTTGGTTCCGTAACTCGATTACGACCAAAGTGACAAAAATTGAGTTAAGTGCATATCTGATTTATAAATATATATATACTTTTTTCTTCAAAAATTTTTTTTACATAAATATCTCATTCCCGAGATACAGAGACACCGATTTTTGAAAAAAAATGTAAAATTTCATCCGAAACTCGATATCTCCACCATCAAAATGGTGAATTTTCACTCGAAACTCGATAACTCCATAAATATCTATCATATTTTTCACGTATAACTTGATGTCTCCACTGAAAAAACTAACCATCCGAAACTCGTTATAAATTTATAGGGAAATGGCTAAATCCCCATACAAAAACTCCTCATACAAAAACTCCTCACTTGTCGCTTGTCACTTTTTATCGCTTGACAAGGTTCATAACTTTGACCTGATAATGAGTTTCGTTAAACAGCCGCATTTCCCCACACAATCATTCCCTTTCCCTCAAGATTTTAACCTGCTCAAAAAGTATTTTTTTAAAACAACACTCTTTTTTTAAAAAACAGGCGAGGGTCGAACCAAAAAACAAGCCAAAAAGTTGGCAGCCGAATGCATGCTTTCTCACATTGAAAGTACCCAGGCGAAAATGGAGGCTGGGCAAGATGCGGAATGGCAAACTTTCATCGCTGGCCCCTCGGAAAGTATGGATCCTGAGATTAGAGTGAGTTTTCGGATACAGTTTTAAAATTTGATAAGTGACAGAAAAAGTGTAGGGAAATTGTGGGAAGAAACGGAGGAACCGGTGGACTTATAAATGAAAGAAAATTCCTCAAAAAAATGTTATCACTCATAATTATCACTAATAAGCTGGGGTCTAGTCCAGATCTAAAAATTCACCTATTTGTCTTTTCTGAGGCTTAGCTTAAATGAAAATGTTTAGTCACTACTCCCTGAACCCCCCCCCCCCCAACTCTCATTGGGTCTGTGCCGGTGTGCATGTAAACTCGGTGCGCATGTAGGCTCGGTGCCCATGTATTTCTACCCAGTGCCCATGTAGACCCGGTGCGCATGTTGTTCAAGCGTACATGCGCACAGGTCTACATGGGGACCGGGTTCATATGCATTGGGTCTACATGCGCAACCATACCCATATGAGTACAATACAGTGTCGTTAAGATACTGGTATTTTTGGAAAACGTAAACGTAAAAATTTCGAGAAGTGCTTTGAAAAATTTAAGTAATTTTTGCCAAGGGTGGGTTAACACGTTTTTTACATATTGACCATAAATAACTTATTGATCACGTTTTCTCTGGTACCCGGGTAGTTGTGCCAGGAAAAAACTAATGGTATTTTTGGAAACATAAATGTAAACGTAAGTATAAATACCCGAATGTCCAGGTATTATGGTATCCAGGTAATGTCCAGGGCTCTACATGCGCACCGAGTCTACGTGGGCACCGGGTTAGCGCTAGATGGGCACCGGGTCTACATGGGCACCGAGTTTACATGCGCACGGAGTCCTCGCCCTCTCATTTTACAGGCGGAAATCGGCGACAACGTGGTGGACACCGAACTGGACGAACAGCTTGCCGCAGCCGCGCAGCAGCGACACGAACAACTTGCAGCCGCTGTTGAAAATAGCACTGTGCTGGGGTTAGGGTTTGGGGGTTGTTGATTATGCGCTTTTTTACACCGTTAAACCCGGTGCTGAAAACGGGGTTGGTAAACTGTATGGGACTGTAAATTTTCTCTGTTGGAATTGCAATGGTTTTTTGGAGCAATTTCGGGCGGCGTAATCGCTCCAACGCTACTTCTGAAAAGACATTGTCAATTTGACATCGTTTGATTCCCGCGAACTATTTTCCCCCTTGAAAAAATGCTCCCTTGCTCCCGTGAGGTAAAAATAATATCCCCCTGAATAATTCCCCCGTTAGGCATTTGATAAATTTGTTGTGTCCAATTTGGATAAAAATGGCATATTTATTTTTTTATAAAGCATAGTTCATGAAATGAGTTGTTATAAACATGCTTCGACGAACAATAATTGCCCCTTAAATGATTAACTTTCTTGAATAGCCCCCCCCCCTCAAAAAGTCAGGCGCGAAATTAATTCTCCGATAGAATTATGTGAGCAAATTCGGTTGGCTGTTTGCGCCAATCAATACGTTTTCAAAACGTTCGATGTCAAAAAATTCCCCCAAAAAATACTGTCCCCGATAACTATTCATCCGAAACCCCCAATAAACCAAATACACAGAAACGACATCGTTGGAGAATCCACGAAACGCGTCAACGATTCCGAAAGGGACCCCCAAAATATATCCGACATGCTGCACACCTTCAACGAGTCCAGCGAGCCCGGCCCAAGGGGTGTGCAGTTGCTACTGGATTTTTGCAGGACCGACGCGCGCTACGCCGGGGAACCAGAGTATTTTCCTATACAGAATGTGCCCGGCGAGCCGCAGATATCCAGAGATGGTTTGTGGGCGAGAACCTAATTGAGGGTGGGGGGTTGACACCGAGGCAAATTATTTGGCTACTTTCCCCTTCAACTGGGGGGTTTTCACTTGAACGATCGTAATTTTGGAGATCAGAAAATATATAACTGCGAAGGGAAACGAAGATTTCGATAGCTATCGATTTCGAGCAGGGACGTATCCAGGATTTTCGAGCGGGGGGGGGGCTGTTTGTTTACGTAGGCCGGCGAGCGGGGGGGGGGGCTCAGCCCCCCCTAAAATTTTACGTATACAGTGGCGGAATGGCGCCATGGCGCTGGCGCGATTAGTAGTCGCCACGCCATGGCGTCATTGGTGCTTGGCGTCACTGATTTCGAGTGATATGAATAATTTCGAATAATTTACCCTTTCCGTTTTCTGGCTGCTGAAAACTTATACCCTTTCCGTTTTCCGGCAGCTGAAAATTTTTTACTCTTCCCTTTTTACGTGGGCTAAAATTTGTTACAGTTTCCATTTTTCCGGACCATTTTTCCGTTTTCCGGCTAGATCCATTTCTGTTTTTTCCGGTCCATTTTCCCGTTTTCCGGTTAGATCCATTTCCATTTTTACGGACCATTAATGGTTTTTTTCTGGTTCAGTTCAGATGCTCAGTACAAGTAAAGGTACACTGGTACAATCAAAAATTCAAAACTATACAGCTACCACAATCATAGCTAAACAGGCAAACCTGCATGCAGGTGCAGGGCCGTATCCAGGGGCAGCCCCCCCCCCCCCCTCCCAGGCTGAGACAAAAAAGTGACCGGAAAATGGCACTTTTTCAACGTCAGCGTAAAAAATTTTTGCGCGCTAGCGCGCATTTTTCACCAGACGTGATGTAAATATTATCTACAGATTTGCACCCTGTGGCCGAAATCGTTACGAACATACTCAATTGTGTGCTGTTTGCTGTATTTGTATGTATATTTACATACATATACAGCGTTTCAAGGCGCTGGCGCCAACGCCAATGGCGCCATGGCGTTGCGCCTACTAATGGCGCCAGCGTCATGGGGCCATTCCGCCACTGTATACTTAAAATTTGGGGGGGGGGAGGCTCCCCCCCCCCCGCTCGCCGGCCTCCGGAAACAAACAGCCCCCTGCTCAAAAATGCTGGATACGTGTCTGTGCAGATGTTAATTTTTCCATTTCTAGCACAATTTTGTTAACTTTTTATGTTTCCGTGCAAATTTCGCTTACCGTTTTCCGGTGTTTCATTTTACCGTTTTCTGCCCGATAAATTTTTTTTACCCTTTCCGTTTTTGTTTTCTGGCAGATTAAAATTTTTACCCTTTCCGTTTCCGTTTTCCGGCCGATAAATGTTTTACCCTTTCCATTTTCCGTCAGCGCATTTTTTACCCTTTCCATTTTCCGTTTTCCGGCAGCGCATTTTTTACCCTTTCCATTTTCCGCTTTCCGTTTACTTTGAAAAAAGTTCAGTACTTTTAACAACTCTGTTATCTCTGATAACATCTCAAAGTGCCCTCAATCCGCAGGCAAATACCAGTGTCTGGTGCAGTTGCCCTCGTCCCCCGTGGCTGTCAGTTTCGGCACGGGCTACAATGAACTGGTGGGCGATTTAATTTGCCCGATATTTTTTTTGTCGGGCGACCCGATTTGAGATGTTGAATGTTGTGTTTGATGAACTATTTAGGTAAGTTGAAAAGGGCAGCGATAGTTTTGGATACAGTATTGGCTTGTTATGAAGGCCTGGGCTGTAATTTTTTTTTATTCGCTCACAGTGGTACTCAATTCGAGCACACTGTCAAATTTTCCAAATCAGGCGAGGTTTTTGGATGACACTTTACTCAACTTTTATACCTATATCATAAATGTAGAAGTGGGGACGTCATTTCATTTTTACTGTTTCTGAAAATATCTATTAATTAAAATGAGGTTCAGACAATGATGTTAAAGCGATTAAAATAGCGACAATAGCGATTAAAATGAGGTTTCTCAAATATTTCATAAATGTTTATAAAAGGCTCTACACCTTTACACTAGTGGTTATCGAAATTTAATTTTTTGCGAGAACTCTGAAATCAGCTTTGAACGTATATCAATTTACCAGAATGAGTGTCAGTCAACTACAGTCATGACTAGGGTTGGCCGATTTTTTTTTAAACGTTTTTTTTAAACACGAGGTCCGAAACGTTTTTGCCGTTTTTGCATTTTTAGTATCAAAGCATCCATGTCTATGTGCTACCATGGGTGAATAAGCCGTCCATGTTGCTGTAGTAGATAATATTGAGGTAATGTGCTTCCATGTACCTCCACAGTGTGTAACTTCACTCCCAAAGTAACGACCTCCTATTATAACTTTGTTTGATCACTATTCCGTGCCAAACTCCACTTGAAGTCACGAACATTCGACTATAAGGCGATATATGAACATGTCGACAAAACATGGACATTTTTGACACAAATCACCACTTATTATGCTATCCCATGGCTCCACAGCCATTATATGGTCATGTATAACATCACAGAGTATTGTCACTTGTCTGATATACCTATATATGTTGACCCAGGAACATATATGGGAGCTTTAAAAAAAACGTGGCGTAAAAAACGTTTTTTCCAACCCTAGTCATGACATAGGTACTCCATAAACTCAAAGCTGGATAATCTGTTTCCGAAACTTTTGAAATTTCTGTAAACTAGTGTTTACTCAGGCACGTTAGTTATTCACCAGGTCATTTACAATTTTTGCAATCGGGCCGCTCGACAAAAAAACGTGTCGGGCTAATAAAATCTCTTCCCTGGGCGCCAAATACGAGGCGGCAAAAAACGCAATAATTTATCTGAAGTTGATGCACAAAATCGACGGTGGCGCGGCGCAAAATATTTCGCAGCGGCAGCAAAAGTTTGCCGCTACGAAAAATCGCAAGGATAGTGGCGATGTTATTGCGATGGGCGAGTCAGCGGATGGGTGATTGTGATCTATTGGTCCCGCACACACCAGTTGACAACGGCACTGAATGTCGACTGGTTCCCATCCCAATTCGAAGCTTGCTGCAGAGTAACACTACGCACGTACTGTAATGTTTTCAACACAACACGATTCAACACCTTTGCATTTGAACGTCGTTCGTCTCCAAGCTTCGAATTGGGATGAGAACCAGTTGACATTTGGTCGTCGTCAACTGGTGTGTACTGTGCGTAGGGCCATTTTGGCTTTATCGCGGTGGCGCACGCGGGAAAGGTCATGTCTGTTTAAAATGTCTGTGCGCAAACTTCAATGTGTGCAGACGCACTGCGTAATTATGCAATGAACGCGTTTCGAAAGTCTTGTAAAACGGAACGTTTAGCGTGAATTTGAAATTGTCGAGTCACCATGCTCGTGCGAGGGTAGCCGCAGTTTTCGCTGATTTTTTATCTTACGTAATTACGTAAAATGAAAATTAGCCCACTCAAATTTTACTCAGTCTGCTCCGTACACTGAAGTTTTGATGTTGCGGTCACATTAACAATTTTTCCGCTTAATTCAGTTCGGCATGCGCAGTCAACCGACGGCAAACTACAATGAAGTGTCTACCATATTGGGCCCACACACGCTAATTGACATCGACACCAAATGTCAACTGGTGTCGTTCCCGATACAAAGCTTGCTGACGAGCCGACGAACGACGTTCAAACGCAAGCTTTGAATTGGGAACGGAACCAGTTGACATTTGGTGTCGATGTCAACTAGGGTGTGTGGGGCCATTCCATCTGAATGAAGCCATTTTTTTCTTAATTCGCGTCAAACTCCATTTTTCTGATTTCGCGCATTTATAGTTTCGCATATTTCGCACACATAGTTTATTCGGAATGAAAATTTGCAACCTAATCAAACATCCTAAAGCTTCACAGATTTTCTAGACAAAATCCAGCAACTCTCAAAATTCTATTTTAAAAAAACTGAGCAATCGTGACGCAACAAAACGAGAAAAATACAAAATGCAAAAAATACCGAAACCCGATTGATACCTAGCCGTGGACTAATTAAATTCAGTGGCGAAAAATCAACAAAATTTGAAACAACTATTCGTCAGTTTTCTAATTATCAAAGACACCCAACAGTTCCTGCTCTCTGAAGATGTAGTACTCCTGAAATGTTGAAAGCTTTGATAGAACCGGTTTTGTGAAATCAAAATCCCGTTCAAAAAGGGGTACTAAATTTTACTGAATTCACTGGGTACATCGTCATTTATTGTTTTTTTTTTCAGTAACAATAAACAATTGGGTAAAAACCTAGTATCTCATGCACTTATTTGCTTTCAGCATTTTCACCCAATTTCGGTATGATACTTTACAGCCTGAAATTCCCTATATGGCTATATGGCTTAGCAATTTACATCACAATTATCGATACCCGGTATAGAACGATCCACATTCAACTAATCGTTATAACTCGCTCCCCCCCAGGGTTCAAACGGGATTTCGATCCCGGATCCCGTGAAATTCCGGGATTTAGCAGTCCCGATCCCGAAACTTTTCAAATCCCGATCCCGAGAAACTCCAAAGTCCGGAATCCCGATCCCAGAAAAATTAGTGGAAGTTATCAAAAGTGAAAAACGACGTTTTTGCATGCAAAAATGTGAACGCAAACCCCCAGCGTTCATTTTATGCATCATTTCTGGCATCCAACAGTGTTTTTAGACCTTATAAACAACTGTGGATGCCAAAACATTGGCAAAAATCTCTATCCCAAGACCCCAATCCCGATCCCGCAAAAATGCCAATCCCGGCCAATCCCGATCCCGAAATCTCAAAAAACCAATCCCGATCCCGAAAAGTCAATCCCGTTTGAACCCTACCCCCCCCCCCCCCCAAAAAAAAAAAAAATTGAGACCCCCAAAACTAGAATTTCAAAAAAACAAACAAACCTCATCTTGGATAACGACTTTTTTCTCGCCCCACTCCGGCAGCAGCACCCGATCGCCCACTTTCACGCTCATGGGCACAGTTTTGCCATCCTGTGGCGAGAAAAATAGTTATGTTCAAAAAGTTATGTCTGGTAAATGTGACAATGGTTAGTGGCGTAATTGCGTATGTAAAGTGAGATTGCGGATTCACCTTGTGAGATTGGCAGAGCGTTCAAGTAACTGCAATCAAGCATTTCGCTTCATGAAACACGTAAAAAATCATTATAAACGACTCTATGGAAAACGGGTTGTCAATCTCAGTTGACAGTTGTCATAGTCGTTGTCATTTTTAAGATTTTTTTGTCACGAATTTCTTGTACTTTTTTGCTGTTGCGAGAAAATCAAAGCAATTCAAACAAAAAAGCAAAAAAACCGCATCCTGAAAAACAAAAACGTTTCCATCCATTTTTCAAAAAATTCTCCAAAAAACACCTCAGTCTTGGCGCCGGGGCCAGCCGCCACAACAGTGGCCTCAAGCACTTTCGCTTGCGCTTTTTCGGGAATCATAATCCCGCCTTTAGTCTGCGTTTCCGCTGTCAATTTCTGCACTAGAACCCGATCGTACAGCGGCCGGAAGTTCGATACGGTTGCCTGTAAAATATTTTGAAAGTTTGGTGAGGTTTGGCACAGTGCCAAAATTGATGTGACTTGGTGTTTACTTTGAAGGTTCAAATGCTTGTTACTCAGTAGTTGATACTATCCACCATTTGAGCCATAGAAACCTATACAGATCAGGCAACGTGAAATCACTACTGCGCAAAAATAAACTACAGAGTACCTGGTCATACTTCCCATCAGTCACACATAAATTTGAAACACATTAAAAAATTTGCAGGTTCATGCAAAGTAAAAAGCCTACATATCCACTGAGGAAAAAGCTACTCACCAAGCGACGGAGACTTGCGAAAACCATTTTGAGACCTTTCACGAGTTTAGAAGAGATGCCTTCCCGAAAACTTAACAAAAACTTTTTTCTGACGAAACGTGCTAATTATTGTTTTTGAAATACGGGAAATTTGAGCTTCGAAGCTTCCAGGAAGTTTACAAAATGGGCGGAGTTTAGCTAATTATTTCCCTAGTTCAACCAATGAACAATGAAATATTTTGACCTTTTGAAGGAACCTTCCCGGAGAAGCTTCGAGAATATTCCCGTCAAAATAAAAAGCCTTTGTTCGAAAGCGGATTTCTGCTATCACTCCTTTTGTTAATTGTTAATTCGAGTGGAAGTTAAGGCTGCTTTTTGGCTGTTTTTGATTGCCCGATCTCAAATTTCACAGGTTTTTGGGATTTTGTTTTGTATTTTGGTCATTTTGTAGGGATTTTTTTGGTTGCGTAAGGATTTAAGATTCCTGGAATTTTGATATGTGAATTTCTATCGACTTTAGTGTTTACGTGATTTTCGTTTAGCAAAACTGACGGTAAACTCAAAAAGACCTTGTAGCTTTCCCAAAAAAACCCACACACAATTAAAAACCTCCTAAATCTCACCCCTCAAAAACCCCCATCCAAAACCCCCCCAAAATTTCATCACCCAGACAAACCATCAAAACAAAAAAAGAAAATGTTCCGTCGCGGACCGTCTCTGGGCAGGGCGGCGGCCAGGACGAACACATTGCGGCAGCAGATGCGCTGCTACGCCGCCAAGGAAATCAAGTTCGGCGCAGAGAGTAGGGCTGCTATGCTCGTGGGTTGGGGGGGAGTTTGTGGTGCGATTTTTGTGTGGTTGTGTTTTTGTGTGAGAATCTGTCATGGTTACCCTAGGGATGACTGGTGTTTTTTAACTTAAAGAAGTGTCCTTTTTCACCATTTTTTATTTTATACCGGTGCTTTTTTACTATGTCTTCTTTTACCATTTAAAAAGATGGCTTTTGAAAGAAAGAAAAAGACAAAAAAATTTTTTTCTAACGTTCCCAAAAATTGTTGTCAGTTGACAGTGGTTAACATGCTTTTCTAGTTCTAGATGGCCCCATTCTGTAAAAATCACAACAAAGTGCAAAAAAAGTAAAAAATGCAAACAAAAATTTAAAACATTGATTTTTTCAAATAACTGCTGCATTCAAAAAAACGTTTTTTAAAAACCCACCCAACCCCAGGTGGGAGTAGACAAGCTAGCCGACGCCGTAGCCGTGACAATGGGTCCCAAAGGGCGCAACGTAATTTTGGAACAGAGCTGGGGCAGCCCCAAAATCACCAAGGACGGGGTTACGGTAGCGAAAGCGATCGAGTTGAAGGATAAGTATCAGAATATCGGCGCGAGATTGGTGCAGGATGTAGCGAATAAGACCAATGAGGAGGCTGGAGATGGAACCACTTGCGCCACTGTTTTGGCTAGGGCCATTGCCAAGGAAGGTACTTTTTGGGGGTTTTATGTTGGATTCACGGTTTGGCTGTGAGTATTTCAAAGTGATTGAATTTGTATTTCCGTATTTCCTCGAAATATCACCCTCAGAATCGGTACCCAGCCGCAGTAAAAATAACCCCCTCCCTCAAAATTTCCACTTTAAAGATCCCTTTGATTCACTCTTATTCCAAATAGAATTCCACTTTCAAAGCTCTGATTGGATATTTTTTTGAGGTCTTAGCAAATGTTTCGTGCTATGAAGATTGGTGAGCGGTGCGGCTCTACGGTGAACGGTACGGTACGGTACGGTATGGTATGATATGATAAAATTTGAAATATTGCGGTATGGTAAAGTTTGAAATGATGCGGTATTGTAAATCTTGAGACGCCGGTGCCGCAAATTATGCCATTTTGCCGTACGGTACGGTAGATTCTGCCACCCTCACTTACTTTAAAATTGGGATGATCAGATTTTCCGACGTCCAATATTCGTGGTTTTTCTTAAGTTCAAAGGTTTTGCAAAATATCTTTATTCCGGGTCAATTTTCCGTTGTTGATGGTCAACATTTGATTACATTTCAAAATTCTGACGAATTCAAAATTGTGGAAGATTCTCGTGTACATCATCCTGATCCATTAACACGTGCATTCATCTTTTTTATCCAACAACACTCCCATTCAACTGATTCCCAACCCAAATTCACACTTAACCATCCAAAACCCCTCAAACCCAATCCCCCAACCCCCCAAGGCTTCGATTGCATCAGCCGCGGCGCTAATCCCATCGAAATTCGCAAGGGGGTAATGCTGGCAGTGGAAAAAGTTGTCGCCGCGCTCAAATCCATGTCGCGCCCCATCGGCACCAGGGACGATGTGGCGCAGGTGCCAGTCCCAGACTCTGAAATGCCCTGTAAAGTGTCAAATGTCACGCAAAGTGTCTAAAGTCATGTAAAATGCCCGGTAAAATGGCAAACACGTTTGCCATTATATCGGGCATTTTACATGACTTTTGACGCTTTGCGTGACATTTGGCATTTTACAGGGCATTTTACAGGGTCAGGGACTGCCCCCAGGTAGCGACGATTAGCGCCAATGGAGACAAAAGTATCGGGAAATTGATTTCTGATGCCATGCAGAAAGTGGGAAATGAGGGGGTGGTCACTGTCAAGGTGCGGGGGGAGGGGTATTTTTGTTGGATGTTTGGGGGGTCCTGGAATTTTGGGTGCATGTATGCTTTGAGTTTGGGTCGGGATTGGACTGAAAAAACCCAGACATTTTTGATTAGGTACTGGATCCTGTATAGTCGGCATCGGGGTGGATAGATATTTACCTGTTGGAAGTTTGAAGTGATGAAAGTCTGGTATCGGTATTCAAGATTCGATTTTCAAAATTGTGGGTATTTCAATGTCGGATATAGAACAATATTCGACGAGTTTGAAGTAAAATTCAGTATCGCTCGTTGTCCGGACTTATTTGAACCAGAATATCTAAATAAGGGGGTTTTATCGACTAAATTATAGTTCCTTTATCGACACAACAATACACACGTTTATTTCACACCCTCGTTACCCGTCACTTTTCAACCTGAAAAGGTTTTAAATAACCCCCCCCCCCCATTTTCAGGACGGCAAAACGCTGGAAGATGAATTAGAAATCATCGAAGGAATGAAATTTGACCGCGGCTACATTTCGCCCTACTTTATTAACACGGCCAAGGGCGCCAAAGTCGAATTTGAGAAGTGCCTCATTTTGTTCAATGAGAAGAAAATCAGCTCTGTTAATGTGAGTTTTTTAATGTTTAATGTGCCTGATGAATGTGAATTTGTTTAAAAAAATGTTTAGTTGGGGGTTTGGGAGATGGGATTATTTCGATCATCGATTGTGTTTTTTTTTGTAGTTTTGAACATTTAAAGAATTTACGTTTTTCCGATATACCGATATTCGCTTAATAAGTAAATATACTTTGTCTGAGTAAACTTCTCCGAATCCACGCTACTGGGTAGCCACAGCCACGGCTGGAACCATTTATCATATAGACTATCGATAATCTTTGGTATCGAGCTTTTTGGCAGCACATTTTTGGCATTTTACCGATCACAGACGTTTAGCAGAGATATCCTCCCAACCCATAACTTCCTACCACTTCACCCCCCAAAACCCCCAACCCCCCCCCAGGAAATCGTTCCCGCCCTGGAAATGGCCAATCAGCAGCGCAGACCCCTGCTCATAATCGCAGAGGACATCGACGGAGAAGCCCTGGCCACACTCGTTCTAAACCGACTCAAA
Source organism: Sphaerolaimus hirsutus (assembly GCA_964036195.1). Taxonomy (NCBI): domain Eukaryota; kingdom Metazoa; phylum Nematoda; class Chromadorea; order Monhysterida; family Sphaerolaimidae; genus Sphaerolaimus; species Sphaerolaimus hirsutus. The sequence continues at coordinate 28,021,382 of OZ038450.1, read as the reverse complement.
GTCGGTTTAAATGTGTGCGCCGTGAAAGCGCCCGGATTTGGGGATAATCGCAAAAATACAATGTTGGATATGGCCACTGCCACTGGGGCGACCGTTTTCAATGATGAGGGCACCCAGTTGAAGTTGGAGGATATTCAGGCGCATCAGTTTGTTTTTTTCTTTTGTTTTTTTGGGGGGGCGGTGCTATAACTGCGGAGGATCGAAATCTTGGGTTCCCCCTAGTTTATATATTTTCCGATGGTCAAAATTCCTTATTTTTGGCGTGGTAAAATATCGCTTTCACGAGTCAATGAATTCTTGCTGAGGGGGGGGGCACTGATAACTATCACTGAACATCTATCTATCTATCTATCTATCTATCTATCTATCTATCTATCTATCTATCTATCTGTCTGTCTGTCTATCCTGTCGAAAAATATTTTGGCTACCATTTCTGAACAAACTCTTACTACGATTATGGAACGATCTTGTTTGAGCAAATTTTGAGAAATCTTGCCCTACTTTGCTCGAAATCGCTCGTTTTCATCTCGATTTTCACCTACAAAATCAAATGCCAGTCGGCTTTCGTCCATCATCAAGTTTCAAACCGGAAAAAATCCGACATCACTTTCTTTTTCCATCTAACTTCCATTCATTCACCCATGTCCGACACGCTCCCCACCATGTGCAGGTTCGGCGAGGCCGCCGAGGTGTCCATCACCAAGGACGACACCTTGATTTTGCAAGGCGGCGGCCAGTCTTCAGATATCAAGCGCAGAATGGATCAGATTAAGGATGAAATGGATCGGAGCACCAGCGATTATGAGAAGGAGAAAATGAATGAGCGTTTGGCGAAGTTGGCTAATGGCGTGGCTGTTTTGAAGGTTGGAAATTGGTGGTTTTTGCGATTTGATTTCTGGATTTTTTTGGTGTACAGAATGCGCCTGCGCACACTTGTTTTTTACACAAAATTTCGAAAAACTCACAAATCAGCTTAGACCGCAACTAGTGTGCGCATGGTTATTAGGGCTTTCGGGAACTGTGGATGTTATCAGCCTGAAACCATTTTAATCCGGTAATTCAACTGTCGCAGCGTTTCGATTCACGTAGGAATGGTTTTGAATGAACTCATAAAGTAGGCTCCAAAAATCTGGATTTTCTGGTGCCGATACCAACTTTCAAAAATACCGGTGCCCTCTGAAACCCCAATTTCCCAGTTTTTGCAATGTCCTCAATTTCCCTCACTTATGAAACTACCTTCATTACACCCAAATTTCAAACGTACCCTCAACACCAGAAAACAACCGCCAAAATTTCCTCAAACCAAAAAAAAAATTCTCCAGGTGGGCGGGTCCTCAGAAGTGGAAGTCAACGAGAAAAAAGACCGCGTAAATGACGCATTAAACGCCACTCGCGCCGCTGTGGAAGAAGGAATTGTGCCCGGTGGCGGTGTGGCATTACTGCGCTGTTTGAAGGCTATAGATGAGGTGAAGACTGCCAATACTGACCAGTCCACGGGTGGGTTTAATTGGGTGTAGGGGTGCCACGCGGGGCATACTATGGCGCCGGCGCCATGAACGTTTTTTGACGCCAGATTATCATCACCAAGACACTGGTGATGATAATCTGCGTTAATGATCGCGCCGTGGGCGGACCGCCGCGGCCACCGAAAATCGCATGCGCAGATTGCGCATGCGATAAAGTTCATGCGCACGCAGCCGCGCGCAAACGGCCGCGACGGGCCGCCCGCGTTGCATAGTACAACGCGCCGCGCCATAGTACGCCGTGCGTGGCGGCGCAGGAATGCGCGCGCGGACCCGTTGTCCGCGCAGTAAGACGGGGGCCGGCGGGCGTGCACGCACGTAAATATGTGGCGCCGCCCGCGTTTTAGTGTAATGGGGGCCACATATTTACGTTATTAACTGCCCAAATCGCATTTCGCGAGCAAACTTGGGCAGTTAATGACTTGTTTTTCACATGCATTTGAGGGGGGGAAAAACAAGTCGTTAAGATACATTTTACAGCCATTTATAGTAGGCGTATTTCATTTACGATTAAATACCCCCCCCCCATTGTAAAGTTGTGCATAAAAGGGGAAATCCACACCAAAATAGGCATCAGTTGTGAAATGGGCCTTAGAATTTCATCAACCAAATATGTGCACATTGAAGACCCAAATAGGTAGCTGCAGCCCCATTTCACACTGTTCAGGGCCTGTCATTTCTTTATTGTTTTGGCAGAACCCGAGCCCCATTCACTCACTTATTTTGGTGTGGAATTTCATCTGTTTTTTCGTATTTTCGCCTAGTTGTTTTTCGTATTTTTGCCTAATGATTGTTGTATTTTCGCCCAACGCTAATTAATCGCTAATTAATTGATGTATTTTATTCACAAGTTCTTTCTCAATAAACCCCCATAAAAAACGAATTTGGTACACAGATTGTTGCTTAATTAACCCCTAAAATACAGAGTAAGACGCTAACCATTTTCTAATTAAATAATCGACCTCCCGACCACCCAGCCAGCTGGCGCCATAAACGCCAGCTGCGCTGGGCCCCTTTTAATTGGCTCCCGATGTGGGGCTCGAACCCACGACCGGTTGGATTAAGAGTCCAATGCTCTACCCTGAGCGAACCGGAAAACCTATTTTTCCGCTAGAAAGTCCTATTTTTCTACCCTATTTCCCCTCAAAAACCCCCCACAAGCAGCTTGCTGAAGACGTGACCGCTAGGGCGTCCCGACGAGCTCCAACGCAGCGGCTGGAGACTTCACCACCAGCTGGAAAAATACAGGAAAGTTTACCGAAAATGTGCGGCGGCACAATAAAATGCGCGCCGCCATGGAGGATTTCACGTGGATAAATTTTCGATGAAGTTTGAGTTGAGGGTGTTGCGAAATTATGAGTTGCAAAGCAACCGTTTTTTTTGCCTTCAAAAAAACTACTCAAAAATCAAGGGAGTACGCTGAGTACTCTCGGCGGACTTGATACTCTGCACTCGCACTTATTTTAGTCTGGACTGACATTTGATGCACTTTACGAGAGTGCGAGTCGACCAGAAAAGGGTCCGCACACGCTAGTTGACATCGCGAATTCGTGTCAACTCAATTGTCAACTAAGTATTACAAATAGGGTGCTCAAATCGTCACGCTTGACAAAAACGGTAAAAATTTAAGTCTGCTCGATGAGATATTTTGAATTTACATACTAAATTTTAGTTGACAGGAAGTCAGTTGACTTCCCGCGTGTGTGACCTCTCGTGCCATTGCTCCGATCAAGCCCCCCCCCCAAAACACTCAGCACGCCTGGCGCAGCTGTGGAAGGTGCCACGCCGCAGGCGACGGCCAGCGCAATCACACCGACTCGGCGGCCAGCGCGGTTCAGCAACGTCGATGGACGGGCCGGCCGCCGCCGCGCGCAGGGCCACAACGGCTCCGGCAACGTCGACCGCGAGCACGCCGCGGCACCATTTCGCCTGCGCGGCGGTGGACAAGGCCGCGCGCCGGCGACGAGCGCGCCCACGCCCTCGGCCCCAGCGAGGGGTCGGCAATGTCGATGGGCGCAAGGACCGCTGCCGCGCGGCGGGCGACGACGGCTCCAGCAACTGCAGCCTCGATTCCGAACGCGCCGCGGCGGCGGCGAGTCGACCGCCAGCGCGACGCCAACGTCACCTGCGTTCCAGGGGGTTGACGTTTTGTAGTTGTTTGAGTTTGCGGGGAGCGGTTTGGATCGGCGCGGTGCGAGCACACTTGGTTGTGCTGCGCCCGAAAGTGCAAAAAGTGCCCAAAAGTACACTTTTTGAAAGTATGCGTAATGTAAAAATTATTCAGTTCACCTAGAAACACTCATTTCCACCAAAGATTCAAGCTTTTCGGTTTTTTCAAGTTTCTGGTAGCCGAAGTTCCCTTGGAAAATACTTAGTACCATGAATAATAAAGTCTACTTTTATTCATGAAGTTACGGTAGACGCTCTATGTCAACCTAGTCTCCAAAAGTCAAAATCCCCAAGTCCCCACGTTCTGGAAAAGTCTGGCGAAATAATACCTTCTTGAATAATCCCCCACCGATTAACGGTAAAATGTTTTCCCGTTATTCCATGTAAATAAATAAAATGTGTTTTATTCAAGGCTTTACGGTGCTATTCTAGGTAGACTGCTGTGATTGCCCATACCCCATTTACGAGAATATTTTTGGGCACACGAAATGAAAATTTGAGTTGACACGGAAACCAGTTGACTTCAGGGTGTAGCGCCAAATCAACTCGGCGCCAAAACCCTACATCTAAAGTCTTTTTAAAGGAGGTGTTAGTTTCCCCATTGAAATATAACACGAGGAAAACCGTCGACAGGTGTCCTGATGGGACCCCCCCCCCACTCGAACCCCATTCCAATGCCACTCCACTTGACACAATTCACAAAGTTTCAGATGTCCAGTGGGCGCGATGGCAGCAGCAACCGAGGCGCGGAGGCGCCATACCAATCGAACCGCGGTGCCGCTTGCCGAGTCGCGGCAGGATTTCACGACGCCGGCCGCGTCGCGCTCTGCGACGCAGAGAAGTTCCCTTTGAGTGTTTGTAAAGTCATGATGAAGTGTGCGGAGGGGATTAAGCGCTGCGGCGCGCTAATTTGGCAAGAGGGGGCGCACGGCTCGGTGCGCAGAGTTGTGAAAAGTACCAAACTTTTCAAAGTATACGTATTCTAAATATTTGACATAAATGAAGTCTGTGTCGACCAGCGACCAGGAAACTTTATGAAGTAAACCCCTTTTTTTTTATATATCCACAACGTTTGGTACCTACATATAAATGTTAGTTACCATTGCCTACTGAAATAAGAGAAATTTAAGTGCCACTTTACCGCGTCTACTGTCAAATGACAAGATTTTACATGTCATGCATTCAAGAAAATAGTTGAATGGCAGTATCCAATAGAAGGACGTTTTCCTTTTTAGAAGGAATGTGGTAAAACGCTCGCGTATTCACCTACCCCCCCCCCCCCCTCGAAATATATCAACCTATTTGAGCTATTTTGAAGCTATCACCTCGGAAATGACATTTTATATTTTATTTGTCATTTGGGGACTTCCGTTCCCAAAAGCGGTCGCTCGCGAAGAGCCGGCCGGATTTCCTGTACAAAAATAAGTTCATTTCCAAATTTAGTTTGCTCTATAAATCGAGTACGGGTATGATTATAGTTCTGAAAATTTAGGTTTGGGTACTTCTCGGAAAGGGCTTCTCAGTGGTGTAATTGGTTTTGCCCTGAGATGCACCGTTAGGGAATTATTTACACTTCAAGTTCAAATTTTCAAATTCACTCCTTTGGTAAATGTTTTGGGATTTAAGTGATTTAAGTCCACTTTTCAGTGGACATTTCTTGTACCCCTCAATCTAGTACACGTCAAATTAGTGTACAGATAAAATCGAAATTTTTGGTGCTTGTCTAAAATTAGTCCTGTTTCGAAACTTGAGCGTGAAGCTCATCCGCGGTGGATTTCAGCACCATTCAAACAATTAAAATCAAATTATGAGAAACCGTATGGGGCCAAGTTGACATAAAATAAACTGAATTTTGTTCAGTTCACACTTTCGAGTGAAAGTAACTACTTTTTCAGCTCTGTAAACTGACCCGGCGCCAGAACTATTGTTTAAACAAAAAAACTTTCTAAATGTGTATTTTGTTGAACTTTCACGCGTTGAAATGAGAAAGCGAAAAGTGCCAAAATGAGTATTTTGCGAGATTTATTCAGAGGGGTTATGGTCGGTTTCCATACTAAGTGTGATGTCCGCCAAGTACAGCGTCCAAACCCGCTGACGCTGAATGTAAAAATGGGCTCGCTCACGCTAGTTGACATCACAGATTTGTGTCAACTCGGTGTCAACTAAATAACACAAAATTCGTAAAATGCTTCACTCTTTTCACAAATTGAAAGTGAAGTGCCAGAGTATGCAATAGTTCTTGTACTTTCAAACTCAGTCAAAATCTTTTGATGACTAAAAGTTAGTTGACACAGATTCAGTTGACATCCAGCGTATGGTGCCCAGTGAGAAATTCCGCTCGGGAAGTTCATGCCTCCACGGCGGAAATATATTATTAAAAATGTGCGTCCGGGACCGATTTTCGATGCCATTTCCATGCTTAACTCGATCTTAGAATTTTGGTAGTCCCCAACTTTGAGAAATGGACCCCTCGAGTGTCATTTAGAAAATACATTGAGAGTAATGCACTCACTTGAATAACTCCCCCCTCCCCTTTAAAATACAGTCTTTTCGAGACACTTTACTTAGAAAACGTTCCCTAGACTTTTGTTGACAGTGTTTTCAGTGAATAAAGTGACGTGGAAATTTCAAGTGCCTAGAAAAATGTGAAGCTAGGGTTGTTAAAAGTATTGAACTTTCCCAAAATAAAGACATGTAAAGGTATTTACACAGTACTTAAGTTTTGAACTTTTCAGGTAGAATACAAGGACTGCGAAATTCGAATTTCCGTTATTCAATGATTTAAATGACCCAATTTGCATTTTCTTTGACGTGAAAAGTACGTCAACTTTTCCTTCCCGAGAGAATTATTTAGGACCCCGTTTTTTCAACAAAAAAAAAATATTTGGTGTCAGGTACAGTAAATTTTGATGTACTGAGCTGACTTATGGCTCAAAATGAATGTTTCTAGCAAAATTCGGAATTTTCACTGGAGGTATGAACTTCCAGAGTGGAGGTTCAACTGCTCACCCAAGTGTGCTTGGCAACAATGCACTTGGCACATGTGCTCATGTACCCTACTCACCTATAACCCTGCCCAAAAATCTCTCAGCTTTCGTGTTGGCAAGGTGCCAACTTTTGGCACCTGCCACTGCTCTTCGTTATCGCTTCTGCAGCATCACCGGAAGGCAGCTACAAGGAAAGGAAGGAATTGAGGAAGGATAGGAAAGGAATCCATGAAAACCGGTGGGCTATTCTAGGTTACCTTAAGGAGTTCTTTCATGTAGGGTTGGGATGATTCAGGAAATTTTAATTTAGGTTATAACTTGATATTTTTGTTAAAATTAGGAACCATACTGTTTTCTCTCGTGGTCCGAACCGAACACAGAACGATTTACAAAAGTAGTGACACAGAAAACAGTATAAATTAATATTGTTGGGTAAAGTTCTGTTAGGTTAAAATTTCTGACAAAACAGGACACGTTCTCGTTGTACGAGCTGAACAGGACATCAGGACAATAAAATGATAAAATTCTGTAATGCCTCTCGTTGTCCGAGCTGAACAGGAGGTGTTCCAAAAGTAATGAGACAACAGGACAGTAAAATACTTGAAACAGGAACCTGCCGTAGTCCGAGCTGAACACAGGAGGTGTTCAAAAAGTGGTGGGACAGCAGATTTTCTGCTAAAACCAGTGCAAAACAATCTTATATAGGAATAAATCTTAGGAATAAATTTGGGGGTTGGTTCCATAAGTAGTGGGACACCCCGCGAAAACTTTGGCAAATGCCACTCCAGAAACTTCACTTCAGGATTTTAAGTAGTTTCTTTTCACACAGTTTCCCAAAAGCTCACGTACAGATAACTGACCTCAACTGCAGCTGTAGACCACTTCAGCATGCCTGATCACCATGCAGACCTGGATACAGGGAGAACAGTGGGCCAGGGGTATTTTCATTTGTTTTGGGTTCTGTGTTTCTTTCTTTCCTATTGTTTGCAATCCTGAAACCATTCTGCTGTCTTTGGTATCCAATTCTTGCTCTTTGTATCCATTTATTGTGTTATGTATCCAAGTATTGTGTTTGACCATTTTGATCATATTATTGCATCATACTTATTTCTATTCACATTTACAACCTTTGCACTCTGTAAACTGTTTTTTTTTAGAGCCCTGTTGTATGCAATTATACCTGCCACTGTACTATTACTGCTGCTTAAGCACCTAGTGGGACAACTTTAGCTGCAACAAGGATTCAGACAAGTTCCCCATAGCCCTACTTAACAGTTGTGTTGGTGCAGTTTGAACCATGACCTTGAAACTTTCTTAACTGACTTTTAACTGTGTTGTTGCTTGATATTTGAAGGGTCTACACTTGTTGTACACTGTGCAAGCACTGTGCCTCCATTCTATTATTGCAGTTAGCCCAGTTAATTAGTCCAGCTTCCCCAGATGGCAGTTTTCCTAATGGGACATTCACAAACACAAAAAATTGACTATCTGAGTCAAAGAAAAATTCTGGTTTTGACTTCTATGCTCCCCTTCTACCCATAGGCCTGGAAAACAAAAAAGCCTCTTGGGAAGCTAAAACAATCCAGAAATGTTCTCTTTTGTGCTGATGTTAGCTTCTGGCAGTTCCAGAAGCGGCGGGGAAACAAAAGCGGCTTTGTATCACGTGTGAGAGACGTGTACCCGCGATTGGAACATCACGCTAGCACCCCGCTAATGCTGCTACATACCTCGGTGGGAGGAGTGTGCTTATGTAGCTGAGTTCTAGCACCAGTAGCCTATGAATCCCCTAGGTACTGATAACCCACCCACATATATTTGGTTAGCCTGTGATTGACGCACCGAACAAATGGGCAAGCCCGCTTTTCCCCTTGTAGCTGGCAAGGTGAGGACCTCTCAGTTATGTCATAGCACAGGTGCGTCCGCTGCTGAGAGAAGCAAAAATGCTAGGTTACCTGCTACACTTAATATGTGTGTTAGCCCCACTGAATTTGAGTAAGTGCCTGAAGCCTTGCAGTGGCTTTAGAAGGGCTGGGAAAGTTACAGCCACTCTCCCTACTACTGCTGTATTATTGTTACCCTTTTGCACTGGGGATTTGCAAACAAGGGATCCAACCAAACAAAACCCATTGTTGACTAGTGTATTCAAGCATATTTGATTCATATTGAATTGTTGTTGAATCTTGGTATTTGAATTTTGATTTTTTTATATATCTTTGCTTATTGCTGATGTTTGCTGCTTCAAATTGCTTTGGTTGTATTATTCATATGATTTGGTGACAGTTAGGATAGGGTGTCTCTGTCAGTTATCTGGCAGGACAACCCGAACCCCAATTCACACACACAATCAAATGTCCTTACATGTTGTTGGTTTCTTCAGCTTATATGGTTTGGTGACAGTTAGGATAGGGTGTCTCTGTCAGTTATCTGGCAGGACAACCCGAACCCCAATTCACACACACACAAATGTCCTTACATGTTGTCCACTGGCCAATTGATATTTCAGATCTACACCATATAGCCATCACAACTGCCAAAAAGCTGTACCTGACTGGAGCTCTATTCATGCTGTCAACCTTCAACAACAGGCTGATGGACAATATCACTCCTGAAACCAGATTGGTAATTTTGAACAAAAGAACTGAAGGTAACAGTGTCTGATGTACTTTTTCCATGACTCAATCTGATATCAAACATATTACATCACATGTCTCACTTCATCTATTTGCATTTAGAAAATACCAACCAAGTATTATTACCACCCTACTTATTGATGAAGCATATTAGGAGCCCCATTGGAATATTGCAACAAGTGTTTTCACCTAGCTACTAGAAACATGCCAAAAATATTATTGACACTATTTATTGATTATTATTTAATACTTTAACAATTATTATGATATTTTAAAGGATGAGTGTATCTGGCACAGTGTTCAAAACACTTGAAAATGTGGTTCATTGAACTTGATCTAGGAGCTTTGCACCCAGCCATGAAACACCTTTGAGTTTTAAAATTTGCATTATAGATGTGTTTTATATATCTATACTTATGAAAATGCTTGCTCAAACTATTCTCATTGATGATGTTTTAGCATTAAAAAAAAAAAAAAACTATTTCCTATAAGACTACAATCAAGACAAAAGACTTTACGTTTCCATTGAAAACGAAAGACTCTCAAAATTATTTCAATTTCAATAAAATTAAAAACTTTGCAAATAACCATGAGCTACCAACACTTACATATATATATATATATGTATATTAATATATATATATATATATATATATATATATATAGGTAAGTATGTATATCAAGAATATTCCTTAAAATTTGGTTTCAAATAATATTTTGATAAATTTCGATTTTGATAAAAACTTGAATTATTTTATGTCAAATTATGCCAAGAAATAGAATGCCAGACATAAAAACAACATCTAAATCCTACCTTCAAACTCAAATCTGTCGTACATAAAGTCATATCCCCAGTTACGACTGCTCAAAACTTATGAAACTTCGCTTTACGTTTCGCTAAACTTCGGAAATTTGTGGAAATACCCAAATGCCACCCATATAAGTAACAAAGTTTTTTTTTATCTAAAATTGACCAATCAATGTTAAGCTCTCCAGTCGGCATTAAAGAAATTCAGTATCCACCCTGTGCCAAAATATAAGATCTATATAGGATATGAGCACGAGATCAAGCGCAATGAACCACATCCGAATTGTGAAAAATGTGCCATTTACAGACTCTCTTTTTGACATCAAATGTTTCCATAAATCAACATTGAATAAGCTTACTCTAAATTTCCAAACAAATTCTAAATCTTTAATTTTTCTACAGATAAATGTAGTTGGCAAGTCAAGACAAGTCAAAAAATAAAAATTACGTTTATTTATCACGAAAAACTAATCTATTACCCAATATTTCATGCCATTCCAAAATACTCTTAGTTTTATATTAATCGAGAACACCCACAAACTGGTAAAAAACCACTTGCAGGTCACTGCGCCAACGTGTGCTGCAAGCCAACCCACCAAGTGGTAAGAAATTGCAACCACACAAAAATTCCAGACCATGAAACCATGCTTTGTTGTGCGCCGGTATAGCGCGATAACTTGTATAGCACGATAACACTCACTTGTAATAAGCTACAAATTTTCAGTATCAACAAGTTGAGCAATATTTTGGGCTAAACGTGTCGTGTTCAAAAGAATCACTCCAAAATTGGTACTTTAAACACTCAGCAACAAATCCCCTTGTGTTTTCAAAATCTAGGAGAATTTTGCCTAAATTACAGACAGTGTTACTGTGCTAACTGGCTACAAACAAACCCCAGTCTACGGAGTGCGCCAGGGTACGCAAGCATGTAGGGTTCAAACGGTATATCATATCACATATCAATATTGAAATTTAAAAAAAATATCGAATATCGAATATCGATTTCAAAAACTTTTAAAAGATATCCAATATCGATATCAAATATCGATATCAAATATCTACCATTTGTCCGATATATCAAACCTGTATTGTGCCCTCAAATTTAATTTTCATTTTCATTTTTGAGATATTTATGATCGATCTGATGTGCCTATAGCATTGCATTTGATGAATAAAAATATTTATAATATCATTGTTGTTGAAGCGCTAAATTTGAAGCCAGACAACGCTGATAGACTTCTTTTTCAACATGCCCTTAAACAATTAAGTTAGGATGAACCGAAATGTCTACCAATTGTTATTTGTCTGATCCACTTTCAAAGTTGTCATGTTTTCTTCTATTTTTTTAAGCTTGCTAAAAACACTGGCACCATTCAAATTTCAGTAAAGAGATGATTAAAACATGTGTGCAACTACATAAAAAGACAATATGCCACTTGAAATATGCATGACTTTTCGATATTGATATTCGATAATTTTTATTAAATTCGTTGATATCTATATTCGATATTCAATATCGTTTGAAACCTACTCGTGCTTACATACCAAAACTTACGTTTTCCATCCTTGTACCGTAGATATTACTTACCCAAAATACCCAATCCCTGTGAATACGATGAGACTAGACCAGCACACTTATTATCACAATTGTGCATAGTTTTAGCATTGAAAGGGGATAATTTTGGGAAATATGTGTATCACCAAAAATCATAAAAATCTTGTAGAATCCTCTGACCAAAATTTCAAAACAAATAAGTTCTTTTTGTCCAAATAATATAGTTTTTTTTGAAAGGATAAAACATAAAAATGGAAATGAATGGTAATATAAAATTTATACATATTCCAGTTTTGTACAAAAAGCATTTCTTACTATTTATACCCATGAATGGCTTGCATGATCCTGGTTTTATTATTTTCTTTACGAAAAAATCAAAAAAACTCGTGATGCATTTTCTTCCAACCAATTACATCCATACTACAAGGTTTCCATTTTTTTACGTAAGCAACTCAAACCACAATATAAAAATATAAACAAAAATGACCACTCTAAAAATAAAACAAGAAATGTCCATGTACACTCTATTTCACCTAAAATTTACCTTTCAATGCTATCTATGCTACAACCTCCCAAAACCTTACCAAAACAGTTTCCACTAAATTTTTTTTTTATTATTACCTGACAACCTACAGTTTACCCAAATTTCCACCTCTACTCCTCTTTAAACCCTGGGGTCAGGGTCATTACTGTTGAGGGGGGGGGACGCGTGGGGGTACAAGCCCGCTGGGTAGCGCGCTTGGGCGCAGTGCTTTTGTGAAGGTTATAAGGCGCGAGGGAAACCAGGGTAGTGCGCAGCGCTTTTGTGGGTAGATTAAATTTTCTTGCGTAAGTTAGGTAAGGCCGAAAGGCCAGCGCCCGAATCTCCACCCGGGTCAAGTGGAGCCTTCCGGCCTTCAGCCGGATTGATTAATGAAAGACCGATAAGGGGTAGGAATACTTGGGAGGGGTGCGCGCACGGGGTTCACGCTTCTCATGCGTGAACCCCGTTACCTTTTGCTTAAAAATGTTATCTACTTCAAAAAACTTATTTTATAAACAACTTGATACGACAAGCCACGCTACCATAATTTGCGCATTTTACATGATACTTCGCAATCAAATGCTCTTCAAATCTGCGGCAATTCATGATTCTAAGATAACTTTTCATTCTAGTGATTGTATTTTTCACCCTGTACTGCCATTAATAGTTCTGCCTCTGCTGCCAATCCTTTTTGTTTGATTCCGACCAAAACCTTTCACACTTAAACACAAAATCTATCAACATGAACCCCACTCATAGATCGAGCACAATTCTAAACTAAAATTTATCGACCAAATTTCGCAAATTCCAATTATTTAACCCGCCAAAACTACCTCGCTTCCGACCCGCCGGCTGGACGCGATTACGCCAAAATGTCAACCGATGAAAGTATGTCAAGACGAGCTAGGTGTTTAACATGGTACACATTGTGTAGAGATCTTGCATGTTTTGTATGTATATTCCTTATCGCTGTGCCTATCACGTATGTGTTGTGGAAAACTCATCTGTTGCTCAACAAACTGCCGCATTTTTGAACTTATCATTTCATAGGCAGCAACCAAGCGGCGGTGATGGCTCACTCGCCTCGAGAACCAGCAGACCAAGCTGTGACCTCGAATGACAACGCGATGACTGAAGCCGTTCAACTGGTCGTTTTGGCACAACAAGATCCGAAAACCCATCTCCGACCCCTACAAATTGCTTACAACACACTGGTACATCTTCTGAGCAATCTAGTCCTGGACGAAGAGTCACGGTACCGGCTTACCGAGTGCTTCAGGGATATCAAAGTTGATACGCTCCTGAAAACGGTCGAGCTGCACGGCCAGGTGGCTACCGCAGCGGCGACGCGCATGGCTGAAGACATGTTGCGAGGCCATGTGTGCCCAACTCAACCAGCAAATCCCAGCCATCAGGGTCCCAGTGCCCCAGAACGTGAACTGATCTTGGCACCAGTGTCGTTGGCACAACAGGTGCCCAGCCAAAACTCGTTTCCACTGGCAGGAGCAATCGAAACACTAGCGGATGAAATACACCCATGTGCCCAAAGAGCCCCGAAAAATGCGATAGCTGCGCCACAGCCACGGCATGTCAATCCAATGCCGGTGTCACGCCCTAATCCACGAACAAATGCCATTAGCTCCATGTGCTGGAAGCTCCGCCTGGGTGCGCTACAAAAACAGGTACACGTCTTCACGGGCGAACCTGAACAATCATGGGCTATGTTCATTGAAAACTTTATCACCATGGCAAAGTCCCTACACCTTAGTGAGACTGAGATGTGTGATTGGTTGCCATCTTTCCTGACAGGCTTGGCTCTGCAGTGCTATGAAACGCTTTCGAATTTGCAAAGAACTGACTGGCCTGAACTTCAACGCGCGCTCGCTAGGCGATTCAACACCCCATTCAAGCGGAGCATGATGCAATTCGAACTTGACAGTGCACGGCAAGGCAATCTGCCAATTACCCGCTATGCCAGCCACATTCACCGCATGGTGCGCGCGCTGAACCCCACCGATACTGCGGTGCAAATTGCTCGCCGCACGGGCGAAAAGGTGTTCTGTTCAATGTCAAGCGAACTGATAGCCTTGGTGCACATGCAGTCTTTGACCCCTCCCGATGATATCCAGCTTCTCATGTCGGTCCTTGAACGACTCGAGGAATCAGCTTCACACATGAAGCATGCGGGCATGGGCTGGGCCATTGGTGCCAACCAGGTCAATGCGTTGGCTCCAGCCATACCCACGACACAAGCCAAGTTGGATGAAGTTCCAGCTCATCAATGGAAGCTCCCATTGACGACCAGTGTGCGACAGGTGAATTATGTATCGCAGCCAGCGACTGAAGCTCAGAAACAGCCTAATCTGCAATTTAATCGCTCCCGCGACCGCCGCATTCGCCGCAACCCCGACGCCGCGTCAAAACCAAAAGAGCGGACGCCGTATCGCGAGCCGGACATGGACGACAAGCCTAAGAACCCCGCGGGTCGCAGTGGGCCACCATCTGTGCATGCCGCTGCTAAAACGCGCGTTATCCGCATGGTACAATACCAAGGCGACAAAGACGCCGAGGCCAATTCCGGTTCTGACACTGAAGGGGAACAATACAACATCACCGCGTCGAAAAGCGACATGCCAACCATCCTGGCAATGTTGAAAGAATCCAACCCGGAGCTATTGATCGAGGAGGCATCCGATGCCTGCCCCGAGGACGCCTAAGTTGACGCCCGGAATCTTGGTGATGGGATTTGGTGATGGCACTTATTAACTTCGGTGATGGTTTCCCACAACTCATGTGTTTATAAAATGACACACAATTACTGTCTGCGCACATAAATCCATAGAAGAGTCTTCGCAATGTGTACCTTACCCATCCATGCACTATACACTTGCCATTCGCACGACCAAAAACTCTCTACGCCTCACAGACAAAGGTCCAGACCCCAAACGCCGGCGGCTAGATGAAGTAATAGCTGCCATAAAAGCACAAGGGCTCCCACGGCTTGGGGAGTCACCAGAACCACAGCTAGAATTGGACTATGACGAGTCAGACTCAGAAGAACCAGATACATCAGAGGAACCAGAAGTGGCCCAAGAAGATGATCAGAATCTGGACAAGGCACTGGAATCAGAAACAGAACCAAGCATGGACACAGAATTGCTTCCTCAAACATCGAAACAGACGCCAGAGATCGAGCTGACCACGCCTGGAATGTGGATCCGCGGGCAACTCGTTCTGGCGGGTTATGAGACTGACATCAAGCGTCGGGCGCTTCATACAAACCCACCGAAGCTCGATAAGAGACAGATGGCACTGGTGCCCACCCGAAACCCAACACGGGACGGCGTCTTGTATGCGGGCGAACGCATGCAGGATGGCAAGATCGCGAAAGACATGACACTACTCCACTTAGAAATAGACCCAGACAAACTCAGAATGCTGCTGCTCAGTGTCCCATGGGAAACACTGGTAAACACCGAAGCCAGCATTGTCCTCAACGAAAAAGGACAATGGACACACGTGCACATCCACGCAACCCTGGCGCAGCTGCAGCACAGGGCAGAGATGGTGCCAGATTACTATTTGGCCATAGCACAATATGGAACAGCCACTGGGTGGACAGGCTGCGAAGTCACCATCCTGACCACAATCACTGGCAAAAAGCAGGGAAAGAAAAGCCACCTTGTGTCAGAAGTGAATGCCCTAGCTGAAATTCAGATACTGGGCCAGAAACACTTCAACAAAGAAAACCAAGCGGCCAGATGCATGACGCAAGAATTCTGGATCAGTGACAAAGCAATCCCACGAGTAGTTGTCAAGAGCCTGCAAGAGAATCAGCCTCTCTTCTGGATCCCATGTGTACGTGGTGGTGGGAGACACATCAGACCCATCATCAACGGCATAGTCAGCCTCAGAAGGATGGCAGATCTGGCCCCACACCAGCCCGGCCAGACTGCTGCCACGGCGGAAGAAATCCGAGCGATATTCCCGCGTTTTGACATACCGAAAGTCGTGAAGAGAGAGGGACTCACTGAACACCAGCTGACCACATTAGATGGCTTCACTGATCTAACACGTCTGGCTTTCAATCCGCACGCGCCAGCCAATGCGCCCGCGCATTCGTCCATTGAAAAAAGAGAGATACACCTAGAGTACAAATTCTGGCAAGCTTACCACTGGATTGACACCATCCTGACCACAAAGACAGAGGAAGAACAATCCGCTATCTTTGAAGCAATAATGGCTCTGTCCCACGAGACAGCCATAGCGAAACTCACACTAGCTCTGACGCGCACCAAGAAGCAGAGAACAAAATGGTCAGCCCAGGTCAGATTCATCATAGCGGATGACTACAGCTACTTGACCGGACATGTCACGGTCCAGCGCGATCCAAAGACATCATGGTCAACCCGCACGCCAGCTAAGCTGACATTTGACAACCCCAAGCTGGAGCTGGCAGGAACCGTGACATCCATCACACCACGCAACAATGGGAAATGCCAGGAGATTGGGGTCACTATGCTGTCCAAAGCAACGGAAAGGTACTTGAGGAGCCACGACATGATGCGCACCAGCCAGGTCCGTGTTCTGGCCAGCGATCAGTCGTGGGAGGATCATGACAAGGAAATGTGGGCTATGCTGTCCTTCGCCATTCTCAACCCAAGGAAATGCAGAGCGGATATAGAAATTATGCGGGTCCTACTGCCAAACCAACTGCGTTTGGTGAACCAGATAGAGGCGGCCGTTCAAGATCCGTATGTGTACACATACCCCACCGAGTTTCCCGAGGGAGTGAACGACCGACAACGTGCAGTGATCAAAGCCCTCCGAACAACTGAAAAGTGCATCGCCATCCGCGCCCCTGCCGGTGCGGGGAAAACTGTAACATCCCAATCAGGCTCTGAGGAGCACCTCAAATCAGGGGCATTGCGGCACCAGACAGAACCGTTGGCCACTAAGGTGCTTTTGGTCGCCTCCGACAATGGGGCGGTTGACCGAAATGAGAATGACATCGTGCGCAAGATATGCCCAAAGGGGTGGCAACACCTGAGACTTCAAGCCACCTCACGCACCATCGAGCAGGCTGAGCGCTCCAAAGACTCCCGTCGCGCCGGAGACCGTTTTCTATCGCGTGACGAGCAAGTGCCCCCGCGCTGGTTTGAAGAGATCAAAAAGAGCAGGGAACAAAAAGAGGCTGAAACTGCTCAGATAGATAGCGCAATCAGTAACAGATATCAGATCGTCACTGCCACCATATCCACAGCGCTCAGCAGAATCAGAGACAGCCGTTTCTCGATGCTAATCGTAGAGGAAGCCTCGAAGGTGACAAAGCTGGAACTCTGCCAGTTGTTGTGCCTGCTCAATGCGGAGGACCAGATACAGAGGCGCTTCATTGTGGTGCTTCTCGGAGATGATCGCCAACTTTCTAGGCCGACATTATCGCACGTGCCAGCCAAGCGAATCCTGGAGACCATTTTCAACGAGAGCGCATTGGAGCGCATGAACGCCATATTGCGCCCAGAGGACAGACATGGACTGCGCCAGGTTTACCGGGCCTCCGCGGAACATGCCAATTTGGTGAAAAACATGATCTACTTGGGCCAACTCGAAGCGCCAGCATTGCCAGCCACCAAGGAGAGTTACATGGCGGCTAAACCACCCGGTTTTCCACTGCCATATCGAATCAGCCAGGGCAAGAAAATCTACGTGCCGGCCATCTATTGGGTGGACGTGGAGACCCAGAAAGCAGTCACAGATTCAGAGAGGGAACAAACGGTGCGTCATTGCCCAGAGACGAGGAAAGAGTTCAAGACCTTTATGGAAAAATGGCATCACGCAGCAGGAGATGCGGCGTTTGACGAATTAAGGGTTCTGGCCTACTACAAAGACTTTGAGAGAGATTTTGAGAATGATGTGACAGAGCTCAAACGAAGGGGCATCACAAACCTCAGGGGCAGAGTGACCACGTGCGACATAGCCCAAGGGTCTCAGATGCCGGACATAATGCTGGTGCCCGGTTGGAGTGCCAACACCAGATACAAACAATTGACGCACTTGACCAACATGATGCGTCTCTGCGTCGCCCTGACGCGCCAACAGAGATCGCTGACCATTCTCGCGGACTTCGAGCCAATGTTCAAATTGTCAGAGACCACAGAGAAATGGCGCCAACTGTTCTCAATGATCCACCAGACTGGGGCATTCATCATGCAGCCCCACCGCTACCAGAGAGCATGCACCCTGCTGAGAATTGACTATGATAAGCGCCCGCCATGTATTGTGGCACATACAGCGGCAGAATTCTTCCGGATGAGGGACAAAGAAGTGGAGTTGAGGACATGAGCAGGAGAACGTGCGTTTGGATTTGGATGTGAGTTGCATTCTTTCTTTTTTCTGATGACCAATTAATTAGTTATGCAAAATATATCATAAAAAATTGTATCAAGACCTGGTCCAATTTTCACCTTTCCTTGAACTTCTCGAGGTTTTAAGTCAAACAAAATGGACAATTTCAGTTTCTATAACGTGTCTTCAAGGCACTGGGAGACGTTTTCCAGAGAACCCACTTTCCATGTAGGACAAGTTTACCCGAAATGCCCAGGAAATATTGTACTGTTCATATTTCGTGAATTAGCATTGAAAATGACCAAGGAAGATAAAGTTTCAGTTACTATGGAGAACAGAAATAAGCCAATTCAGAAATAGAAATAAAAATATGAGTTTTGAGACCCAACATGACATTTTCATTGGCTTCAAACAGCTTTAGCATCCCTCTTGCATAGTCTAAATCCCTTGGTAGAGTTTCAATGCTAATGTGATATTTTCGCAAACACAAACTTCATTTCTTTTCACAGTTTGCAACGACTGTACTACAACGACGTTTTTTTGACCAAAAACAGGATTTCATCGATGTACCCCGCATTTTCAGCATTGTCACGTGACCTTTGATCTATACTTAGCTAATGTGTAATTTCGTATCACATTTACCTCGGCTAAAAAATATCTATTGAAACGTATCAGTAACTAAAATTGTTTAAAACTTGTAAACTTTCTATTTTACTGTTCCGTAGTTCAAAATCCGTGAATTTACCAAGTCGCCAAATGAACAATGTGTAATATGTTACAAATAGTTTATGTACACCGAATTCGGGTGGAAAATCACCCCGGCCAACCATTGGCCTTACCTAAAACCCAAGTTACCATTGTTTATTCACCAATTCAACCAATACATTACACGCATGAAAAGGGACCAGAGCTACCAATTATTCAGTCTCCAGTATTCTTGAATTTTGAACCAAAATGCTAGCTATCATTCCTTTCCATGTGCGAGTTACTCAGGCACTTGTATCCTGTACTTTAGCTTTCTATTGTGTTCACATCGACGCACTGGATCCAATGATCTGCCCGACCGATCGCCCGCCGACTGCAAACTACGATCTTCCCGCTAACACGGACTGTGACTATTCCACTACGGCAGAATTTGCCGCGCCTGGCAAATTGACGCTGCAGCTATATCGACGGAACTCCCACCAGCACGTGACAAGCGCCCATGTGTGCACCAAATGGCAGGAGGTGCATTCCCGCTATACTAATTTCGTCTACACCAGCTATGACCGCACCACATACGAGCCGATCGCTGTGACGACCGACGAATGTCGGCGTATGGTCGATTACCACCAGTGCATCACAACAAAGGACTTGCAACCATCTGGTCTGGGGCAGTGGCGCACACAACATGCACCGCCAAGACTGCCAACCCGCGGTGCCTTCCGGTGCTGCAGGACAATAACCAGAAATGTGACCCAATGCGCGGTACAACAGACTACTATCTACCGACAGCAACAACAAGGCCCTCTGCAATCCACACTGGGAATCGACATTTCCAAATGTCGCTATCGCGACAACAATTGTGTGCTACCTGATCAGCAGCTGTTGCTCTGGCAAGCCAATGCCACCACAGAATGCCGATTTGAACTGTGGAAAGAAATGGCTGGCATTAGCCTACAACGTCAGTGGATTTCCTCGGACAATCAACTAGCACTGACCTTCATGAGCCCACGTGAAATCACAGACTGTGGCGAACAGCTCTATGTCAGTGACCAGGGATTTGCAGTCCAGACAGTTGAAATGAGTGACCATTCCATTAAGCCACTCACAAACATCACCATCATTCCTGAAGAAAGGCACACCTCAGAAGAGATTGCCGCTCAAGCAACACTACGGCAGTTGCATGCTGACCAGACTCAGAGATTCTACTTCAGATTCCTGATGGTCAAACACTGCCAAATGCTGCGAACACTGCACGCACTGACCATTTCGCAGTTACGTGCTGACCCAACCGAAACAGCGCGCATGCTACTACAGCACCCATACCTAGTAGCTGAGACAGTGAACAGCATAGTGCACGTCTGGTTCTGCCAACCACTAGCAAACGGCACGTACAAGCTACTGCCTATGGATGTAGCCTCCGGTCACTGTACAAATCACATACCGATTGAATTCGCATCCATCGAACAAGGGCCATTCTATCTGGACACAGCCACTCTGACTGTGACCAAACAGGCCTATGACATACCATGCACACAAGCAGATGGTCAAATTGTCAAGGTCCACAATGCCACATGGCGCTACAATGCAGCCACCGGAGACTTGCACCCTCTGCCTGGACTGCCACACATACCCCTGCTCCATCAGAACCAGGAACAGAGAGAACCGCACCCAGGGGTCAATAGACCAATGCGGCTACACCCCTTTGAAAGTTCACCAGATTGGGATGCACGTGAACAACTGATCAATGTGCTCCAGAAACATCAAGAGGTCATGGAGACCTTGGGCTTGAGGACAGAACAAACAGCAGAAGAGAATACCAGAGAAATAGCCCAAAATGTTGCTGTCACAGGCATGACTCAAGCTGGAAAGCACACATGGCTTAAATGGGCCATTGGGCTGGCAATTATCCCGTTGGCAGCAACATGGTGCTTTATCATGGCCAAATGCTGCCTGCCCTTAGCCATACGGGCTAAGCTGACACACAATGTGCTGGATGTTGCCATCAATATCACCAAATGGCTGTGGCAACAAGCCACCACACTAAGCAGATGCTTCAGCGCAGTCCATCGATTCCGGGAACGTCACGAAAGAACACGAAATCCCGTGACTGAAGCTGCGGTGCCACTCACAGTCTCAGTGATGGAAGAACCACTCAGACCAAGCCGACACCAGGGGCACGTGGCAGCATTGACCCAAGGTCGAAGTGTCACCATAAATGGCGAAACCATTGAACTCCGACCTGTCAGCATTGTCAATATGGTAAAAAGCCTGGAACCAGAAGACACTGATGAAGTGCCAATGACATCAATCACCATCAACGGGGAATATGTCATGGCTGCCATTGATACGGGGGCTCAGTGCAGCATAATCGGAAAAATGTTAGCTGACATCCTCAGTCTGCCATATGAGCCACAAGCAGACCAGAGACAAAATCTGACATCCGCTACCGGACACGAAATGCCCATCACAGGGATAATCCAAGCAGAAATTGGAATGGGAGAACAATCGTGGACCCATCGAATGCATGTTTCAGCCGAATTGGGAGACCAAGTGATACTGGGAAATGATGCGCTGCAGGCAGTTGGACAGTTAACGATCCAATACAACAACGAAGGCACCCACATTGCCACCGTGCCGGAAATGACTCAGGTCAACGCAGTCAAAGCAGTAAAAATGGTGAACCAACAGGATCTGCTGTATGTAGCAGTCAATATCGCCAACACGACTCTAGCTGCCTTGTTAGATTCAGGCGCACAGTGCTGTCTAATTGACGAGAAAATCGTGCATGATCTGGGTTTGGGCCCAATCCAACCCCTGACAGACAATCATCGCTTGGTGTCCATCACGGGCCATGCGTTGACAATCCCCGGGCAAGTAGACATCAGGATCACGATGGCCGGAATGACCTTACAGCAGAAATTCTTTGTGGCAAAAGAACTCAATAATGAGGTCCTTATCGGCGGCGATCTACTTCGCCGATTCCGCAGTCTGACCATCTGCTACCAAACCAGCAGAGTATGGATCGGCACAAAGCAGATTGGACTGGGTCCAACGGGTGACTCAACACCCACCGAAGGACCACCCACAACGCAGTGGCCAGTGAAGCTTGTGGAAAGGGAACTGATTCGCAGCAACACGCAAAAACGAATCCCTGTTGCTGTGGTTGGTCTCCCAAATTGCGACCCCCAGATGAACCTTGTATTCATCCCGAAATCACCACGAGAAATAAGGGGGCTACGCCTGCCATACTTCCGCGTCCCAGGCGGACATGAACTGCTCAAAATCGACATCTACAACATGTCAGCACAGCACCGATGTCTACCAAAAGGTGAAATAATCGGACACATGGAAATTGCGGGGACGGCAATCCCACTTGCCCGGCAGACGACAGCACAGGCTGCACATGCTGTGAACCAGTTGACAAACCAAGGAACACCGAACATTGAACCAGATAAAGTAGATCTGTTGGCATTATCCGGAAAAGCCCTTGAGGAGAGACTCGAAAAACTCGAAGCTGCCTGGAAATTCGGAGACAAACTGGAGCCGGAAGAGAAGGAACAGATGACAGAGTTGCTACGGAAATATCACGACTGCTTCGCACTAGATTATAGCGAACTGACCACAATCACTGGTGATATCTTTCACCGTATCCGGACACATGGCAAGCCACCAATACAGCTGCCACCACGGCGCACACCGCCACACTTGCGAGATGTGGTTGAAGACGAGC
This sequence comes from Sphaerolaimus hirsutus, assembly GCA_964036195.1. NCBI lineage: Eukaryota > Metazoa > Nematoda > Chromadorea > Monhysterida > Sphaerolaimidae > Sphaerolaimus > Sphaerolaimus hirsutus. Next base: position 27,998,407 of record OZ038450.1, on the reverse strand, counting down.
TAAAATCAATGCTCAGGTCAGGTGTGATTGTCAAGTCAAATAGCCCTTGGCGCGCTGCTATTGTCATGGTCAAGAAAAAGGACAACACACACCGCCTCTGCCAAGACTTCAGGCAACTAAATCTGATCACCGAAAGTGATGCTTTCCCAGCACCAGACCAAGCAGAGATATTTGACCGAATAGCCGAATTGAATCCAAAATACTTTAGCAGTTTGGATTGCCTGGGAGCTTATTGGCAGCTGCCAATGCATCCAGACGATGCTGAAAAGACAGCATTTGGTGTGGCAAATGGCCAACTATATCACTTCACCAGAATGCCATTTGGCCTCAGCACAGCACCAGCATCATATGCCAGGGCAATTACGACCATATTCGAGCCAATCATCAACAAAAGTGTCCTCGCTTACATGGATGATCTGTTAACCGCTTCTCCGACATTCGAGAAGCATCTGGCTGACCTGACTACACTACTGGATAGGGCCAGAATGTTCAGACTAAAATTTAAAGCGAAGAAATGCTCATTCGGCGTGAGCGAGTGTATCTTCCTCGGCTTTAAATTATCCGGAAAAGGATTAGAACAAGACATCCAGAAAACAAAAACAATCGAGGCTTTCCCACTGCCGCAGAACAGAACTGGCGTGAAGTCATTCCTTGGAATGTGTGGATTCTATCGCCGTTTCATTCGGAATTATTCAATCATTGCCAAACCACTGGTTGAACTCACGAAGGACACCACAGAGTTTGAATGGACGGAAGAAAGACTGAATGCCTTTGACTCACTCAAAAAGGCAATGGTCACGGCCCCGGTGCTGGCATTCTATCGCCCAGAGCTGGACCTGATCATATCGGTTGATGCGGCCTGCCCACCAGTACATGGCTATGGAGCAGTGCTAGAACAATGCCAGCCTGAGACGGGCGAAATACGGCCAATTGCATTTGCATCAACAAAGGTGTCAGATAATCGAAACGACTTCCACGCAATGATTCGCGAAGCAGAAGCACTGGCGTGGATCCTGGAAAAATTCAAACACCTGTGCATGGGCAGACAAGTCACCGTGTACACAGATAGCCGTGCGCTGGCGTATCTCATGCACGCGCAAGGGCACTCACAGTACATCACGCGGATCTGCCTGACATTGGCGGGTTATGACTTGGATGTCAAACATCGTCCAGGGAAAGCAAATGTGGTCGCAGATGCTCTTTCCCGAGCACCCACGGGAGAGGACCAGGAACTCTTGACAAGAATCGACAATCCGCCGATGGAGATAGAACTAAACGACAACAAAATCCACAAGGCGCGTCCTTGGTGGAGAGAACTGCCGCCATACGTGCCAGACGAACCAATTCCGGACCCATACAAGGGACCAAAGAAACCCTCAATAGTGGAAAAAGATGGAACCGAACAACCAGCACCTACACGCATTATGACATTATTGCGATCACCACGAGATGTGGGTGAACCAGACCCCGCCCAGTTAAACAACTGGAGGGAAAGGCTGGCAACTGCTCAAACAGAAGACCGAGAAACACAACGGCTAATTGAACAGATGGAGCAGGGTAACCAACCATGTTTTGGGGCTCACTTCGCATATCCAAATCTGTTGGCTTATGTGCGCAACCCAACACACCCGATAGAGAAAACAAAACGCATGCGCGTCTTTGTGCCAAAATCCCTGAGAACGCAAATGTTGGCAGAACACCACGACACGACAATTGGTGGACATCTCAATGCCCGGAAAGTCTTTTCCGCAATGGCACAGCACCTCTATTGGCCCGAAATGAGGCAAGACATATACAATTATGTGAAAACATGCGCACACTGCCAAGCGCGAAATGCACCAGTGCCAAAGACCAGACTGCCTATGCCGGACACACAACCCTGTCTGCAACCTTTCGAGTGGATCCACATTGACCATTTGGAGCTACCAGCCAGCTACTCAGGACACAGCTACGTGTTCCTGGTTGTCGACAAATGTTCTCGATGGGCCGATGGCTGGCCGGTGGAACGAACTGATGCAAAGACAGCTGCCCAGTTGTTGGTGGAGAACTGGATATGCAAATATGGTGCACCAGCATATCTAACATCTGATTGCCACGCATCATTCACCGGCGAAATATTCACCGAAGTAACCAAGCTATTCAAAATCAGGAAGATCAGCACGGCGCCATTCCACCCGCAGAGCAATGGGATAGTGGAACGCGCCAATCGAAGCTTACTGGGGCTGCTGGCTGCTTGCATGCGAGATCTGGACCACCATGACTGGCCAGTATGGCTGCCATTCGCTCTGATGGCAAATCGTATGGCAGTGCACTCAGCAACTGGAATCTCGCCATACACTTGTGTTTTCAGCCAGATGCCAAGAACCACATTGGCTGCGGACTTGAAACCAAAAAGATTTGAGACAGCAATGGAATATCCAAGCTACATAAGCACGCTGATGGCTACGCTCAGGCGAATTTGGGCTTTTGCCAACAAGTCCAATCAAGAACAGAACAGACAGAATAAGGCCGTCCATGACCGAAAATGCACAAAGCCCCAAGGATTGCATTTGGGCTGTCTGGTGCTAAAGAAAGCGTTCACAATCCCAAAAGACCAGACAGGAAAGACCAAAGACATATGGATTGGACCATACATGGTTACAAAACTCATCGGAAATCCACCAAAAACGGTGCACCTGCAAAAATGGAACGAGCCGGATGGCCCTGAAACTCGGTTCCCAGCGATGCTGGTCAAGACATGGTACCCTCGGGAAGACACCTATCCGACATTTGGCCACGGAGAACCAGCAGCCCAAGAGACAGAAGACAGCCCAGACGGAAATCCCACTGATACAGCCACAGCCGGTGCTTCAAGTGCTGACCCACCAGCCAACACTCACGTGCCTGCACCGCCAGCAGTGCCAGTGATGAGTCAATCACCAACCACAATAGACCAGACAGCGGTTCCTAGGGCTGCCACTCGGTACAATCTGCGCTTGAACCCCAAGAAGAAGGTTATTGGAATGATCCGCTGGAACAGAAAACCAACATCAGATGAGACCAGTGAGCTGGGCCGCCATCTATTTGACGAACCAGAACTGACAGAAGACGAGCAAGAGTGGCAAACGACCCCACTACCGAATGGGGGTGACATGCATTACGAGGCGAATTACGTCAGCCGCCCAGTGGCGCCCACTCCACGAGTACCAGAAGAAACCAGCCAGCCACATCCGTGCGACCTGGTACCACCAATATGCCGATACCTCAAGGCCGATGCCACCAAATCCCACGAATACACCATCTCATATGGTGCCGAAGGAAATACCGTGCATATCAAACCACGGCGACTCAAAATCTTTGTGCCGCCACACAGCTGCCTCAACACCGGAATACAAATCACCGTGCCCACTGGCTACGCAGCGCAGCTGTACCACCCAGAGGATGCCGGATTTCGCTACAAATTATCAGAACAAACCTATCCCATGGGAATGCATTGTATCTCGCTGTGGTTTATTGTAAATACCACTGTTACATTCACTACGGATGATACACTCGCTTGCATACACATGTATAAGGTAGTCGATACAAAACACGTCTGAATTAGGACAAACGACACATGGTTGGACAATTGATTGTGCGAAGTGATTATTTTAACGTATGATCAGAAGAATACATTTTTGGTGAAGGTATATACAGACATTTGTTTTTTCCTGACATAAAAACCATCAATTGAACTAAATTTTGTCTATACTTTTACGAAAATATAAAGTCAAACAACCGCTAAGGTGACGGCTTTTATGTCTTACTCGAACGTCTATATTTGCTAATTTTACCTGTATGAGGCCATTACAGTTGACAAGAAGGGCCGAATGTAGGGGTGCCACGCGGGGCATACTATGGCGCCGGCGCCATGAACGTTTTTTGACGCCAGATTATCATCACCAAGACACTGGTGATGATAATCTGCGTTAATGATCGCGCCGTGGGCGGACCGCCGCGGCCACCGAAAATCGCATGCGCAGATTGCGCATGCGATAAAGTTCATGCGCACGCAGCCGCGCGCAAACGGCCGCGACGGGCCGCCCGCGTTGCATAGTACAACGCGCCGCGCCATAGTACGCCGTGCGTGGCGGCGCAGGAATGCGCGCGCGGACCCGTTGTCCGCGCAGTAAGACGGGGGCCGGCGGGCGTGCACGCACGTAAATATGTGGCGCCGCCCGCGTTTTAGTGTAATGGGGGCCACATATTTACGTTATTAACTGCCCAAATCGCATTTCGCGAGCAAACTTGGGCAGTTAATGACTTGTTTTTCACATGCATTTGAGGGGGGGAAAAACAAGTCGTTAAGATACATTTTACAGCCATTTATAGTAGGCGTATTTCATTTACGATTAAATACCCCCCCCCCATTGTAAAGTTGTGCATAAAAGGGGAAATCCACACCAAAATAGGCATCAGTTGTGAAATGGGCCTTAGAATTTCATCAACCAAATATGTGCACATTGAAGACCCAAATAGGTAGCTGCAGCCCCATTTCACACTGTTCAGGGCCTGTCATTTCTTTATTGTTTTGGCAGAACCCGAGCCCCATTCACTCACTTATTTTGGTGTGGAATTTCATCTGTTTTTTCGTATTTTCGCCTAGTTGTTTTTCGTATTTTTGCCTAATGATTGTTGTATTTTCGCCCAACGCTAATTAATCGCTAATTAATTGATGTATTTTATTCACAAGTTCTTTCTCAATAAACCCCCATAAAAAACGAATTTGGTACACAGATTGTTGCTTAATTAACCCCTAAAATACAGAGTAAGACGCTAACCATTTTCTAATTAAATAATCGACCTCCCGACCACCCAGCCAGCTGGCGCCATAAACGCCAGCTGCGCTGGGCCCCTTTTATTGGGCCCACACACTAGTTGACATCGCAAATTCGCGTCAACTCAGTGTCAATTGAATAAAACAAGAAGTTTGTAAAAGGCATCACACTTAACAGGAACAATGAAAATGAAGTGTCATGATGTAAAATTAACTATGCTCTATCAGATAGATAAGTTGAAATCACAGTATCACTTAAATTCAGTTGACATTTCGTTGACACGAATCCAGTTGACATCCAGTGTGTGGGGGCCCATTGAGGTTTGGGTGATTTTTTTGGGGGTTTGTCGGCAGTGTGGTGATTGGTTACGGTGTGAAATTTTGAACTTGAGCTAAATTGAGGAAACGTATGATTGTGCGAGAAGAAATAGATGAAAACTGTCGTTTAGTAAGTGGATGGCAACTGAATTCAGTTCGACTAAATTTTGGTCTATTATGTGATTTTAAATTTCTTGTGTGATATACGATAGAGACACGATATTTAAATTTATATCGCGAAACTTAATTTTATCGTTTCTGTTTAGTGTGATGCTTTAAAAAATTTTGTTTTTTAGTTGACATTCAGTTGAGACGAATTCGCGAAGTCAACCAGCGTGTGGCCCAATTACAATGACAATCACCAATCTCAATGACAACGACAAAAACCAATGACAATGACAATGACAACCCCTCAGGCGCCACAATCGTGCGTCGTGCTATCCGCCAGCCAGCCATGACAATCATTCGCAATTCCGGAATCGACCCGTCTGCCAAGATTGAACAAATCATCTCCAATGACAATCCCAATTATGGATGGGATGCTTTGAAGGGAGAATTTGTGGATATGATGGATGCTGGAATTATTGACCCGACTAAGGTTTGGGTTTTTAGATTTTTTAAAATATTTTTTTACAGTTTTTAAAAAACTGGTTGAAAAAGGCGACCGCTGTCGAGAGTTCTTGAGTATCGCAGCGGTAGATTTGAAACCAGTGAAAGCGGATTATCATTTACGTCGATTCGTTGTACAGTGTGTCACAGGTGTATTTCCTGTCACATTACGGATGAATCGTACAGTTTTTGTGGTGTGTTGGCAAGATCGTAATTTGCATATGCAAAAATTTTTTTCGTAAATTTCATATTTCAAGGAAAAAGTTATATTTCCGTATTTTTTAGAAAGTTCAAGAAGTATATACTACTTGAGTGTACACGCATGCGAAGTATCACGTAATTTATGCTTTTCGCTCATAAAATCTACGCATTTTTTAAAATTATGTTGTGGGCGCAAATGCGGGACTTTTTCGTTGAAATATGAAACGAATAAGAATTTGTCATCATAAATTTTTCCTAAAAAAACGCCTCAAATGTTTGCCTGCGCGGTTTTCCATATGCAGAGCTGGCTAGTTAACTTCACACTAAAATTCCAACCTAAATTCCATCCAAAATCAACTCAAAAATTCAAAATCAAAAATTACCACCAAACCCCCCCCCCCCCCAAAAAAAACCCGCAGGTAATCCGCACCGCCCTCCAAGATGCCGCGGGGGTCGCTTCACTTTTGTCAACTGCCGAGGCCGTAGTTGTCGAAATCCCGAAAGAGGACCCAGCCCCTGGTGGCGGTATGGGCGGCGGCGGCATGGGAGGAATGGGTGGCATGGGCGGAATGGGGGGTATGGGTGGCATGATGTGAGAAGTGTCAAGTTGGGTTAAAGTGGTTTAAAGTGTGACACTTGATGTGTGGCACGTTTGGGGGCTTGGGCAAATGCGAATGCGAATGTTTGTGAGTGGATTGTTTTGAATACATATAAATGTGCGATGTAAATAGGGATGGAAATCAACTATTTTGATGGAGTTTTCTTTTAAAAAAAATCAATTTTTGGATAAATTGGTCAGATCCCCAAAGACAAGAAAATGTATATGTGTAATTTCCCTGTAACAATTGTATTTGCACACATTTATGTATTTGCATTCGCCCAAAGCTGGAAGAACTATTTGAAGAACTTAGGTACTGAATCCATTGTTTCATGGGCAATCTTGTTGTTGTTTTTCGGGGTCATTTTTTCTTTTTTAGAAATTTTTGTTATTTTTTGCTCTGTTGCTCGGAGATCGTCGGTCTTCTTTTTATTTTTTTTCATATTGAAATGCGTTTTCTTGAAATCCGTGAACTTAACTTTTTGTTTTCTGGTGAATTTTGATTTTTTTTTTGGAGGAGAATAGTCAACTGCTATTTTAGGATCGCTATGTTGCTTAGTTTCGATTATATTCCATTTTAGTCTAGATAGTTCCATTTTTTCATTCGTGCTCAACTCGTTGTAAAATTTCTATCACACTTTTGTTTTTGTTTTGTCAGTATAGAAAAACTTTGAATTGATTCGGGTAGTTCGGTTCTCTTTAAATAGTCGGATTGCAATTTTAGAATAAATAATTGGTGCGCGCGGGGATTTTTACATTTGCGCATGTAAAACAAGCTATGCAAAATCGTACCTAGGCGCCAAAACTTTTTTATTTCTCGAAAACGTTTTTTTGGCACTTCCTCACAAAACGTGACATCACAATAACTTGGCACTGTTACTTAGTTCTGCAAGTTGTTATTTACATGTGCAGAGTTATTTGTCCTTGTGTGCACTTACGTCACGGAGCATTGCGTACTTTTTTGTCATTTTAAATTTAGACTTTTGAATTTAGCAAGTTATGAACGTTGCCTTCGATCGAAATGTGAAGAATTTTTTTTCGAATAAATGTGGATAAACAGGCCTTTTACTGAATACTGAAATTTGAAAACGTAAAAACCCTTTTTAGTTGGGCTCAGTGAACGAAATAACCCTTCACTAACTACCTAAATAGAATATGAGTAACGCGGATAAAGCCATTTAATTTTAACATTCTATTTTTTCCCGTCACTAGACAAAGCTCTTCAAAATGATATTTTAATAGTGTTTTCTAATGTTACCGGAATTTTTGGTAAAGAATGTATAAATAAAGTGCAGGAATATTTATAATTCCGAAGTTTTATTCGAAAATTCGAAGGTTATTGTTTGAAAAAATACTATAATTCCAAAATTTCTTTCCTAAAAAAACATCAAAAATTTCATTATTTTCCACAAAAAAAAAATGGCCATCGTTACGCGAGGCTTGTCATGGTCATGGCGTCACAGCGAAATAAATCCATTAAATCTGTTGAGCTAACATGAAATTTACTTGAATGATGGATAATGCAGAAAAATCTACTGTTGGGACTACAATTTGTTTGTTGTGATTCAGTTGACACTGATAATCCGCGAGATTATATTTTTGTCCTACGGCATGTTAGAAATTTTTCCGCGTCCGAACAGTTTTTGTGCGCGGAACGACAACAACATCAACAACAAATTAAAGGGTAAACAATTAGCTCTCATACAAATTGTAAAAAGGATCTCGTGATTGCAAGAACCACCGTTTTATTATGTCTACAATTTCTGATTTCACGGAAGTTCGGACACGAAATCAACATTTTCGGCGTGCCGTGTTTGCTTGAATAATTCCTCCTGTAAGACGACTGAGGAATAAATAACCCCCTCCCTCGAATAATTCCTCCTTAACCGATAAAGTTGTTCTGTCCAATTTGAACAAAAATTGCAGGTTGTTGTGCTAATAAAGTTTATTTCGTGGAAATAATTAACCCCAGGAATAATTCCCCTCGAATAGCCCCCCTTCAAAAAATCTGACGAAAAAATAATTCCCCAGGCGATTTATTCAAGCAGATACGGTAGTTTATTTTCGTTTTCTCCGATTTTCTAACGTTGAGACTGCTAATGAATATAGTGTGCTAAGCCACAGCTAACCCCCAAAACCCACTCAAAACGCAAACTCCACTCAAAATCCAAATTCCAGGCATTTAAAGCCCAAAATCCATCAAAATGTCAAAAGAATCTGCCCCACCCCAATCCGACTTGTCGCCCACCGACGCGCCCGACGAGGGCTTCGGGCTTGACTTTTACCAGCTCGACGATTTGTCCGATCTGCCGCAGTCGCTCATTTTTACCAATGTACCCCCGGCGGTTTTTGGAAGGCAGAAAAGTGCGAATTATGATGGGGGTCAGGCGAGGGTTTGTTTGTGGGATTTGGATTTTTTTGCTATATGCCGTTGGGTAGAGTACAGACGGGGTCCTGTATCCCGAAAAATTTCGGGATTTTGCGGTCCCGATCCCGAAGATTTTCGAATCGCGATCCCGATGCAAGTTTCAAATTCCGATGAGCGATGAAAAATGCGAATGTCCAGCGTGAATTTTACGCCACTTCTGTGGCATCCAGGCATGTTTTTAGAGCTTTTTTTTGTGATAAATCAAGGAAAATATGAATACCAGATCTTTCTCCGAAATCCCGAAACACTAATGGCGCTACGCACACTGAAGCCGAAATATTCGGCATACGCACGTTTTCATCTGCCGAATCCGAACTAAAAAAATGCTGTTCGGACGGTTTTAGACCAGCATTTTTGGGTCCAGACATTCAGCAACCGTACGAATTCGGACAAATTCGGACGGATTTAGATGATTTTCCAGCATTTTTGGTCATATGCTGAATTTAACATTTCAGCATCTTGTGAAAAAATTGTATCCAGACACTTTCATTTCAGCAAACCAGTTCAGCAATTGGCAGAAAATCTACTGCTGTGAAATGATCCAGATCTCATCTAGTTTTTCATACATCTTCATGAAACATTTTTTATGAACATGTATGAACATGATCTTCAAAAATGAAGACCATAAATTTTTTTTAAAAACTGCTCATTCTTGAGATATTGTAGTTCAGCACAGTTCAACAGTGTGTAAACAGAAAAAACATACAAACCATTTTGGGAATTTGGGCAATGTGTGTACATGAGTAGGGTTCAAACGGGATTGACTTTTCGGGATCAGGATCGGGATCGGGATTCACTTTTTGAGATTTCGGGATTGGGATCGGGATCTGGATTGGTAATTTGAGATTTCGGGATCGGGATTGGCCGGGATTGGGGTCACGGGATCGGGATTGGGATAGGCATTTTTCCGGGATCGGGATTGGGTTCTAGGGATAGAAATTTTGGCCATTTTTCTGGCATTCACAGTTGTTCATAAAGGTCTCAAAACACTGTTGGATGCCAGAAAAGTGGCATAAAATTGACGCTGGGGGTTTGCATCCACTTTTTTGCATGCAAAAACGTTATTATTTCACTTTTTATAATTTCCACTAATTTTTCCGGGGCCGGGATCCCGGACTTGGGAGTTTCTCGGGATCGGGATCGGGATTTGAAAACTTTCGGGATCGGCATTGGTATTTTTGAGATTTCGGGATCGGGATCAGGATTGGGGTTTCAGGATCAGGATCGGGACTGGTAAATCCTTATTTTTACTAAAATTGTAGTAAAATTGTATAAAAATTGTATTTGATTTTTTTTCTCTGAGATTTTGCCAACCCTGCTGCCAAGTAAAACCAATAATTATCCAAAATTTAGTTGACACAATTTTTGATGTCAACTAGTGTCAGGGGTATTCTAGTTTTCGGCCCTCCTGGGTGTTGGATAGATAGCAAATCACTCCTCCGGAGGGATAGATAGCTGAAAATTTTTCTGGGGGGGGGGTTCGCGGGGGCTCAATATATAGGCATAGAAGGGAGGAAAAGGAGAAAAATTGCTGAAAGTAGGTGAAAAATGGCTAAAAATGGGTATATAAGGACATATAGTACTAAAAATAGCTCAAAATAGGCAGTTAGATGCACGAACTAGTGATTTTGGAGGTGAAAATCTATATATAGGTATGAAAATAGCGATTTTGAGCGAAAATTAGGGTATAGTTTCCCAAAAATCGCTCCAGATAGGTAGATAGCTGGCCGATTGGGGGGAGGGGTTTAGGGGATAGTAGCCCAAAATTTTGCCTCCGGGATAGATAGATAGCTGAGCGGCCTCTGGAATAGATAGATAGCTGGGCGATTTGGGGGGGGGGGAACCCCCCCTTTCCTACCCCTGACTAGTGTGTGTGACAAGATATAATTGATGACAATTTTTGATGTCAACTTTATGACAAGATATAATTAGTTACATTCTCTGTACAGCATCAACTTCGGTCAATAGACAATAGTGATTATGTATATTGGATAGGGTTGGCACTAGGGTCGAAACGGAATCCCGATCCCGATCCTAAAACATTTCGGGATTTGGTGGTCCCGATCCCGATCCTGAAACCTCAATCCTGATCCCGATCCCGAAATCTCAAAAGCCAATCCCGATCCCGATCCAGAAACTTTCAAAATCACAATCCCGATCCCGAAAAAATTTATACAATCCCGATCCCGATCCCAGAAAATTTGGTCAACCTCATTAAATGCCCTTTTTGCATTAATAAATTTTAACCAATGTCCACTTTATGCCTCTTTTCTGGCATCCAGACGTGTTTTTGAGCCTGTTTTGTGAAAACATTGGCAAAAAACGTGTATATTAGAATGTTTTCAAAAATGCCATTACCGATCCCGAAAAATGCCAATCCCGATCCCGAAAGGTCAATCCCGATCCCGAAATCTCAAAAACCAATCCCGATCCCGATACCAAAAGGTCAATCCCGATCCGATCCCGAGATCTCAAAAACCAATCCTCGTTTATCTTTGCATTTCAGCATTTGAGATTTTATCTGATTATTGCTGAATGTTTCCGCATGAAAAAGTGTACGCATCTTTTGAATGCTGAAATACATGCTGAATTGACAAACCGCCTAATTTTCAAGAGTACGGACGATTTGAGTTCAGCAAGTTTTTTTCTATTCAGCATTTAATTCGGCATTTGTCAAAAACGTGCGTATGCCGAATATTTCGGCTTCAGTGTGCGTAGCGCCAATCCCCGTCAATCCCCATCCCGAAAACTCCAAAAATCCAATCCCGGACCCGAGACCCCAATCCCGGTCCCGAAAAGTCAATCCCGTTTGAACCCTATTTGGGCTTGGTAGATGGAAAATTTGGAAAGTGGTGGATTTGAAAACTGTTTCATCTGATATTGTGATGGTTTTGGGGCGTGAATTGCCTATCGAACGGTTTTTAAATTTTCGGTGTTGGGATTGCAGCTTCGAGATTGGGATTGCCACGAAAATTTTCTAGATCGTGATTGGGTCAAGGGGTCAGTATTTTTTATGAAGTTTGGTATGCACGGTTTTCACAAAAAAAATCATGACTTCATCTGTCAAATTGGCAACTTTTCTGGGATCGTGATTATAGGAAAAAGTTTCTGTGTCTTCGGGTGACTTCGTGACCGCAAAATTATCGAAGAAAATCCGTTAATGGTTTTCAAAGTGAAAACCATCAAAGGTATGAGCGAAAATTGGGGCAACATTTATAAAAATTCGATAGATAGCTGAGGGGGGTATTCGAGAAAAGCAGCCAAAATTTTGCCTCGGGATAGATAGCTGGAGCGTTCAGAGGGGGGGGGGGGGGTGCGCCAGGGGTCTCCAAGATTTTGGCCCTCGCGGGGGCTGGATAGATAGCAAATCGCTCCTCTGGAGGGATAGATAGCTGAACACATTTTCTGGGGGGGGGGGGGCTCGCGGGGGCAAAATATATAAGCTTTTTCAGTGCGTAGAAGGCCGAAAGGGGAAAAAATCGCTAATAATCGGTTAAAAGTGGCCAAAAGTAGGTTCAAAATGGCTAAAAACAGGCATATAACCATGCATATAGCCGGAGAGCACGATTTTGAAGGTGAAAAACTATAAAAAGGTGCGAAAATTGGTGATTTTTAGCGAAAATTGAGGCAAAATTTCTCAAAAACCACTCCAGATAGATAGATAGCTGAGCGATTTGGGGGGGGGGGGGGTCTTTGGGGGTAGTAGCCGAAAATTTTGCCTCGGGATAGATAGATAGCTGAGCCGCCTCGGGGATAGATAGATAGCTGGCGGATTTGGGGGGGGGGCAGCCCCCCCCCAGCCCCCCCCTAGGAGACCCGTGGGGTGCGCAACCCCCTATACTGAACCCCTGATTCTCTCGTTTACATAGTTTTAAGTGTGCAAGTCATGTTTTCCCAGTCATGTTTGCAAATCTACAAGCTGCTCGCTTACAAACATAACATAAAACTATTTACAATCCATTTTCAGCGCGATTTCGAGGCACTATTCGCCAAGGGCACCGGCACAGTTGTATGCGAGTATTTTCGCAGTTTTCGACGGGTCCGGGTCAAATTTCACAATCCCCAGGCCGCCACCGCGGCCAGGATTAAATTGGACAATTATAATTTCAGGGATTTCACTATGAGATGCTTTTATGCGCAGGTTTGGTGGGAGCTTTTTGTGGATTGAAAAAGTAAAAATTGAAAAAGTGAAAGTTTTTTGGCTTCGTTTAGGGGAATCCCTATCTCGGACATAATATCGGAATCGTTCAGTCGCTCCCGATTCCGATCCCGAAAACCCAGTTCCGTTTGAACCCTGGCTTAGCTCATAGACTTGTAAATACCGTATTTCCTCGAATTACCCCCGGGGTTTATTCTTCAGAGTGGAAATTTTAAGGGGGGCGGGGTATTTAGAGGTGGTTTATTATTTCGCCAGAAAGTTTTTGAAATTCCAGTAGTAAATTGTTGTTTGTAACGTGCACAGACGTCGAAAAGTGCGACAAAAACCGCCATGTTTAAGACTCTATTGGCTAATATAAGTACGTAGACGGTATAAACCCTGTTCTAACATGACACGGTCATTGTTTTTAACGTGTGTTCTGCGTTTCCCGGATCACAAACCACAGCTTTTGTCTTTTATTTTCTCTATACACTAAATTTGAGGGAGGGGTATTTCGAGGGGGGTTTAAAGAAATTTATAGTGTCCATTTTGAGGGGGATATTTCGCGGAAATACGGTATGTACCATTCAAATGAAATCCCAATGCCATCAAAATCAAAGACGCTCTTCTCAGTAAAACGGTATTTTTTCAAATACTAAGGGATATTTTGATAATAGGAAAATATATAAACGCGGAGGGAACCCCTGCAATTGATCTCCATTTTTTATGTATGCCGAGCAATCATTTTATTCAGAATTTTGGTGCTGCTCGCACGAAATTTTTATTTGTACGTTTTTATTTATCTTTGGGCTGGCAAATCCCAGCATCTATTTGGATGAAATCATGATAACTGGGATCTTGACAATTCAAAATATGGAACCCCGTTTGAACCCACAAATGATTGTAGGGTCCAATTTTCGATGGTTTTTAAAATATGGCATCATGAAAGATTTGCTGAACGACAGAAGTCGTGGTTACAAAACAAATGTCGCTTTGTCTCCCGCCCAATTGAAAAATCTAAATCTGAGGATATATGCACTTTTGGAATGAAACTGTTCATATTTGTATAACAATTTTCATTGATACATTGTCTTCACGTCAAAACCGTCCCAAAACGCCCCTAAACCAAAACCAAAACTCGCAGCCCGACGACGACAATCTCGGGATCGAAATGCCATCCAGGGGCCGCCGTTTAGAGCTTCCCGCGTTGGAAAAACAATTTTTAATTAGTCCCCCCGCTTCCCCGCCGGTTGGGTGGGAACAACAGAGGGAAAGTCACCCGGTGCCATTCCCAGACCCTGTAAAACGCCCTGTAAAATGTAAAATGTCAATCAAAGTGTCAAAAGTCATGTAAAACGTACGTTTGCCATTTTCCAGGGAATTTTACATGACTATTGGCACTTTGCATGTCATTTTACATTCTACCGGGCATTTTACAGGCTCTGGGAATGCCCCCCGGTCGATTTTACCCGCTCAGCGGCCGCTTTACCCGCTTTTGAACTGGTTGCCCGATTGGCTGCTTATGCCCGACCCGATGCGGTGCGTGGGCTGGGTTTGGGATGACTTTGACCTAGTTTACACGCACTAGTTGACAACCACACGAAATGTCAACTGGTCCCGATCCCAATTCAAAGCTTGCTGACGAGTATACACATATACCGGCCTTGTAAGCTGCACATTCGGCAATATTTTTTGTACGCCACAGCTTCATTAGCAACACCTCCTTTCAACACTTCTGCATTTGAACGTCGTTCGTCGGCCCGCCAGCAAGATTTGAATTGGGGTCGGGACCAGTTGACATTCGGCGTCGTTGTCAACTAGTGTGTGCAGTGACATTTTTCCATTTCGGTGGGATGGGCTATAGGTGGTTAGAATGGGCGTGTTTAGAGAGTGGTTAGAGAGGGTGGTTAGAGATAGAAATCAGTTGCGGCATCTCCCTCCGGGCTTATATATTTTCTGATCATCAAAATATCATCTTGTGTGTGAAAAAATATCATTTTTGGAGCGTAATGTGTCTTTAAATTCAGGTTAGGTTCAGTGAGCATAATGGGTTTTAATAGGGCAACATTTGGAATCAGTACGAAAAAGGTTGGTTGAATTTTTGTACTTCATCCTATGCGAGCCGGTGCACCCCAAAAAAGTTTTTTATCTCTGACGTGAATTTTGACATGAAAACCGTATGTTTCAAATGATGCCATATCACTGAAATCTACAATATCCGATCTGAAAGAACGCAGAATAAAATTTGCATTCAAAGCCGATTACTGAGTTGACTAAATTTTTACAATTTCGGCAGTGAGCCAGTGTGCAATAAATACAAAAACACGCCAAAATTCAACCTAAACCCTCCAAAAAGACATCACAATTCACAATCACAAAACCCGCCTCCAAAACTCAGATAACCGAATTGCAAGCGGCCACTGATCAAACGCCGGGCATCGTGGTGTACCCGAGTCCGGATGAGAAGTTGCGGGTACCCGATTCCGATGAAGAGGGCAGCCCGACGGGGAAGGGCAAAATACCGCATACACCGTGCCCGCCAAGAAAGGCGGTTCATTGATTTTTTTGCATTTTTTTTGTGAGGATAATCGCTGTTTCACAGGTCACTAGTTCACTGATTTATCTTCCGTGTGTGATATTATGGCGATATAAATTCCAAAAAGTGGAAAAATTATAAATCAGCTTTTGAATTTACCGGAGTGAGGTGTCCGTAACTCTGGTGGCCGAGATAAAAATGACTCATTCCGGTAAACCTAGACCAGTTTAAAGCTGATGTGTGAGTTTCGAAAATCAGCTAATTTCAGTGGAAAACTAGTGTCGTAGACACATTATGTTACGCACACTAGTTGACAGCTGAAATTTCCAAAGCTGGTAAATCGTTTTTTAAACACATCGAGCTAACCGACCTGAGGAGTTCGTCAACTAATGTTGACAGAAGCTATCAAAAATGGTTACCACAAGAAAACCTCAAATGTGTTAAAAACAAATTCACCAGCTTTGGAAATTTCTACCGTCAACTAGTGTATTTATGTATTTAGGTTCACTCATGCAGGAAGGAGGCAGGTAAAAATAAATTTTGAAAGTGGCAAGTCTTGATAAACACAGTGACCGTATTTATTCGAATAATTCCCCGCTGTTAGACGAGTGAGGGAATAATTATTCCCTCGTTATATGATAATATTTTTGTGCATAATATGGACCAAAATCTGGGACGTAGCCAGGATTTTTGAGCGGGGGGCGGCGGATTGTATACGGAGCTCGGCGAACGGGGGGGGGGGAGCGGCGCCCCCCCCTAAAATTTGACCCCTGTGGTAAAAGAATGACGCCTTGGCGCCAGCGCCATTCGTAGGCGCTACGCCAATGCGCCGTTGGCGTTTGCATTGGCGCCAAATGGTGATGTACTTGTATGTATTTTACATAAATTACATATACAGCGACGGGGGCAGATTTTGAGTGTGCTTTTTTGGTTTTAAACCGCAGGTATGACTAAAATATACTGTACGGTGCCGAAATGCGTGCTTGCGCGCTAAATTATTCGGAACTGCGAACAAAATCGCTTTACGAAAGTGCTATTTCGGGCATACTTTCTTACCCGACCCGGGAAGGGGGGGGGGCGGCCGCCCCCCGCCCCCCCTGGCTACGTCCTTGACCAAAATGGTATGTTATGCTGTGAATAAAGCATATTTCATTAAATGAGTTGATGAAGTTTTGATGAAATCATACCCCCCCCCCCCCCTCAAAAATGTCTTACGAAAAAACAGTTCCCCGGGGGTATTATTCGAGTAAATGCGGTATCACTTACCATCAACTTACTTTCACTTGTCTACTTGAAATGTAGTCGGGATGAGAGTCTGTTCTCGTGTTTGTCCATTTATACTTTATATTTTCAGTGATCTATACTCACAATAGCTATGTGAATAGCATGAAAGTCCAAAATTTTAGTGTTTTTATGAAAGTCGCCGCTCGAATAACATCCCCATAAAAACCGCGCCATCAAATGGTAAACTCCGGGGTTGATTCAAGCATGCGCTGCATAGTATTTAAAAAAATAGGTACCAACGCTTTCAATGTCATTTCCTCACTTCATGTATTTTTAGTTGTCTGAGTAGTCTGATATTCGACCTTTGTCAAGTGTTTTGCTAGTCAGTAAATAGTGTGACATGTGATATTTATCATATTTTATTCACGCAGTCTGCGATTGCACATATTCACAATGAAGGCACAAAAATATCACAGTACTGATTAAAATGGCACTTCTGTAAAGCTATAAAAGCTCTGACACATGTTCATAGACACACGGCAACAAATACAGCATGTACAGGGTGCGGCAATTTAGACGGACGCTCTAGATCTCTGATAACCCGTCACTGGGTGGTCGGATTAATGTCAAATTTTAGGTCAATATTGACAACAAAATAGGAAAGAATCCCAGAAAATATGGCTGCATCAGCTCCACCCGTTCTTAAGTTATTCATGCAAACACATAATTGGCACTACATACTACATAATTTTGCCGAAATGTATTGCCACGAGGTGGTAGTAAAGCAACAATTATAGGTGTTTGCGTGAATAACTTAAAAACGAGTGGAGCTCCCATTCGTGAGTTATCGCTCCCATATTTTCAGGGATCCTTTCCTATTTAGTTGTTAATGTTGACCTAAAATTTGACGTTAATCCATCAATCCAATGACTAGTTATTCGATATCTAGAGCGTCCGTCTAAATTGCCGCACCCTGTATTTATATGGTATTTGGGTGGTGACATAAATAAACTGGTGGACAATTTAAATGGAAAATTGACTACATCAATTTTTGAAATATTCTCATGTGCAAATGATCAGCCCAATCTAGCTAAAATTTTGTGTGAATGTGGGGCCAACATTTCTTTACATTGTCCCCAAACGGCACCCCCCAGCACCCCCCTGGTTAGCTGTAACAGCCTTCTATATATTTTTTCCGATTTTTTCTGGCCAATATAATTGGAAAATTTTGGAATCCCACACAGAATATTGCTGCAGGAAAGGGCGCTGCCATTTTTGGCATGCTGCCAACACAAGCATTGGATACGCTTGTGCTGGCAGTTTTTTGATGGAAAAAATCACTAAGGGCTCGCTCAGAGCCGCACATAGGTTGCAGGGTGATTTTTACCCGCTGCTGCTGCCTCACAAAAATCCATCCTAAATTGCAGATATCAGCCACTTCATGACATTCAAACATATAAAGAACTTTATAAGTGCAAACATTTTGATTGTGATTGCAAAAACCACAAATTTACACTTTCTGGGAATGACCTCTTCATCTGTTTGGCCCATTTACACAAAATACAGAACACATTTCCAGTTGTCCCCTGGTATATGTTTAACAGATAATTGTTGCCTGAATTCAATGGGCACTAGCATTTAATGATTTGCATGCATATGCTGCAAAGGCTGGTCACGCTTTTACAGAAATGCTGTCTTTGAACAGTGGTATTTCCACTGATGGCCATAAATGCAATCTTCGTGCAACAATGTGGTGCAGGACCAGCCACATGTTGCTCATGACACTTAGGAAGCATGTCCTGGCCACCATGTGCTGTATCATAAGCCTGGGGCTGTGTAAGACACATTAGTTCCAATATATGTTTTGTTCAAAAAAAATATTTCAGGTTTGATCTTCAGCAAAATTTTGGTGTAGGGATTGTGTCAGTTGTTGTGAGGGGGTGGAATAGTTGCAGGAAGTTACCGATTTCGGTTCGGCTATCGGTTCTCGGTTCCTGAAAATTTTCGGTTCCGGTTCGCGGTTCGGTTCTTAAACTCGGTTCCGGTTCAGTTCTTTCGGTTCTAAAATGATCAAAATTTCGGTCCCGGGTAATAAAATAACCGGGTATCGAGTAATAATCGGCTGAACAACAGAAAAACAATATATAATACCCAAGTTTACATGTGTAAGTACATTGGTTCGATATTTCATACTACAGGGACATATCGCAGCTTATTATTTCATGGTAGAATGCAGAAATCAGAGTTGTTATAATAATACTGGTATTTAAAAAAGTGTAAAAGCAAACATATACGTTTTCTGCACTCGCGTACTTTCAAAAAGTACACCAGTAAATGAGCACTGGTATTTTTTTCTGGAGGAAACGTCAATGTATTTAAGTAGTACGCGAGTGAGTACGCGTATTATTTTGAGTACAAACATAAATAACTTTTGCCAACTACGGTTAAAACTGTCACAAAACCAATGAAAACTACTACCAGTGATAATGTGTATACTGCAACGACATTACACCTTAAAATGAAATCTACCATATCCCATCTGAATAAATGAACATACATAAAAATTTCATCATATTTATCAAAGCAATTTGATAAAGATAATGAAATTTTTTTATGTTGGTTCTTTTATTCAGGTGGGATATGGTAGATTTCGTTGTAAGGTGTAATGTCGCTGGAGTATATGTGAAATTACACGCTCCCGCGCAATCATTTTGCAAATAGATGAATTTTGCAATTCTGAACACGCACCAAGATGTTCAGCTGCTGTGTAAAGGCTTAGATGTAGGTGTTGAAAAAACGCTGTTGAAAAACTTTAAGATTCCTACAAAATTTCGGTTCTTTCGGGTATTTACTTCGGTTCCGGGTATAAGTGCCGGTTCTCGGTTCCGGTTCGGTTCTCAAGCTCGGTTCCGGTTCTCGGTGCTCGGTTCGGTTCGGGTCGGTTCGGTTCCCCAACCCTACCACCCAGTGACAAGTTATTCGAAATCTAGTGGGGGCGTCTAAATTGCCGCACCCTGTACTTAAGCGGGGAATTTGGGGCCTAATTTTAGTCTTACAGAAATTGTTGTGGCCACCACCCGAACTAGGGAGCGTCCCAATCAAATTTGGCCAATCGTACGCTGCCTTCCACTGTATATCAAATGGAATGTAAATATATCAATGTATATCAAATGTATATCAATGGAATGTAGGTACCATATTTCCTCGAAATACCCCCCCTCAAAATCGGCACTATGTATTTGTGGTCCGGGAAATGCATAACAGACGTTCAAAACACTTACTGTGTTACGTTAGAACATCGTTTATACCATCTACATCCTTATATAAGGCTGTAAAAACTTATAAATGGTGGTTATTGGTGCATTTTTCACATTTTTCTCTCAAACTTTCAACTCTGAAAAAATAAACCCCCTGGGGGTATTTCGAGGAAATACGGTATATCAAAACAATGTCAAACACCGACAAACGACCATTGTTCACACAGTCTGCACTGCAAATTTCACACGCTTTTTTGGACCAGCGTTCCAAAATGTGGCGATTTTGTCCGCGTGCTTTGCATGCACGTTCAGGTAGATTCCAAACAGTACGACTAGGCCCGCTAGGATGTACCTTTAAGGGAGAAAATTGATTATTATTATTATTTGATGGATTTTTTGTTGTTGTGAATTTTCCGTTAAGTCAACTCGTTGCAAAAAGAGAAATGATGTTAAATACATATGAAAGTGAGATAAAAAGCAGTTACCCATTTATGTTTAGACCTCAAACAACGCGTACGACTCTTGTGAAGTGACCAAAAAGTTTGTGTTAACGTCGTTAAGGAGTTTAGAAAAATCGCTTTTTTCGTGACTTTACGGTAGTTACACTCGTTGGCACGCTGCCAACGTGAACTACGCATGCACAGTCAAATCACCAGAGTTTGATGAGCGTCAACTCCAAAATATCCACCCCAGAAGAACCAACTGCACATTAAACGCCTTAGAGAAAAGGAAAAAGCTCAGGCCAATCGTGACAGCCTTCCTCATAGTTGTGACCGTCACAGCAACCAGGGCTCAAATTCAATTGGGACGTAGGGCGCACCATAAGGCGCCCGACAGGTGAGTAAGCGCATGAAATCGCGTACAATTGAGAGCTTGTAGGGCGCCTTAAATTCCAATTGGATCTGGCACCAGGGCGTCGAAACGTCGGACCAGGGTCAACACCACGTTGACGCCCATGTAGCCGGCCACGCTGAAGGAAAACACCCTGCCCAGTGTGGATTGAGGGTTCTGCACGGGGGGTTTCTCGGTCCAGATTGAATTAGATTGTAGGGCGCCGAACACCAACGGAACACGGTAAAAACAAATACCTACCTCCAAAAATATTGGCACAGACTTCTGTAATTCGCCATCAAAAATGACCAATATAAGGATGTACAGGGTGCCAATTCCATACGAGAAGAAGACCTGCAAGTTTATATTTTTTTATTAAGTTGCATTAGATGAAAGTAACGACTCTTCCAAGAAAGATATCCATGAAAAAAACAGATTTTCGATGAATATCTAATCCCCTTCGAATATGGGTAAGAAGTATGAAAATTAGCGATTGTGAGTGAAAAGTGTGGCAAAATTTCTCAAAAATCACCCTGGATCGCTAGAAAGCTGGGCGATTTGCGGGGAGCACGCTTAACTCCACCCCCCTCCATTGGAGGGTAGATGTCACTGCATAGAGGTTATTCAGTGAACAATAGATATAGAAAGTAACCATACTGTTTACCGCCATTTTTGCATAGATAAAATTACCAAAATTCAGCTGTAAATACCGGTAAATGGCGGTAAATTACCGAAGCAAGCACTGTTCACCGAAATTCCCACAGGTCCTCAAATCCACAGTTCCCCATCCACTCACAACTTCCGCATTACTAGCTCCACTGCTTTTCATATGCTTCTCTTGTACATTGCCTATAACCGCATCAAATAGCAGGGCGCCACAAATGAGAGCCGCGGGGCAATCCCAGGGCCTGTAAAATGCCCTGTAAAATGTCAAACGTCATGTAAAGTGTCAAAAGTCATGTAAAATGCCCTGGAAAATGGCAAACATATGTTTGTCATTTTCCAGTGCATTTCACACGACTTTTGACACTTTGCAAGACATTTTACATTTTCCAGGGCATTTCACAGGCTCTGAGATTGACACCAGGCCCCAGGGCTGGAAATTCGGCGCCAACTCGTTGTCCACCAGCGTGAACCACATCAAGCCCGAGCTCATCAGGACCACCGCTAGGATGTCCAGTGGACCGTAGCGCTTGCCTGCGGTTGGGTGGTGGGTCACTAATGTGTAAAGGTGGCTGGGGGTGCTTGTGTTTGATTAGATTGAAAATAATTGTACGTTTCAAAGTGGAAGTGTGCGCGAAGGAAATGGAGAAGTATTGAAGAAAAAATTCAAATGATCTCTTAAAACGCTACGGCTTCAGCTCTTAAAATGAAACCCTCAACCCCAATCCCGATCCCAAAACCAATACCTAAAAATCGATCCCTTTCAACCCTATTCCCTGGGGGCAGTCCCAGGCCTTGTAAAGCAGGGGTCTCCTAGGGGGGGGGGGCGGGGGGGGGGGTGGGCTGCCCCCCCCCCAAATCCGCCAGCTATCTATCTATCCCGGAGGCCGCTCAGCTATCTATCTATCCCGAGGCAAAATTTTTGGCTACTACCCCAAAGACCCCCCCCCCAAATCGCTCAGCTATCTATCTATCTGGAGTGGTTTTTACGAAATTTACCCCAATTTTCGCTCAAAATCACCAACTTTCGCTCAAAATCACCAATTTTCGCTCCTTTTTATAGTTTTTCACCTTCAAAATCATGCTCTCCGGCTATATGTATGGTTATATGCCTGTTTTTAGCCATTTGAAACCTACTTTTGGCCACTTTTAACAGATTGATAGCGATTTTTTCCCCTTTCGGCCTTCTATGCACTGAAAAAGCCTATATATTTTGCCCCCGCGAGCCCCCCCCCCATAAAATTTTTTCAGCTAAATATCTATCCCTCCGGAGGAGCGATTTGCTACCTATCCAGCCCCCGCGAGGGCCAAAATCTTGGAGACCCCTGCTGTAAAGTACCAAATGTCAATCAAAACAAACAAAAAAGAAAGAATTTTATTACTGAACTTTGCATCACAATTGACACTTTACATTTGCCATGGCAATTGACACTTTGCGTGACATTTTACATGACAGCTTACTTTACACTTTACAGGGCCTGGGATTGGCACCTGGTGGCACCGTATAAGCCCAAAGTTTTCTGTCGAAAACAAAAAAGTAAATCCCCCACAAACCCTGTATCAATATGCCACCAATCAACACGGGTATAAGTTTGCAAGATTTGAAAATCACTTGTGTGGGGTAATTCAAGTAGCCTACACTAGAATTTGACAATCCCATGGTGCCAACAGTGTAAAAAGCCAATTGAACATAAACTTGCAATGATATCCTGAAATGGGGAGTCGGAAAATAAATACTGTATTTCTTGTATACTCGGCAGACACGATACTCTACAAACGGATAGGAGTTATGTCTTGGGCTGGCAGACGGCCAGCCGAGAACTTATGGAAGGCGCGATGACGACGAAGTGATGACGTCATGAAGAGGAAGACGACGTGATGGCGACGAAAGTGATCACGTCATGATGGAGTGTTTCCTCCGGAAAAATGTACGGCGTTATGTCATCCGAGTATATGTGGTGCTAAAAACTAACACTCTATACTGCCGCTAGTGTGAAAATTTGCCAGATGGCAGCGTGCTGTACGCGTGAAAAAAAACCCCACCACCCAAAAAGAGAAAAACCTCACCTATTATTTATTCGACCAAAATCAGTCATTTGCATTTCTCCCAATGAAAGTAGTGCATAAATCACAAATTGAATAAGTGTCACCGTCCAGCCAAATGGTCGCAAATCGGAATTGCTCAATATTAATTCCTGTCAAAATTGAATTGACAGTTTTAAAAATCGCTGGCGAAAAATTTTGGTACCCTTGCACTAGGTAAAATGCAAAAAATTTTGCACGCGAGCACGCATTTTCATGCAAGCAATCCATCATTTGCTTTTTTCATTACTTTTTCAAATAATTTGGTGGTGTAGCACCCATTTCTGTGTGCTTTTAAGCATGTAAGGTAGGCCATGAATCATTCATTGGTATGCTATGTGTTTTAACATCAAACATTTATGCAAATGCATTCATGTTCACTCCCAAGATGATTTTTACGTTGTTCTCAGCAAGAACGTGTAATTTCTGCAAACAAAATCGCAAATGATTGATGAGGTGTAATTCACGCTGCAAATATAACTAGATAATTACTCTGAAACTTAAAAATAACTGACTTTCAAGCTTTTCTAAAGCTCTACAGTACTTGTATTACAACATAAAGCATAAGTTTGCACTCCCTATCAATTTATATGGCTTTTCTTACCTTTAGAGGCGATTTTAGAGATAATTGGGGCTAATTTCAACCCCAGCGATTTTTATTTAAAAAAATCGATTTTTTTTTTAAAATCGATTTTTTTTTTAAAAAATCGGGGTCGTTAAAAAAAATTGATTTTTTTCCAACCCTAGGTAAGACACAAGGCAAGACACGCAACCGAAATTAGAGAATCTCAAAATCCGTTTTGAATCACAATGACGAGTCTGTCAACTACTGCTGATGGCGATAAAAAGTTAAACAGTCAATCGAACTCCCCAAATTTCGACTGCACACCAGCACATCGGCCCTACACAAACCAGTTGACAACGACACCAAATGTCAACTGGTTCAAATCCCAATTCAATGCTTGCTGGCGAGCCAACGATCGACCTTCAAATACAAGCTTGGAATTGAGACCGGAACCAGTTGACATTTGTGTCAATGTCAACTAGCGTGTGTGGGACCATTGGCCCTACACAAACTAGTCGACAACGACATCAAATGTCAACTGATCCCGATCCAAAGCTTGCTGACGACTAACACTACGCATTACTATACACATACATATATTCCGGACGTTGTCCATAGCCCATTTTTCAACACTACCGCTATTCGCGAAGTCATTCTGCGCTTACGTTTGAACGTCGTTCGCAGACTTGTCAGCAAGCTTTGAATTGGAAGGGGAACCAGTTGACATTCTGTACAGACGGTTGACAACTAGTGTAGGAAAATTGACACAAAATTCCACCGAAAAAATTCATTTCAATTTTTCTTTGACAAAAATCCACCACCCAAACACCAACCATTCAGTGAGATCGAAACAAAGTAACTGCACCCCATCATTTGATTTAGCTGTCCGTCCATTGAGCTTTACTCGTTCAATATCAACAGATATTTCTTTGATTTTATTTTTGGATGGACTGCGGCAAAGTGTCGATGAAGTTTCAGAAGAACTTTTTTCGGCATTTTGGTTAAATTGATTCATTTTTCGCTGAGGTGTGACAGAGGGTTAGAGCGGGGCTGTGCTCCGAGTGCATGTAAATGTGCTTTCAGAGGCAGCGCAATGGAAGGTATTGGCACTGCGCCAAGACAATTACAGTGGGACCAATGTGCGTTATGGAAAATGGACCAATGGAAAAATTAAAGCCAAACAAGTAATCATTAAAGCGTTAGAAATTGCATCAATAATGCTATTGAGACAAATAATGCATTTATTTATTCTGATCGAGGTCTAAAATATAAACAAAACGCCAAAATTCAACTCAACAATGAACAAATTTTTGTTTCAAATTTCAACAACAGACGTGCAGACGGCGCTTAAAGTGCTCAAAAAATCGGCACATAAAGTCGCAGAATTTATCCCTTTTTCTGGCTCTCGATGTACTCCTTCAGAATTGTGTGCGCCACATCTTCTGGCCCCCATTCCTGTGGAAAATTGAAAGATTTGTAAATTTAATAGACAATCAAATTTGTGAATAAGACAACCAAATTTGTAAAAAATATTTTGAAAAATAATCGGGGTGAAACAAATCATTTATCCAGGCTGAAATCCTACATAATTATGTACATACCTCACTTAACGGTGACACCGGATTTTCAGGCGATTTTTCGAGACAACTTACTGACAACCAAAAAAACATTGAATACGAATGCCTCATAACGTCTTGGGCTTCCAAAAAACACATTGTGTCAAACGGATCAATGAAAACCATAGACATCAACGCAATCTCAAAAAATCATCTACCGTAATTAGGGTTCAAACGATATATCGTATCGAATATCGGATATCGACCATTTTTTAATATCGAATATCGAATATCGATATCGAAAATTTTGAAAAAATATCGAATATCGAATATCGATATCGAAAATTTTGAAAAAATATCGAATATCGATATCGAATATCGACCATTTTTTCGATATATCGAACCTGTATTATGTCCCTAATTTAAGTGATTATTTTCATTTTGAGATATTTGTGATTGATCTAATTTACTCATAGTATTTTATTTGATGAGTAAAAGTACAATGTCTATAATGTAATTTTTGTTGGAGCACTGAATTTGAAGCCTGAAAATGCTGATATGCTATTTTTTGCTACATTCATCAAACAATTTGGTTATAAGTATGAACTGTAATATTTACCAATTGTTGTTCGCCTTGTGTAAGTGATACATTTTGGTTCTCATGTTTTCCTTCCATTTTCTACTTTTGACTGATGTAAACTTTTTTAAATCACTTGTACCATTAACATTTCAGTAAAGAGATGATTAACCAACATTTACCATGTGTGTGTGTGCAACCACATGAAAATACAATATGCTGCTTGAAATTTGCTTTTCTATACCAAAAGCAAATTGCAATATCGAATATCGAAAATATCGAATATCGAATATCGACCATTTTTTCATATCGAATATCGAATATCGATATCGAGGTTCCATATCGTATCGATATCGAATATCGAGTTTCAAAAAAAAATATCGAATATCGATATCGAAAAGTCATATCGTTTGAACCCTAACCGTAATCCTTTCCAAACCTGAATCTAACCCAAAACTGTCATTTCAAGTTTAAAAAACCTCCCACGCACCCGAATAACACAACAGGAACACTTGACCACTTTTCTGGCTGTTCCCTCTTTGTCGTACTTGCACAGGCCCACCCACTCGCCCAGCGTTTTGTTGTCTTTCACCTGCGTTTTAAGAATTTTTTATCGGATTTTAGACTTTTTTGGAGTTGAGACTTTTAAATGGGTCAGAATTTTGAGTCACATTGGGCACTCGTGAAAGTGCCGGACATCAGTCGTTTTATTCGTTCAATTTTACATCAATTACGTCATTGTTGGCACGCTTCCAAATTTTACTGTGGACCACCGAAACGACTCTAGTATAAAACAACGGCGGTTTGTAGTTATGTTAAGTAGCCTTGATATTCAGAGTGGGCTTTTGTCGGAGATTTTGCGATAGCCTCGGTTAAACATAACACCGGTAAACCCAGATGCACCAAAATCTAAAAAAATGAGTTTACCAAACTCTCAGTTTACCGTTAGTCTACGTCAGAAGCCACTCTGAATATCAAGGCTACTGAACATAACTCAGTAGAATCAAAACCACATTCACTCAAAAACTCGCACCGGAATTAATTACCTTGATGAGCGCAATTCCGTGCTCTGCGCACAGCGCCTCCACCAATTTCACGTACATTGGCTCGTCGCAATTTTCCGCCAAAACTGCCAGATGTGCTGTACGTCTGAAAAATGCGGTTTTTTGCATTAAATTTGAAAGCGATGTCTGTTATCTTTTTTGTATCGTGTGTATTTTTGTTTTTATATATCGAATTTAGTGCAAAAATATGGAAAACTTCCAGGCACCAGTCGAACAAAGCAGCGAAAACTCCCGATGGAATGTTGAATATCAACAAATACAGCCCAAAATTGGCACTCTTCCAACCTATCCCAAATCCCACCACAAACACTTCACACCAACTTATCGAGCGCCTTAACAGCCTCATGGAGCCCCCTGGCCAGTCCATCTACAATGAGCGCCGATTTCAGCACTTCTTTGAGCGCCGTCTGCACGTCCATGGCGCCCGGCGCCACGGCCACTGGCGCTACAACTGGCGCGGCAACGTCATCTCTGTGAGGGGGGGGGGGTTGGGGGTTTGGACACTTGGGGGTTTATGTATGCCATGTGTACAATGGGGAGTTAGTGTGTAAAATTCTACCATAGTTTAATGAATATAGTTTTGTGATAAATTTCGTAATCAATTATTCCATAGTAAAAACGAAATATTGGAAAAACTGTTTAATTTTAGGTTCATTATTCAGATAGATTATGGTAGGTTTCCATACTAGAATTACAGTAACCTATCAGTTACCATATAAAATTCCCGGTAATCGTCTCAACTCGAGCATTGACGAGTAAATGAAACTATCCAGATTTTTCAAACAAGAATTTCAACCTTTTCGGCGCTGGCTCGACAGTACCAAGCTTAAGCGACAAAGATTTTGCACACTAAAAATAAATATAAATCAACTCACCCTCCAGCGTCAGACATGATGGCAAGTCTGTGTTTTCACGCCGATTCCTCCTGAAAACATTTTAAAAGGTTTTTTGATTACACTGGAAATGGAAAAGTGCCAATGAACTCACGATGCGTTCCCGGTTCAAATTATCTTTTGACACGAAGTCACGAAAAACTACATCAACAATTTTTAGTTTTTTAGAAAAATTGGCAAGTTTCCAGATGGGCCAAGGGTTGTATGACGTCATTATTTCGAAAAGTCAGTAAAAATTCATAATTATTCGACAATCGCACAACACGATCGCAAAATGCCACGTTGAAAGTAACCAAAAATGTTTGCAAAAATTTAAAATATCGAATTTTTGAAGCAAAGAAGCGTTATGACCTAACTTTTCAGAAAGTTATGTTTAGAAGGATTTCACTGGGTCAAACCCTCCAGAAATGGGCGCGTAGGGGAAACCAGCGTCGGGCATCCATCCACTTGAAAGTGACCTGTACCCCCAGAAACACAGATAACTTGCCACTTGAAGCATCACTACTAAAGGCTTACCAATTTTCGTGTCGGTGGTCCACTTGCCGAATTGTTATTACCGTATTTCCTCGAATTATCCCTAAATTGACAACCTCGAAATACCCCCCCCCCCGTCTAAGCGAGCGGGAAAAAATAACACACCTCGAAATACACCCGCCTTGTATGATGCATAATCAGCGGAGCGCACAGTATGCGCAGAATCCTACCATAATTTGATGAATAAAATCTTTTGATAGATTTCATAATTATTTATTCCACAGTAAAAACTAAATATTTTGATGAAAAACTGCATATTTTTGATTCACTATTCAGATGGGTTATGGTACGTTTCCATACTAAGTGTGATGTCAGCCGAGTATACCTGCAATGTATAAAATGATGTATTATTTATTGCTGCCAAATTGCACCGCAGCTACAGATTTGTGTAGACGTATAAATTCATATGTCCAAATATATCCTGTTTTGTCACATTTATCACAAGTTTTGGGTAAAAAAATGTAAAAGCGTATTCCTTACTATCAAGCTTGACGAAAAACATATCCCGTCAGTCGCTACTCAAATTCACCCCCCCCCCTCAAAATTTGCTGGCGAAATAATAAACCCACTGGGGGGTATTTCGAGGAAATACGGTATTTAGCATGTATCAGATGGCTTCGGAGATCTAGGTGTCGGTTCTGCAAGTGACAATGTGAAGACTAAATTAATAGTTAAAGTTAAGAGTTGTTAAGCGTAAAGTTCCAGGCTAATTCTCATGTAAAAAGTTGCGAGTGGAAACTTAGTCCACACTCGGAAATACTTCCCAACTATAAACTTACCACTTGATTGGCCACTTATAACTTCACTTTTCACTTACAAGTTTTCTTGCCACTGTTCCACTTCCAATTATGCAACACTTAATGAGGATGAAACAGAAACAACAACCAAGAAAAATTGCCACAGCAATTCATTTTTTAATTTCTCTCGACACACTTCACACCCCATTCACGAATATTAAGTAGGAATTCGGGAACTAAATATCAATAAAAAGTGCAGGGTGTATATATACATAAATTAGATTTTCAAAACCATAAGGCGGGAAATTTCGGGCAAAAATTATTTAAAACTACAGAATATCATACGAAAAAGTACTGACATTAGACTACAGAAATGGCCAATGGACAAAGTTTTACATGATAATTAAATATTCCAAAAATGATAACTATTTCTACATAAATACAAAGTAGAAGATAAATGGATAACAGACTACTGTCCCAGAATAAAAAAATGGAAATACAATAGAAAATGTGAGTTACAGAAAGCAGATGCTATTAAAAATTATATTTAGCTCTCAAAAATAGGAAAACCGGTATCCAAATGACAACAGGATACCCCAGGATTCTACGCACCGTATACCGTATTACCTCGAAATACCCCCATGGGGGTTTATTATTTCGCCAGCAAAATTTGAGGAGGGGGGGTTAATTCGAGGGGGGGGGGGGGGTTAATTCGAGGGGGGGGGGTTTATTCGAGGGGGGGGGGGGGTTATTCGAGGGGGGTGTTATTATTTCGCGAGAAATTTTCGTGAAATTCATAGTAAAGAATACACTTTTTCTTACACAAAAACGGTAATATACGTGAGAAAATAGGTTATATTGGGGCTATAGATCTACATCTGTACACAAATGAGTGTATAAGTGTAGCTGCGATGCAAATAAGTAGTAATAAATACATCATGTACATTGCATACATGATGTACATCATTCCGGAGGGGGGGTATTTCGAGGGGGTTTATTATTTCCCCAGCCCATTTTGAGGGGGGTTAATTCGAGGGGGGGGTTAATTCAAGGGGGGGGGGATAATTCGAGGTAATACGGTATCCACAAATAAGACCCCAGGAGAGTTATTTTTTCGTCAGAGTTTTTGAGGGGGAGTTTTTCAAGGGGGAGAAGTTATTTTTTCCTCAGAAAACTTGGTCTTAATTCATTGGATGAATGCATTCAGTCAACTCATGCAATCCATGTTGATTGGATTCTCGATGGAACAAAGGGGTATGTATACACCGTATTTCCTCGAAATAACCCCCCCCCCCCTCTCGGGAGAACTATATAACAATCACCCCCCGGGGGGTATTTCGAGGAAATACGGTATATATACACTGCGTACACGTTATTTATCGGCTGAAGCTGCCATACGTTAACATTCTTTTGCATTTTCATCGATCATTTTGTAGATCTCGTAGCATATTTCTAACCCAGAGTGGGCAGTTATTCGAGGGGGGTTATTCTTTCATCAGGGCTTTTGAGGGGGATTTATTCTAGAGGGGTTATTTGAGGGGGTCTTATTCGAGGATATACGGTATTTGGTTTCTGTAATCGATACTTTAAAAATTCTTCGGGAAAAAGCCATCTAAATTCCATGAATCACATTGCACAGGTGGTGGGAAGCTGTCAGAAATCTGAAGTGACAATTTACAGAAAATACTTATCGCTGGCGGCACAAAAATTATTCATGACACAACAATTTAAGCAGGGTTTCAGCAGATTGCAGCCATATCTGAGTGTCTCTATAGATAGCTGGACGATCTATAATCAATTTTAGAGTTTTTACCATTGTCATCAAATTAAAATGTGTTTTCCATCTATGCTGGGAAAATTTCATAGTGATGATGACCAAATATTTATGATAGAATTGACAAGTTCAATTATTGGGGTGCACAAAAATTCTTTCAGCTGAAGCGATAGCCGAAAAATCTTTCTGAAACCCTGCATTTTGGAATAATCTTCTTAGGATTTTCACCTATTTTAACCTATTAACGACAAATAATGGGTAAAAATTCTTCAAATACTTGTACAATTCAAACAGTTGAAAACACAACAATACATCATTTATGTAAATATGTATACAGCATCGCAATCGACAACCAATCAGTGACTTCATATATAAAAAAAGAAAAAACTCTCTTCTAATACAACAAACTCAGTAGGATTGATTTCATGGCTAAAATACAAATATTGAAGTCTTCCAAATTGACAATATACAGCCAAAATCAACCTCACTCAGCCACTAAAATCACCACAAAATGGCACTGGGCACACTGAATTTTTGAGTTATGCGCCTGAACGTTTTTTTGGACGCGGAATTATTTAAATGCGGAAAAATTGGTCTACATGAAATTACCCAAAGAACTAGAAATTGCAGTCAACTTTTTATGGTGGTCTTAAAAAAAAAAAGTTAAAACTTTCAAGAATTTTAGTTCCGCAACAACAAAACTAAAAATGTTCGGACGCACAGTCACTGCGCACGCTAGTTTACTAACACCAGTAACCTCAAATTTGAGTACTCATAAATCAGCTTTGAACATATTTCAGTTAACTATTCAATCTTCAGTTCACGGAGTCTAATAGCTAACTCAACTACATTCAAACCTGATTTACTGAGTACTCAATCTTGAGTTCACTTGAGTGAATAAACCAGCGCGCGCAGCGCCCTAAACCCAAAATCCCAGTGCGCGCAGCGCCGTCAACTCCCACTCATAAACCTCCATTCAACCTACTTCACCCTCTCAACATAATTAGCTGGCAACATGCCACGTAGCCCAGTCCTTCTAATCGTACCTACCATCCAACCTTCGTCAACTGGTTGACAATCGACAATTAAATCACCCTCGACAAAAGTGACTTCGTCTGTGTCCGCGGCAGTGTAGTCGTAAATCGCTTGGAAAGTAGGCAGATGTTGTTGTTGTTGTTGTTGTTGTTGTTGTTGGGGGTGCATCGGGGGTGCGCCGCCTCTGGGGGCGCCGGAGGGGTACCTGCCGGGGGGGGGGGTGGTTTGAGGTTTGTTTCAGAATCATGTAGGGATTTAGAGTGTTACCAGTTCTCGAATGGGGGGATTATTTGAGACAATTCTGCAATCGCGACAGATGCATGGATTAAAAATTTGCATGGACATATGCATGGACGGTAATCCGTACATTACAATCTTACACTACATCTAATAAAAATACAGTAAAAGGCCGCATTACCGTCAGAATGTTACCATAATTACTGAAGAAAGACATCCCAATTCTCATCAAAATAACACACAAAATCTACTTAAAAACATTTAACTACAAAATAATTCATCATTCAAATAACTCGCAGTCAATTTCATCCATCCATCAAAATTTAACCCCCCCCCCCCCCCCAAAAAAAAAAAGGGGGGACCCCTCCCTCACCTAGCAGCCTGCTGTGGACTGAGCGGGGGTTGTTGTTGTTGTTGCCCCTGATAATTGTGCTGCTGCGGCTGCAAATTCGACGTGTTCAGGGCCAGCGGCGATCGCATCTGTAAGGTGATAAACGAGTTTGACATTTTCCAGGGCAGTTTACATTACGTTTGACAATTTGAATGACACATAGCATTTTGAGGGCATTTACATGACTTTTGACACTTTTCCTGACATTTGACATTTTACAAGGCACTCAACATAACTT
Source organism: Sphaerolaimus hirsutus (assembly GCA_964036195.1). Taxonomy (NCBI): domain Eukaryota; kingdom Metazoa; phylum Nematoda; class Chromadorea; order Monhysterida; family Sphaerolaimidae; genus Sphaerolaimus; species Sphaerolaimus hirsutus. Next base: position 27,965,126 of record OZ038450.1, on the reverse strand, counting down.
TCACACTTTGCATGCCATTTGACATTTGATAGGGCAATATACATGACTTTTGACACTTTGCCATTTTACAGGAGATTTTATATGACTATCGACCATTGGCATGACATTTTACATTTTACAGCACATTTGACATTTTACACGACTTTACACCTTGCATGACATTTTACACTTTACAGGTGTTTCACCTGGTGCTGTTGTTGTTGTTGATGATGTTGATGTTGCTGTGCTTGTTGCAGTTGAGTCGCCGCGCTGCTTCCCCGCCCGTGAACGGGGTCGTAGTCGGCTATCGAGCCGACCGGCCGCTGACCCACCGGGACTGGGGTGGTTTTTAGAAATTTAGAGTTTTTGAAAAAGATTTTTTTAAAGTAAGTAGTAAATCGCACGTAGGTAAATAAAGCAAACAAATGTAGTCCTGGTTGCAGACTTGTAATGTATATTTTTAGGGGTTACACAAGCAGGGGCCATTCTTGGGCCTTTTTGCCATTGACAAAACCAATGTGATAAAATATATGCATATAACTGTACACATTGAATGGTCTCGTTTTGGAAGGGGGTACCCTAACGCCCCCCCCCCATTGCGAAATGCCAAAACCTAAACCAGACGCCCATAACCTATAAAAAATGTCAACAAAAACAAATGTCAAACATACCTGGACCCCCCTGCTCCGTGGAATAAATCAAGGTAGCTTGTTGTTGCCGCGCAGAATATGGAGAAAAGCCATTCGCATTGTCGACTCCGCCCACTGGGTGGAAATGGGAAAATTTAAATTAAATTTGAAATTTCAGCGCGCATTTTGCAACAGATTGATTGCACAGTGTGCATTGTACTTTTTATGGATCTATTTCATGGTGGAAGTTGTTTCTTGAGACATATTCGTAAAACGAAAACCATCCATTAATGACAAGAATAATATTAGTTTCCGATAAATTAGTAACGACCACCTACAAATCCTCAATAAAACACTGAATACCAACTAGAATAACGAAAAAAGTGCAAAAACAAACACCAACTAAAAAAGGGTTTTTTTAAAACCTTTCAGGAGAAAAGCTTTTTTAAACCCAGGCCATTGAAAAAAACGCTCCCATCCCTAATCCCAATAAAAAAATTTTTAACTCACCCATTTCCATCGGTGGCCTAGTCTTTTCCATATCTAATTTTCTTTCCATTTCGTGATGATACGCGGCCTGGGAAACCACGCGCATATTACTCAAATGTCTGGTTGTTTCTGGGTCATCCACAACATCTGTTTTCTTCCCTTTCATTCGTTCGAAATCGGCATGGTAGTGAGCCTGGGGGGAGGGGGTTAATTGAGTTGACATTTTTGGCTCAGTTCCAGGGAAATGTGTTCTAGCATGGAGAGTTTTTCAATCAATTTTAGTGTAATAAGACATGTAATTGCATTTATTGTAATTGTCCCTGGAATTCTATTTAGTCTAGAATTCTATTTCTAATCAATGTATATTTATTTATGTTCCCTGAGTTTCATGTTATTCAGCCCCCATGTTGCAAAAAAAATGTCTCACAAAAATTCTCAAATATACAGTCATAACACATCACTTGTTAGAGAAATTGATCATAAAAGGACACTGATGTTACAAAAACCAAGTGTCTTTCAAATACCTTCATGAATGTGTCTCTATGAATAGCATAAGAATATGCCACATTAAAGTTTTCTTTTGGGCTGGATGTAAAAAAATGATGGTAAGAAAAGTGTTGTGAGTGGTTCACAGTCATTTCTCCAAATGTTTTTTAAGCAAGTGTGCAAAATATTGAAATATGCTTGAAGATTGTTTAAAAATTTAGTATTATTAAATTATTATCATTCAAGTATTATTCATTTACATTAAAGTTTGAGGTTTCATTTCTTTTATGATAGTTTTTTTGACAAACTTCCATTTCTGCACACTTTCTGTAAAAATAAGCTGTGATGTTTGTAATAAAATTTGGCCAATGTGCTAATTTTATTCACCTCACAGGTTTCTCGTTTTTACATTCTCAATTACATTTGGCTTGTTTTAATGCAGTGATAAAATGACGCTATCATCTCTAAATAATCTCCTGTTTTATTTGGCTGAATTAATATAGTGGTGTTAACGTTTTTTTGTTTGTTTTAACCTGGAACACGACACGGGCTTAGAACTTTCAAGGAATAGATTTTTTTGCAAATTGACATTTGCACACGTAAATATCATAGTTTTTTCACACACTTATATACTGGATGAACAGAAAGCGACACAGTTAATAATGATACCATATTTGGATGAATAAGATCACGTAATTTTTTTCGCCCAAAATTAACCAGAAATGGGATCAATGTTGTGCTGAAACAATGTAATGTCTGTTCGTTTATTCAGATGGAATATGGTAGATTTCATTGTAAGGTGTGGCGTCAGTAGACTGTTGTATAATTCGCCCCATTTGAGATTCGCACCCCCCCCACACAAACAATACAAAAGCAAACAAAAAAGACAAATATTTAGTCCCAACTTCCTATAACACTTCAACGGAATCATTGCTTTATTTACGATTATAAATATTACTTTCTCCCAGTGCCAAACCGCAATCATATTTGTGCAATTGAAATTCGGCAAAATAAATCCCTTGAAAACACGGGCCGCAAGTGTGTCACGCATGTTTTCCCATGGTTAAATGTGTAGTTTATATGTGTGAATAGCGTTGGGAAGCGCCGGGAAAATGGCGCCAAAAGTGTGACAGTCACAATTTCGTGACATAGTGGAATCAAGTTCAAACATAAATGCTTAAAATAAATTTCAAGTATAAACTTTTTGGTATTTCTGTCCTCCAATTTTTTGATAAAAATAATTAATAAATGAAACTATAAATCAAGTTTTCATCAAAATATGCATTTAAAACATTGGTGTCTCTCATAAATATACTATATTTCCTCGAAAAAACCCCAGGGGGTTTATTTTTTAGAGTGGAAATTGTGAGGGGGTATTTTTTCGCCAGAATTTCGCTTATTCGAGGCGTGGGGAGTTATTATTTCGTCAGAAATTTTCATGAAAATCATATCCTGAAAATAAAATGAAAATGTACTCTCAAATTCTCACACTTATGTTCAATCATTTTCAACATGACCTAAAAGTGGTGTAAGAGAAAGAACAACTAAATATTAAATTTCACCAAACATCATTTCATGCACCAATTACACCATGGCGTTTTGATAAAATCGCGCCATAGGAATAAACGCCAAAAAATGACACGAGCGCCATGGATGGCGTAATTCCATCGCTATCCAGATTCCAGATACCCTTTCACATTCCTGGTGAACTTTACCATTCCGCGACAGAAACGTTTCCGCAATTTTTTTGGTTTGAAGGTTCCCTGCCCCGTTAAATTTCAACGTTTTCACAGATAACGTCGCAGCATACGCTGGTTTACTGATACCAGTAAACTCAAAATTGAGTACTCATAATCTTTGAATGTATTTCAGTTTGCTTTTTATCTCCAGTTGACGGAAATTAGAAAGCAAACTCAAAGTAAAACTCAAATACGTTCAAAGTTCATTTGAGTACTCAATTTTGAGTTTACTGGTGTTAGTAAACTAGTGTGCTCAACGTCAATATGTAGGTTCCATTTTCAAATGATAACGCGACCGCCAAGTGAATGTAAAAATGGTGAAACCATAAAATTTTATTGATGTTGGCGCTGTGATTAATACGAATGCAAACAGCGGAATTGCGGTTTTTAAAATTTCACAAAACGGTACAGGGACATTTTGTTGACGTTTCCAGTGACGACACATTTACAGTTTACGGTTCAAATTTCGGAAACTGATAAATTAGCTGAGAACGCATTTGAGTTTACCAAACTAATGAGTTCGTCAACTGCTGTTTACGGAGATTGAAAAGATTCATTCTGATAAACTTTTGCGTTTAAGACCGAATTGCAAAACATAAGTATCAGAAATTTCGACGGTATACTGTTTTTAAAGCTAGTTTATGAATTTTAAAATGGTAGCTGTCACCTGCAAATTGGGTTCAAACGGGATCCCGATCCCAAGCCAGGAAAAAATTTTCATGTTTTTCAAGTACCCACATTTCAAAATGCCAGTCCCTATAGAACCCTAACTATAGACTTGCATTGACATAAACACTAAAAACATTGAAAAATCAATTATTTATTCTGACAAATGAGCAACATTTCCATTTGCAGATGAAACGAGTGCATTTTGAGTAGCTTCGCAGCGACGGGAATTATAAATTGACGCCCATTTTTATATTTTCTTGTTACATTTCATCCGAAAAAATTGCGAAAATGTCCCCGAAAATGTCCCATCATCAAATGCCTGCTCAAATTTGATGAGTCAAAACATTTTAGATGCATTTATTTTATCCCCTTTCACACTAAGTGAAAACCTACACCGCCCACATAAATATGTATGCAAACAGCTGACAAATAGTCATCAAACAAGACAATTTACACTTTTTTACAATCGCATAAATATGTATATGTGCTGATTCAAAGCTGAAACTCGGAGAAAGGTTATAGCTTTTGCGGTTTTTATTTGAGCTCGGAAATGCGTTTCTTTCTTTGAGAACGCGTGAAGAATAACGGTTGTAATCATTTGCGAAATAAAATGGGCGGTTTAGCTTAAAACGAAAATTTGAAACTGGGATATTGAGCCTACACAGACTAGTTTTCACCGTGACTTCGTGTGAAAACTGAAATTTTTTCAAGCATATAGCAACATATAGCATACAATAAGAGTAGGCTGAATGTCGCCATGTGGCCATTTCAGTTTTCACATCAGTTACGGTGAAAACTAGTGTGTGTAGGGCCATTGAGCCTTAACAATGAAAAGAAAATTTGCAACGAATTATCGAAAAAAAATTCAGAAAAAAATCAACTTGTGACTAGAATGAAAGATGTTGACTTGGCCCCAGTTGGTAGAGATTTAATCAGGAAAATAAATTTCATTTCTCAACGCCGCACTCTCATTTCCGCATCAAACGCACATTGACATCACATTTCTTTCAAGCAATATTTACGTGATTTATTGCCTCCGCGCACGCTAGTTTACAGTTGGACAGGGGTCTCCTGGGGGGGGGGCTGGGGAGGTGGCTGCCCCCCCCAAATCGGCCAGCTATCTATCTATCCCGAGGAAATTTTTTTGGCTACTACCCCCAAAGACCCCCCCCCCCGCCCAAATCGCTCAGCTATCTATCTATCTGGAGTGGTTTTTTTAGAAATTTTGCCCCAATTTTCGCTCAAAATCACTAATTTTCGCACCTTTTTATAGTTTTTCACCTTCAAAATCGTGCTTTCCGGCTATATACATGGTTATATACCTATTTTTAGCCGTTTTAAAGCTACTTTTAACTGATTATTAGCGATTTTTTCCCCTTTCTGCCTTCTTAACCTTGAAAAAGCCGATATATTGTGCCCGCGCCACCACCCCCCCCCCCCCCCCAGAACAATTTTCACCCCCCAGAACTAGGGTTGGAAAAAAACGTTTTTTTTAACTCGATGTTTTTTATAAAAAAAACGTTTTTTTTTATAAAAAAAACGTTTTTTTTTAAAGCTCCCAGATATGACCTAGTGTCAACATATATAGGTATATCAGACACTGGCAATACTCTGTGATGTTAAATATGACCATATAATGGCTGTGGAGCCATGGGATAGCATTATAAGTGGTGATTTGTGTCAAAAATATCCATTTTTCGTCAACATATCGTTCGTATATCGCCTTATAGTCAAATGTTCGTGACTTCAGGTAAAGTTTGGCACGGAATGGTGATCAAACAAGGTTATAAAAGGAGGTTGTTACTTTGGGAGTGAAGTTACACATTGTGGAGGTACATGGAAGCACATTACCTCAATATTATATATTACAGCAACATGTCGGCTTATTCACCCATGGTAGCACATAGAAATGAATGTTTTGATACTAAAAATGCAACAAAACCAATGAAAACAACCAAGGACGTATCCAGGGGGGGGGCGGGGGGGGCTGCAGCCCCCCCCGTTCCCGGGTGAGACCGGAAAAAATCGAGGAAAATGCCGTTTTCGGTACTAATTTCCAAGGTGGTATGTAAAAATTTTGCGCGCGAGCGCGCATTTTTCCACCGTCCACGGGATTTTTGGAAAATCGACACCTGTACCCTCAAATATCTGTAAAATACGTTGAATTTCGTGCCCATCTCTTCATATGTATGTATATTTACATACATATCAGCGGTTCATGGCGCCAGCGCCAACGCCAATGGCGCCATGGCGTGGCGTCTACGAATGGCGCCAGCGCCATGGCACCATTCCGCCACTGTACAGGTAAAATTTTAGGGGGGGGGGCTGAGCCCCCCCCGTTCGCCAGGCTCCGTAAACAAACAGCCCCCCCCGCTCAAAAATCCTGGATACGTCCCTGAAAACAACCACCAATGTCAATTTGTGTGTGAAATTGCGCGCTTGCGTGCAAAAATTTTGCAAAATACCTAGTGCTTAGTATTAAAAATTTCAGCGGATGTTTTTTAAAAAAAAAACATTTCGGACGTCATGTTTTTTTAAAAAAACAACGTTTTTAAAATAAAAAAAACGTTTAAAAAAAAACATCGGCCAACCCTACCCAGAACAATTTTCAGCTATCTATCCCTCCGGAGGAGCGATTTGCTATCTATCCAGCCCCCGCGAGGGCCAAAATCTTGGAGACCCCTGCAGTTGGAACTTTGGAAACTCAGTTTTCAACGTATCTCAGTTGACCGGAATGAGAGGCAATTGACGAATATAAATTGTGGTTCATTCTGGAAAACTCAAAATGTGTTCAAAACCGATTTATCAGTTTCCGTAATTTTAGCCGTAAAATAGTGTGTAGAGCCACAATCAATTTGAACACATAAAACTAAAAAATTACACTTTTTCTGACCCCGCCCCCAAATGTAGTGCGCCGCAAATAAATGGCATTTCAACAGAAAATGAGAGTGATCTCATTGAAAACAATATGCGCCGGGCGCGCATTACTTCACCTGTGTTGCATTGCACACCAAAATTCCGCCTGAGAATGCTATTTATACAACGCACGTGAATACAGGGTGGCTCATTTACACATGCAAATGTCACTTTGCAAAAACATAAGTGCGCAGGGAAGAGTTAGCTTATGACAAAATGTCTCATTTTGGTGGATTTTTTTTGTCGAAACGCATAAATAAACTCAAATTAACTGTTGCGTGAAAATGTAAAGTGACTGAAGATGTAAAAAATGACTTGTCAACATAAATGCAGCTCGGCAATGACTCGATATGTAGTTACGATCCTACATAACTGGTTTTGCACATGAAAATCCCCAGTTAGCGCACTAAAAACTCAATTTGAAAAAGGCGAATAAATGAACCACCCAGCAAGCGTCAATAACTGAATGACAGCTGTTTCTTATATAGTGAAGCGTTTCAAATGCCAGTAAATGTGAACGGGCGGAATGGCATCAAAAGGGTCGCGTGTAAGCGAAAATACTAAATATTTACTTGGCAGCGAGATTTTTTGCAGTAAATTTTCTAGTAGGGTGTTACTTTATTGAAAAATGGGGTACTAATGATGGGTTATATTATAATTTATAATGTATAAAACGATGAGTAATTACTGTCCGACTGAGTTGAGTAAAATGTCCAAAAAGCTAAATGGCCAGAAAGAAGCGCCTTAACGCGAGAAAACAGAATTTATATTAACCGCATTTACCGAAACTTACGAAGAAACACTCGAAAAATCCGACAAAAAATTACAATCCAACCTGGCTCTGAATTTTCGTATTTTCGGCTATTCTGCGGCTTTCCGGTGTATCGGCGACCACGGTGGCCACAGTTTTCGGATAATGCCTGCAGCAAATGCAAAATTATGAAAACAATTTAATAAAAAATATAAGACTCGGTGTCAGTATATAAGCTTTATAAGGTGGCAGAATTTACTGTACCGTTTACCGCAAAATTAGGTACCTATTTACCGTAACGATTTTACAAAGAACAGAGACTAGAAATTCAATTCACCGACGCTTTTTCGTGCAACACAATTTAGTGCGGCAACGGTAAAATAAATTTGCGGTAAACGGTACGATAAATTGCCCATTTTGCGTACGTCACGGTAAATTCCACCACCCTAAAGATTCCCTGTATACGAAATTTTACCGTGCTCAATCCAAGTGCAGTTCCAAAATTTCACAACCAATTGTTGGGGTTGAGGGGTCGGGTTGAGGGGTTATCTGATAAAAACTTGGGAATGGAAAAAACATATCGATTTAACTTTCTGGGCAGACGGCAACAAAGAAATGTAACCAAATTTTATGGATAATGTCATGCGAAAACGATGCACTAAATTATTGGATAACATGAGCTTTATTTTAAGAACCACAAAGAGTCCAGAATTTTTGGCAAAGTGTCATAATTCATTCACCCAATCGCTCACAACGCGAAGAACAAACAACTTTACTTCCAGAAAAAGTGTTAAAACCCACGCTTCACAATACGGCATCTTGTTGTAGCCCTTGTAATTCTTCATGTTCAGAGCCATTCCGCATACAGAGCATTTAAAGCACAATTTATGCCATACCTAAAAAGTGCGGAGACAAAAGTCATTTTAAAGTGATCAATATACTGGCCAGCCATAATTGTGGCCCATGTGAGGAAAAGTTTCATATTATGGAAGGAAAGTACCGAGCAGTTTTTGAAGCAATCTCGCAAAGCAACTAGAATGCATCCCAAGTTTTCTCAGTTTTCTCAAGACTTTCTTAGGCCAGTTCAAGGACGTATCCGGGGGGGGCGGGGGGGGGGGGGCCTCAGCCAACCCCCCTTCCAGGGGTGAGATCTAAAAAGTCCCGGAAAATGAAATTTTCCTGCATATTTTTCCATGATTCTCAAAAATTTTGCGCGCAAGCGCGCAATTTCTTCCCCATTCATTGTATTTTCAGCGGACCGGTCCCTGTAAACCAATATCCTTCGAAATGAACACATTTTTGGGACTTTCCCTGTAAATGCATGCATATTTACATACATCAAAAGCGGTTCCTGGTGCTGGCGCCAACGCCAATACCGCTATGGCGTGGCGCCTTTGTATGGCGCTAGTGCCAAAACGCCTTTCCGTCCCTATATAGTGAAAAAAATTTAGAGGGTGGGGGCTGAGCCCCCCCCGTTCGCCGGCCCCCGTAAACAAGCAGCCCCCCCGCTCAAAAATCCTGGATACGTCCCTGGGCCAGTTCCATACACTACGGAATGTCAGAGAAAATTGTCAAGTGTAAAATGTTTGTAAAATACAAAGAACCAGATAATACTTTCTATTGCATGAAACATGCCACACTTACATGACATGTGAAAAATCATTCTCCATTTTTGACGGTGAGGGACAGGTCTATAAAAAAATCAGCCTATATAATATTTAGCGAGTAAATAACTCATAAATCACAATATAAAACATCAATGATTGACAATTATTTCAGTACGCTTTTAATTCACCCGGACTAGAGTAATCACGACTCGTGATTCACGAGAATAACCAAGTACAGAAAACGTATTAACACAGCCAAAACCGAAAACAAAAGTTTTTGGAAGAATGCCAAAATTCCAACCTTATCAAGACACTTCAATTCCTCCAGCTGATAAACGGTTTTCCCGCATTCCGGGCGAGCGCACTTTTTATTCATTTTTTCTGATAGAAGTTTCCACTTGAAAGTAGATTACGCAGCTATACACCTGTGAAAAAAGCGTAAAATCTGTGAACACATTATCAACAGAAAAGTTCGCCCAAAGCCACAGGGCGAATTCCTTTTCGAAGAGAGGTGAGAATATATACGACGGGCACGAAATTATACGAAAAGTGACTCTATCGTATAAAAACGAGCGATTAATAATAATTGGATACATAGTAACCATAAGCGAAGTGAACGAAAATACGGACAAGCGCGACATAACGATAGCAAATCAAACTATTCCAATCACTTCAACATTCGCTGTGTGATTCTGGCTTCGTCCGCGTCCCGCTGAAATTCCGTATTTCCTCGAAATACCCCCAGGAGGTTTTAATTTTTCAGTGTGAGAATATTGAGGGGGGTTAAACGAGGGAGGGGGTATTTCGAGGGGGGGGGGGGTTATTTTTTCGCCAGAAATTTTTTGAACTCCCAGTACCAATTTGTTGTTTGTAACATACGCAGATATAAAAAATCAACGATAAGCACCATGTAAAAGAATGTATAGACTTAGGTATATAAGTATTTATGTTAATAATTGGCATAAACCATGTTCTAACGTAACAAAATCATCGTTCTCTTTACACTTGCTTTGGGGGGGTATTTCGAGGGGGGTTTATAAATTCATAGTGTTCATTTTGGGGGAGGGGGTATTTCGAGAGGGGGGTATTTCGAGGGGGGTTTATAAATTCATAGTGTTCATTTTGGGGGAGGGGGTATTTCGAGAGAGGGGTATTTCGAGGGGGATATTTCGAGGATATACTGTACTTTTTAAGTCTATACTTTACATAAATCGATGAATGATCCCGGAAATCATCAAGAATTTTGTTTTGTTTTTATTCACGCTGGGTTAGAATTGATGTTGAATGTCTTGCCATAAACGGAACTGAAAGATAAAATGGTGTGGGTAATGTACATTTAATCAAATGTGTGAAAAACATGAATTGCAGATGACTGACATCAGAAGAAAAAACAAACAAGATTAAATGAGATACAAAAATACAGAATACCGTATTTCCTCGAATTACCCCCTTCGAAATACCCCCCCCCCCCCTCAAAATGGGCACTATGAATTTGTGGTCCGGGAAATGCATAACAGACGATCAAAACACTTACTATGTTACGTTAGAATGTGTTTTTCCTATTTGATTGAACTTGCATTTTTCCATTTTTACTACTACACATTGTCACATTACACGTAATTTTCTAGCAGAAAGGCACTGGTATGATATGCATGCCAAACATATACCGTATTTCCTCGAAATACCCCCCTCGAAATACCCCCCCCCTCGTTTGATCCCTCCCCCACGTTTGACCCCCCCCCCCTCTCGAGACCAGAATGAAACAATCACCCCCCCTCGAAATACCCCCCCCCCCCAGATTGAGTGTAAAGAGAACGTAAATACATTACAAATGCTGCAGTTTGTGTTCTGCGTAGTGCAGAACACACGTTAAAACAATGTCGGAGTCGGAATCACGTGAGAGCAGTGTTTATACCATCTACGTACGTACTAATATTAGTATAAAGGAGTCTATACATGTCACTTATTGATGCATTTTTCTACCCCAGCGCACATCACAAACAATGATTCTGTACTACCATTTCAAAAAAATTCTGGCGAAATAATAACCCCCCCACCCCTCGAAATACCCCCCCTCGTTTAACCCCCCCACCCCTCGAAATACCCCCCCCTCGTTTACCCCCCCCCCTCTCGGGAGCACTATGAAACAATCATCCCCGGGGGTATTTCGAGGAAATACGGTTTTTCTATCTCTATTTATGCTGATTTTGGCAATATGGTTAGATCTGCGCTAGATTTTTTCTCTGAAATTTTGCCTTGTTTTTTTTTGTATTTTTGTACTTACCGTATTTCCTCGAATTACCCCCCGGGGGTTATTTTTTCAGAGTGAAAATTTTGAGAGAAAAACGTGAAAAATGTAACAATAACCACCATTTAAAAGTTTTTACAGCCTTATATAAGGATGTATATGGTATAAACAGGTGGAATGATGAATACATAACATCTCCATAAATACATGTACTTATAGATGAGTAGAGAAGCTGCATCTTCACATGTGAAACACGCTGCATGAATGATCACTGTGGGTACATTTTGATAATTTTTTAAATACCGTATTACCTCGAATTATCCCCCCTTGAATTAACCCCCCCCTCGAATTAACCCCCCCCCTCAAAATGGGCTGGGGAAATAACAACCCCCCCCCCCCCTCGAAATACCCCCCCCCTTCGGAATGATGTACATCATGTACATAATAAATACGTCATGTACGCAATGTACATGATGTATATTACTGTTAATTTGCATTGCAGCTACACATAGAGTAGTTTGTGTAGCTATCTACGTTTTTATGTCCAAATATATCCTGTTTGGACACATTTATTACCTAGTTTGGGTACGCAAATGCCTACTATTTACTACGATCCTTACGAAAATTTCTGACGAAATAATAACCCCCCCCCCCCCTTGAATAAACCCCCCCCCCTCAAATTTTGCTGGCGAAATAATAAACCCCCATGGGGGTATTTCGAGGTAATACGGTATGTAAAAGCATATAAATACTGAATATTCTAAAATCCAATGGATTTGATGCAAGACATTCCCTGTGTCACAAAATTTTTACTTGCAAATTTCATTCTTAATTATCTAACATCAGTTTGAAACTATCAAACATCCCACATTTTCAAATCAGCCATCTCTCATTTTCACTTTTAGCACAGCATCTGCAAACTGAGCTGGATGTTGCTGCAGCAGGTGTCCCAACATTTTTGCCCTTCTCCAGGCCGGATCCCAATCTTTGTCCTCTGTGGTCAAATTGTAATCACAGAAAACACACCTGTCATTCTCTTGAAGCAGTGCAATTTGTAATTTGCAGACATTTGTGCCTGAAAAATGCCAGCCATGAGTAATATTGTTCACTCTGATGATGTATTTTTTTCATGTTTGATGTGTTTTTTGTGTGCCTTTCTTGCTGAAAATCATGGGTTCCTACCATTTTCAGCACAGGTTTTTAGCCTTCAGTAAAAGGACTAGGATTATAGTTTCAGCCTTTATTCAGCTATGAAGCTCCAATAGAGCTGAGAAAATGTCTTGACTGGGAATCAGAAAGTGTCAGGATAAGGATAAAAACCTGTGTGTACTTTGCTGGGGACATGATCAGACCAGGAAGAGAAACCAGGATATTATGTGGGTATAAGTTGCTAGATATTTATGTATAAAAAAACACATTTTAGATATACCATCCAGCCTTGTGTCTAGCCACACAAGGGTCCAAAATTTACAGAACTTCCGCTAACAAAGTGGGGCTTACCTGAGCCAGAAGCAGAAGAATCACTGCCAATAGCTATAATTGATGATTTATTTTTATCTGCAGGCACTTGTGTCATTTTGGTAACTGAACTGCTGCTGGTTTCCTGTTAATTATAACGATTTATTATCTACCGGAGGGTAGGGTGTCAAAAATTTTTTTTTACGGAAAACGGAAAACGGAAAGGTAAAATTTTTTCTCTTTACGGAAAACGGAAAACGGAAAGGTTAAAAAAAAAGTTTCTGCCGGAAAACGGAAAACGGAAAGGTAACAAAATTTCACTCAGCGGAAAACGGAAAACGGAAAGGTAAAAAAAAATTGTCAGCTGGAAAACGGAAAACGGAAAAATGAAATGCCGGAAAACGGAAAACGGAAAGCAAAATTTTCACGGAAACGGAAAAAATAAAGTGAAATTAGCACGGTAATAGACAAATTTGCAGAAGGAAAACCTGCATGCAGGTTTGCCTATTTGGCTTTGATTGTGGTAGCTGTACATTCTGCAACTATGGATCATGCCTGTAACTTCACTTGTAGTTCAAGCTTAACTGAACCAACAAAAAATCATCAAAAAGTAGCCATAGTGGCCATAGGAAAGGAAACACTACAACAATTTCACAGTATAGAAGCAGTGGGAATCACTGATGACCCCTATGCAATTGATGGCGACATTGCAGAGGAGATGATAATAAATAGCATAAAATTCAACGACAACAACAAATGATACTATATTGACTGGCCGTATAAAGAGAGTATCAGTGACCTGCCCACGGGAAAAGCAGAAGCCTCGGTGCGGTTTAAATCACTGATAAGAAGATTCAACAAAGATCCAAACTTATTCAAACAATACCGGAAAGTTTTGGATGACCAACTAGAAAAGGGAATAATTGAGATCAGTGACGATAAAACAGACAACAAGGGGATTCATTACCTGCCACATCAGCCAGTAATCACGCCGGGCAAATCGACATCATGCAGAATTGTGTACGATGGGTTGGCAGGTAAGCCCAGTTTCAACGAGTGCCTTTTTAGAGGACCAATTACAACACCATTAGCACTGGGCCTACTCCTGAGGTTCAGTGCAGGCAATCTAGCATTAATTGCCAATATTGAAAAGGCATTTTTGCAAATAGGATTGCATGACCAAGCTAGAGACTACACACGATTTTTCTGGCTGAAAGATGCCTCAAAACCAGTAACTGAAAATAACTTAATAGTACTTTGTTTTAAACACGTACTGTTTGGACTTGTCTGCAGCCCAGCAATTTTGGGAGCAGTCATAAAATACCATTTAAATGTGACAATAAACAACATGAATGAATATGAAGAAAATGAAGGGGAACAAAACCAGTTGGCGATGATAATAAACAACATTTACGTCAATAACTTCATCATGAGTGTCACAAATAAAGTTGAAGCTTTAAAACTATATTACAAAGTCAAAGCTTGATTTAACCAATGTTCTATGAACATGAGGGAATGGCTGTCAAACTCCAGATCAGTCATGAATGAAATAGCAGAAAACGACAGGAGTCCAAAGGTGAATAAAATTGTCGCAGTAATGGGCATGAAATAAAATCACCGAACGGACATGCTGGCAATATCAACACCAAAATTGCAAATTGACAGCATCACAACACCAACCAGATGAAACTTGAATAAATTATTGGTGTCAGCATATGACCCAATTGGGTTCACAGCACCTGTTTCACTGACCCTGAAATCCCAGTTGTCAATGCTGCTCCAAGAGACAAAAACAACACAATGGGATGAGCCAATTGAAGATAAATACAGATTGGAAAAACAATGGAAAAATGCCAGAAAACTGAAAATCGAGCCAGAAAATGGAAAAATGGCCTGGTAAAACGGAAACGGAAAGGTAAAAATTTTTCAGCCGGAAAACGGAAAAATGGGCCGGAAAAACGGAAACGGAAAGGTAAAAAATTTTAAGCTGCCGGAAAACGGAAAACGGAAAGGTAAAAATTTTTCAGCTGCCGGAAAACGGAAAACGGAAAGGTAAAAAATTTTTGGCTGCCGGAAAACGGAAAACGGAAAGGTAAAAAATTTTCCTGCGGAAAGGCGGAAACGGAAAACGGAAACGGAAATTTGACACCCTACCGGAGGGGTCCAAATTCACCAAACCCCTGACTTGGAGTAGATTACATGCGCTGAGAGCTTACTTGCGCTGAGAGCTTACTTGCGCTGCGAGTTTACTTGCCTTGAGAAATACCCCCATTGGGAATGCCCCCAAGAAAACACCCCATAAGACCTTTGTGGACGTGCCAGCCAGCTGGGTGAGCTCCGTGTGCTGCAGCGGCGCTTTGGGCGAGTGCTCCCCGAGTCCCGGCTGCATGGCCACATTGAAACTTGACTTCAGCAGATTTGCCTTGCGGAAGTTGGCACTTATTGTAGACAGCTGCCTATCTGAAATGGGACAAAGGGCAATGGAGTATTTAAATCCTCTAAAAATAGTTTTAGAATTTTTCTAGAAAGAATCGATTTAAAGTGTTTTTTAGTATTTGAATACCTAAATAAATCTGCGCCAAATAATCATTCTTATACATATTCGAATATTTGTATCCCATCGTTACACGCCACTATGTAAATGAGGCGTCTAATTCTAAAAGTCCACAAAATGCGATTTTGAGTAAATAGCATTTTAAGTTTCAGACCCAATTCCAGGCCCGTGGTGTCCAATTTGGCTCTCTCATGCTTTCCATTAAGTTCCATATGTTGACAATAAAGTGTCACATTTTCAGCTCCTGCTCTTAACCTATCTGTGAAAAATGGGGTGTCCATAAATTTCCATTCGGTCAGACCAAAACTGGATTGGGGAGGGAAATGGACTTGTCGCCATCTTGCACTAGAGAACATTTTTGTTCCGGGCGACGGCGAAGCTGCCTTATGGGAAATTTATGGACTTGCAGAAATCGGTTTCCACAGTGGACTTATCACATTTCTTGCTTTTTTCCCAACAAAAAAGAAGACCAAGGATGGACTTGTCGACTTTTAGCCCAAAATTAAGTGGACTTGTCCTTCTTGCCCAAATTTTTTGCATTTTTTACCCAAAAAATGTCAAATTTGGCACTATCGTATATAGGTATGATTAACGATGGCAAACAGTCAAAAAAAAAGTATTTAAATTTTTAAGTGTTTTTTCTGAAATGAATTTTCGAATTTTCGAATTTTTCTTCAAAATAATTTTCGAATTTCGAATTTAATTTTCAAATTTCGAATTTTCGAATTTTTTTTGGCAATTTTCGAATTTTTTTGGCTAGTTTTCGAATTTTTTCAAATAATTTTCGAATCTTTTTGGTAAAATATTGAATCTTAAGCTTAAAACATAGAATTTGGACTGTCTTGATGTTCTGCTCAGTTTTAACAACCTTATTTTTACCATAATTTAGCAATAAAAATGGTGGAAGCGGAAGGGTTATTCAAACCAGTGTGCTGCTTCTTCATTTTATTCACCAACACAGCGAAGCCAATAACAAGAACAATTAAAAAATTGACATCAAATAAAATATTGGCATAAAAAATTGGTATCAAATACCGTATTTCCTTGAATTAACCCCCCTGCTGGCTGCCCCCCCCCCAGGTTTATTTTTTCAGAGTGGAAACTTGGAGGGTGGGGTTAAACGAGGGTGTGTATTTAGAGGGGGGTTATTATTTTGCCTGAAATTTTCAAAATCCCAGTACTAAATTGTTGTTTGTAAGTAACACAGATGTCAAAAAATGCAACAAAAACTGCCATTTATAAGACTCTATAGACACGTCTGTTTTAACACAACACAGTCAGTGGTTTTGGCATGTGTTCTGTGTTTCCAAGATCACAAAAAACATTCCATTCTCTATACACCAAATTGGGGAGGGGGGTATTTCGAGGGGTGTTTATAAATTCATAGTGTAAATTTTGAGGGGGTATTTCGAGGGGGTGATATTTCGAGGAAATACGGTATAAAAAACGGATGTGTCGAAGTCTGCATCTTCCACCGCAGATTACATTTCAACGTTTTTTTCTTACATTTCGCTTTTTTATACGCGCCGCGTATCAATTGTCGATTTATATAGCACGTTGAACTTAAGAGTGCGTTTTGTTGCCTTGAATTGACTGAAAAATTCGAAAACTATTTTCGAATTTTCGAATTTTTTGAAAAATAAATCGATTTTTAAGTGTTTTTTCTAGGGGCGAAATAAAAATTCGAAAATTCTGAAAAAATTCGAAAATTCGAAAATGTTTTCGAATTTTTGAATCTTTTTTTGCCATCGTTAGGTATGATAGGTCAATTTTTTTTTGGAAAATGATGAAAAATGTGCTGAAGTAGCCCCAGATGACGTTTCCGGGCCTAACTCGAAGTGTTCATATTTTGTACTTGTCTAGTTGAATTGGACACCTCAAATACATTCTAAGGACAAACCAACCATCAGTTGCACAATTTGATGTCATCCATCTGATTGCAATACTCAAATTGGACAGCACCTGAGCAACCTGTTTCGCCAGATTTTTGCATGTGCTTTCTTCGAGTGCAGCCAGTTGACAATCCCTTAACATGTTAAGCGCTGTCTACTGAGAAATTCAAACAATCTTTGGGGTTACTCAGAGTTGAGTTACTCAGTCTGTAAAACAGCATTTGTTGAGTGTCATGCATTTTAGCTATTCTTCTCATCTTTCAGTTTTTGTCTTCCACACCTCAAAAACAACCCCCCCCCCCCAGCAACATAGAACCCCACAAAAACTTCTCACTCGACACGGCGCTTTGCCACGAATTGGGACTGGCACCTGGCGCGCGTGGTGGGCGGCGCTGCCGGGCTGGGCGCACTCCCAGACCCTGTAAAAAGCCCCGTAAAATGTCAAATGTCATGCAAACTGTCTGAAGTCATGGAAAATGCCCTGCAAAATGGCAACTCGGTTCATTTTACATTTTACAGGGCTTTTTACAGTGTCTGGGAGTGGCACCAGGGCGGCCGCGGCGATGGCCGCCCGCCGCAGGGCGTACAATCGCGTCGACAGGGTGCACAGGGGCGCGTAGCACAGGTCCTGCGTGGATGGGGGAGGGAATTGGCCCTGGGCCCAGATCCAATTGGCTCCCGTGGTGTAGCCAGGGGGCCAGCGCAGGAGCGCTTTTTCACTCCACTGAAGCTCCACTTTTGTGAAAATGAACTCAAATGTTTTCATGGGGCAGTCCCAAGCCCTGTAAAGTGTAAAGTAAAGTGTCAAATGTAAAGTCAAATGCAAAGTCAAATGTCAAAGGTAAAGTAAAGTGTCAAATGTGTAGTCAAATGCAAAGTCAAATGTCAATTGTCATGCAAAGTGTCAAATGTAAAGTAAAGTGTAAGGTAAAGTGTCAATTGTGTATCCAAATCTTATTTTTCATATCCAAATCTTATGTCTTTGTATCCAAATCTTATGTTTTTGTATCCAAATCTTATGTTGAAAAATAAGATTTGGAAACGAAAAATAAGATTTGGATACACAATTGACTCTTTACTTCACACTTTACTTTACATTTGACACTTTACTTTACTTTCGACACTTTACTTTACACTTTACAGGGCTCGGGACTGCTCCCTGATAGGCTCAACAGTTATGACCCATCAATTGGCGTGTACACCTGATTAGTGATATAAAAGCGCCAAGACGCTAAGCGGTTTGTAAAAGCGCCATGGCGCTTGGCACTATTTTTCTGTGGCTTCAGGAACAAAACGGCTGGTGCTGGCGCCTGGCGCTAGCGCCAAAAAAAAGCGCCATGGCAAAATGTTCGACATATTGTTCGTCAGACATCTCAGGTGACCTGGGCCCAGTTCCGCAAAATGAGAAGTGAGAAATGATATGGCAAAGGCGAAGTAAAAGCGCAAAGGCGAAGTGAAACGGCAAGTGAATTGAGAAGAAAATTGGCGAAAGCGAAGGGAAATCACTTTGTTTTCTCTTCACTTTTGCCAATTCAATTGCCATTTCACTTGGCCTTTGCGCTTTTACTTCGCCTTTGCCATTTCACTTCTCATTTTGCGGAACTGGCACACGAACAGCATTAAAAACACCCATAATTCACAACTTACCAATGTATGCTTGACACCGTAAAACCAGGGTTCATTCTGGTGCTGCAGGTAAAAATTGTATAGCTCATTTTTGGTCGGGATTACGACATCCACCTGGGGGAACTCCCGGACCCTGTAAAATGCCCTGGAAAATGTCAAATGTCATGCAAAGTGTCAAAAGTCACATAAAATTCCCGGTAAAATGGCAAACGTTACTATTTTACCGGGTATTTTACGTGACTTTCGACACTTTTCATGACATATGACATATTACAGGGCATTTTACAGGGTCTGGGACTGGCACCAGCACGCAGTCAAATTCATAAGCCAATCGACTATATGACACTTGGTTTGGATCCATCGGATGTGTTGGCTCATTGCCAGCTTTGACATCACTGGGGCGAAATTTTATTGCCCTGACTTTTTCAGGCAGCCAGATTAGTTGTATCTGATGTTGGACGCTGTTTTTTTATGTGTTTTAAGAGCGGCAATGAAATTGCCAATGTGTTATATAAATTCAGATACAATAAACTGGGCTTTCTGAAAAAAATTTGGCTGATTAAATTTCGCACCTGGTAACTTCCATCCTATTATTTTTATGACCCTGCGAAAACGACAATCTGTTACTAATAAATTATGGAAGAAATAATAACCAGACAGTAAAATGATGGGAAGTGTGCTCGAAACGGACAAATTCATGGACAAGGTATTTCGCAAGTTTTCTTTTATCAAACTATTATTCTTTTTCATTTTGGAGTAAATACCGTATGAAATCTATTTGATACTTAAGCACAGTAAATCGGAATGCCTAAATCGCACAAAAAATGTCATCTTCAACTGAGAAAAAACATCCAAAATACACAAAATAACTTGCAATTGCAATTAAATGAGCTATGGTGTCACCGCAAAATTGATTACAAAAAAGTGGATGATCTCCGCAATTTATCATGAACGAAATACTAATTCATCTGTTGATGGTGTCCAAAACTCAGCGTGAACGGTCAACTTTTCCTGGACATATAGATTTTTTCAATGGATTTTTACGTCAAAATTGTGGACAACGTGAAATTTTACTTTGACACGAAAACTGAAAAATCGATATTGAACATCGAACAATTTAGAGATGGATTTGTACTTCGTCCATGACAAATTGGGGAGCTGTACAGGCAGCCACTTTTATGTAATCAATTTTGCGGTTTTTTACACTTAAATTTTACGTCGAGCTTAATGGTAATTACCGTATTTGCTTGAATAGTTCCCCCCCCCCTTGAATAATTCCCCCTCGAATAATCCCCCCCCCCTGTAAGACGAGTGAGGAAATAATAATTCCCCCCCCCCCTTGAATAATCCCCCCCTTTAAAGATTTGATTAATATGCTGTACCTGATTTTAACAAAAACGGCACGTTATTGTGTTTATTAACCATATTTCATTAAATAAGTTGATAGAAACAGGCTTGAAAATTTTGACGAAACAATAATTCCCCCTCTTGAATAATTCCCCCCCCCTCGAATAGTTCCCCCTCAAAAATGTCTGACGAAATAATAATCCCCCAGGGGGATTATTCAAGCAAATACGGTATTTCGAATACAGTTAATCTGTCTGCAAAAAGAACTTAAATAAGAAACGCTAGAAAAGGCCTACGCCTCCGCGAGAACACTAAAAAATCGAAGGCAATTCATATTCATGCACATATGCAAATCCAAATAGAATTCAAACAAAAAAAACGAACGAATTATGTATGCCTCAACATATTTACAAGAAAAACACGATCGGCACACACTCGCTACTCAGAAACGATGGCAAACAAAAATTTGAATATTTATTTCATCATCAAAAAGCATTTAAACATCTGTTTCATTCAACAAAAAGTCCGAAAATTCATAAATCAGTTCATTGTTTTAGAATTTAAGAGTATTTTTGGTTGAAAATAAATGCGCATTGGAATAAAAAAAATAAGTCACCAATTTCTCATCCAGATAATGGTGGGAAATATAAAAAGGTGAAATCTGTCTCTCGTCACAGTTTGACAGCCCTCATGAGATGTATTGAAAAGGGTGCAGAAAATTGGAAAAACTGAATACCTATATAGCAGTGTTGCAAAAATGTATTGACATTTAACTGAAATACCTGGGTACTCCAGTATAATGCAAAAATGTATTGACATTTAACTGAAATACCTGGGTACTCCAGTATTTATACTTACATTTACATTTACATTCTCCAAAAATACCATTACAATTTGCTACATTTTCTTGGCCGATTTACCAAGGTGCCAGAGAAAACACAACAAGCTCAATATTCACTTGCACCTGTGAAATGCCCAAATGTGTCAATGGAGTGAGAAAAAAAAGTTTCTTCCATCTCTAAAAAAAATACAATAGTAGAGAACATCCCTTTTGACAAATGTATTGAAGCCAGTTGAGAAGAGACATTGAATGCATTCATCATGAATATATACTGAATTTATTGAAATACACTACCGTGCAGAATAGTTGAGACTTTTCACACATAGAGAAACAGTAGGCTGGGGGTCCACCACACTTTTTTGCTTCCCAATTTCTTGTCCCTTGACCAATTTTGATGCCATTTGAGTATGTCGGGGTTTGATGCTGGGGCTCCTACGAAATATTGTGGTTTGCTCAAATAATCCCCCAGGCCCGAGATAAGGGGGGTCTATAAAATGATGGTAAATAAATATACAGAAAATGGGCAATCTGGATGAGTGTCTTTGAAGCTTAATAACTCAACCATTTCTGGGCTGATTTGAATGATTCAACACTTAAAATGATCGGGATTACCTGCAGATTCTATTTTTGTGTTTAGTGATGTCTGAACTCAGTATGTCAACTTGACTCAGTTTTTTAACATGAAAAATTAATTTTTTTTTGAACATGCTATCATAGTCTTTAGATAAGGAGGATTCATTTAAAACAAAAATGAGTTCAATATCTCTTTCCAATCAAAAGTTAAGGCACTTCAAAGTTTTCAATGGTGTCTAAAGATTTTATGCTTTTTTTTACTGGGGTTTGCAGCAAGAAAATTTTGTTATTGAACAGTCTATAACATACTTTAGACAGAGAGAATTAATATGACAAAAACGTTTTTTTCAATATCTCTTTCCAATCAAAAGTTATAGCACTTACAAACTTCAATCTTCATTCCATCCAAAATAATTGCACATCACTCATTCACAGTTGGGCCAACTCTTCTCCCTAATAGAGCAAAGCCAAAACCTCAAATTTACACACCAAAAAGCCCCACTCAGTAGTATGCCTACCCCCATTTCTGAGTTGCTGGCAATGGATTCAAAACTGCAGCAAAAATAAATAAATGTCACATTTCCATATATGCATTGCCATATGCTGTTCATGCTTAGAATGTTTTTGCTGCACAGAGCTCAGCGATGCAGGCAAGCAGTTGCCATGGTGAAAATTTTGTTAAAAAATGAACATAGGGATTGGATATAGACTTTAAAGTGAGATACTGGGTGGCTACTGTCAAAAACAAGAAAAGTCTCAACTATTCTGAAACATGAACAAACTGAGTTAATATGTTTGTACACTAGGAATATACGCAGATTTGAACTTGAGGGGCGGTCATCCCGGGCATGTGTAGTCAACCCCCAAGGGTACCCATGTATAGTATCCAAATGTTTTGCATATCGACCATTTCAAAATTCTGGCAACATTAATCACGCAGCACAAAAAGTCTCAACTATTCTGCACGGTAGTGTATTACAGCTTGTTGTTTTCTAGCAAGTGGACAGAAATGGTGACCATTACACAAAGAATATAAAAAACTTTTAAGTGACTGTATTTTGTATAAATTGTTATCATGTCATCATTTTGCAAATTCAATTGTTCATAATTAAATTACTGCTCCAGACAGGAGAATGTCTGTGTTAGGAGAATGCAATCAAAATTTTCCAACAAATTGCCTTATAAGCAATGATTTTTATCATTTGGTATGAAAAAAGGAGAAAATGTTGATGGAGAGCATGTGGACATGCATAAAATTGTAAAATAATGCTCTGATGGTGGGAGCACTTGATAAATTTTTTTCACGTGAAATGTGAAAATGTGAAAAGGTATTTACACTTACATTTTCGTTTACACTTACATTTGCCAAAAAACCCAGTATTTTCACAACACTGCTATATAGGTAGGTAGTAATAAATTGGAAAATTATGTCTGGAATTAAAACAAAGTTCGAAAACTCAATTGAGTAAGGACACTTTTTCTCTACGGTGTTTGCCATCATCAATACTTCATATGTGTGAAAAACCTGGTAAAAATCTTGTAGCATAACATTCCTGCCATTTCTCACCTTACATGGCAACAAATTTTGCAGCAGATTCCAGGGATGCGACAAACCAAAATTCGACAACCAAAGGTTTCACTTTTACATAACTCGTTGACTGATCCCGGAGTTTTAATTTTTTTTCCATTTACTCGCGCAACACTGTGTTGCATTCAAATGTTTAAATGTCTCCAATAAAAGGACCTCAAAAATAAAATGTGTCTACCGTATTTGAGGGGGGGTTATTATTTCGTCAGAAATTTTCGTAAAGTTAGTAGTAAAGAATGCGCTTTACACACCCACAACCGGTAATAAATGTCACAAAACAGGACATATTAGAACATAAAAACGTAGATATAGCTACCGTATTTCCTCGAATTACCCCCGGGGGGTTTATTTTTTCAGAGTGAAAATTTTTAGAGAGAAACGTGAAATATGCAACAATAACCACCATTTATAAGTTTTTACAGCCTTATATAAGGATGTAGATGGTATAAACAACGATGGGTAAGTTCTCCAGAAAAAAACACTTTCTGTGTTTTGAGTTTTTCAAAAATGAATACCTGTGTTTTGAGTTTTTCCCATGAAAAAAACTTGAGTAACTCTGTTTTTATTTCTGTGTTTTTTGTAAAAACTCAAGTTTTTTCATAAAAACTCAAGTTTTTTCATAAAAACTCGTGTTTTTAAAAAAAATGTGAGTTTTTACCCAAATACAGTGGTTTTCTCACTACAAATTTGTTTATGGGTGTCCAGGGACCCTGTAAAATGTGCTGAAAAATGTAAACAGTCATGCAAACTGTAAAATCAAAGTTTTAACATTTGGCATTTTTGATGACATTTTACTTTACTGGTTTCACTTGACTAACTCATCTTTTGACCCATTACAGTTGTAAATAATACCTTACAAGTGACCAGCTTATTCTTTTGGCAGCTTTGGGTTGAGCCCTCAACTTTGGGGTGAGCTGGAGGGAGCAATTGTCTTTGTCAATCAGTCAGTGTCAATCACAATTCCCAGCATTATCATAATGACCAGGTTCCATTTTGTTACTTGGTTGAATTTTGTTACTTTTTATAAAATTTGGAAAATTTGTTATCTGTTGATATGCACTTGTGCACATTTCTTATTAAACACAGCACAGTATTCCTCAAATCCAATAAAAAACTCAAAAAAACTTTCCTGTGTTTCCGTGTTTCTGTGTTTCCGTGTTCTCCAATAAAAAACTCATTTGAGTTTTGAGTTTTTCAAAAATTTTGAGTTTCCGTGTTTCTGTGTAAAACAAAAACACAGAAACTCAATGAGTTTCTGTGTTCAATTTCTGTGTTTTTGCAACCATTGGGTATAAACGATGTTCTAACGTAACACAGTAAGGGTTTTGAATGTCTGTTATGCATTTCCCGGACCACAAATTCATAGTGCCCATAGTATTTCCAGGGGGGGGGGTATTTCGAGGAAATACGGTATACAAACTACTCTATGTACAGTTGCGATGCAATTTGTCCCCAATAAATACATAATGTACATTGCATACATGATGTACCTCATTGAAGACTGGGGTAGTGATGGAAAAAGCGCCAGACTTTTGGCGCCAAGCGCCAAAAGCGCCATGGCGCTTTTCTAACCCCCAGCGCCAAGCGCCAATGGCGCCAGAGCTAAATAGCGCCAAGCGCCGAAAGCGCCATGGCGCTTTTCTGAACCTCAGCGCCAAGCGCCAATGGCGCCAGGGGGTAATGCCAAGCGCCAATAGCGCCAGCGCCAAAAATTTTTTCCTGCAATACGTTTGTAGAATAATGATTCATAACTGTGACGCACCGCTGATGTCGTAGTGGTCGATTAAACTTCTGCCATTGAAGTTCAATCAACCACTACAATGTTTACATTATTAAAATGCCCAGAGATATATTTTTCAGCCAAACATTGTGACTGGGGGACTTTCAATGGGGACTTCTTTGTTCCCCACACAGCTAAAAAGCGCAGTTATTCAAGGGATGTCTATTTTATTCTCATTTGGCTAACAGTTGGAGTTATTCTAGGGAGAGGACTTATTTAGAGAATTTATGGTATTTTTACTTTGCTATACAGAGCAATTTAGTGTTAAAATGTATTCACCATATTACCTCGAATTACCCCCATGTGTGTTTATTATAATTAAATTCAAGGGGGATATTTCGAGGAAATACGGTATACTCGGATGACATTACGCCGTACATTTTTCTGGAGGAAACACTCCATCATGACGTGGTCACTTTCGTCGCCATCATCATCTTCGCCATCACGTCATAACGTCATCACTTTGTCATCAGCACGTCTTCAGCAAGTTCTCGGCTGGCCGTCTGCCAGCCAAAGACATAACTCCCATTTGTTTGTAGAGTATCGTGTCTGCCGAGTATATACCTACCGTATTACCTCGAATTATCCCCCCCCTTGAATTAACCCCCCCCCCCTCGAAATACCCCCCCTAAAATTCGGCTGAGGAAATGATAACCCCCCCCTCGAAATACCCCCCTAAAATTGAGTGTAAAGGGTTGTGATCTGTACAATGCAGAACACACGTTAAAACTGCTGATTGAGTGATGTTAAGGTAGGGTTTATGTGTATTAACAGTTATATGTTATATGACAAAGAATTGCTACGTCTGGGAAGATGTTGCGATAAAAAACTGTTCTCAGAAATTGTAACATTAGTGACTACAATTTGACACTTCTTTTTCTTAAATTACATGTACAAATTTTTTTCAAATATATCACTGTAAAAAATCTTTTCTAAAAAATTCTTTTTAAGAAAATAGCATTTTTTTAGATAATAATGATTATGGGTAAATAACTGGAAACGTCAAACTAAGCGAATTTCGACACCACCTTGATTTTCAGAATAAATACAAAAAATTGCGCGGTAATTCAAATTTTATCGATCATTTTCACGTGATCTTTTTAGCCGATTTTCATTTGACTTGACAATTATGAGCACCCAACCAAACTTCTTCAACTTGGCAAATTACAAAATCCCGCGCAGACGTTTAACGCCGAGCGACTGATTAGCGGCAGCGGTACAAAGGGAAATGGCCTCGAGTGCTGAAGAAAATGTGGACGCAACCGAACAGAGTAGGGTGAGTAGATAGTTTTACTTGGCGTTTTTCGGTTCATACGTTTTCCCGATTACCCATATTACAAGTGGGGGGGGGGGTTTGGTGTGTGGGGGGTGACTTCATCTCTGATGATGGGGTCGGGTCACCCCCGGCTGGTTTCAGGTCAGATGAGAGACCCCGAAACCTGTAACCAGCCACAATTTTATACCATTTATTGCTTCATTTACCTTTGGGACTTCATGTATCTGAACAGTTGTTACATTAATATATGCCTATAACCACATATCTATCTATGTAATTGTTTGATTTTTCTATGTCTGAGTATGGGGAATTTCCAAAAATTTCTGGCGAAATAATAGACCACCCCTTCGAATAAACCCCCCCTCGAATTATCCCCCCCTAAAATTTTGCTGGCGAAAAAATAAACCCCCTGGGGGTATTTCGAGGTAATACAGTATGCATATATACATATACAAACTACTTTATATGTATTTGCTATGGAAAATGGCAGCAAATAATACATCATGTACATTGCATACATGATGTAGGCAATGTAAGATGGGAGGTATTTTAAGGGGGGTTAATTCAAGGGAGCGATAATTCGAGGAAATACGGTATACCTATATACATTTGTCACCAAATTTTACCTAATCAATATTTAATAAATATTAATGTCCCCTAACCCTTACCTATCTTTATCAATATTTATTCAGTTGTTCTCAAAATTGATCAGCTGGATTGCGGATTTTCACTGTATTGTATAGTCGGCAGACATGATATTATACAAGTTTGGTCCACTTATGTTTCCCTTCGCTGAGCGTCAATGAAATTCAACATCTTACTGAACAGCGAAGTGCGATACATCTTAAATACGGTAGAAAAACGGTGCACAGTGGGTCGTAAATATGTCAATATGTACAGTCGACAGACATATCATTCTACAAAATTGGAAAGTTATATTTTGTTCTTGTAGAGCGAACGAGAAAGGAATTTAGTAAAAAAGAAAATATAAAGATAGTAAGAAGGAAAATAAAAATGTGCTGTTCTTTACGCACTCATTTACTCCAATTTTTGTGCCGATAGGTGCTGCAAATTCTTGATTATACGTTTACCTACGTTTAATCTAATTCATATGTAGTAAAGTTACACGCTATCGATTCATTTTGACGAAAACTTGTTACGTTCAAAATTTTGAATTCAGAAAACATTCCCGCTTTGTATTTATTCAGATCCAGACGACGCTTGGATGGCATCATGCCAAAAAACTCAACTACAGTTTGACGGGGGTTTGAATTGTGCGGGCACAATTGAATAGTTTCATTCCGTATATGCGTTAGCACGAGTCACCAAAACAGAGTTCTACGGGTTGGATACAGCGTGCATGATATGACATCATGCAACTCATTGTATAGTATCATGTCTGCCGAGTATAATAATTTTTATAATCATGGTTGGCGCTTTTTTGGCGCCATTTAATATGCCAGCGCCAATAGCGCCACAAGAAATGGCGCCAAGCGCCAAAAGCGCCATGGGGCTTTCCCAGATCCGGGTGCCAAGCGCCAATGGCGCCAGAGCATTTGAGCGCCAAGCGATATTATTATTTTTTTCTCATAAATAAAATATAATTAAATCTCTCTGGAAAAATCTGGAGAAAATATAATTAAATAAGTATATAATATATAATTAATTAAATTCAGTTGGTTCAAATGGGGATGGATAACGGTTTTTTGAATGACCCAGTTTTTAAAAAAACAGTGTTTTTAAATTCAAGATGTTTTGAAAATTGAAGTTTTGAAATCTTAGGTATAAAAATTCTAACGATTGCTACAACATGCAGTAAAACGTCAAACGCGTTTTGCAGAACATTTTGCATGACTTTTGACACTTTGCATGCATTTTACAAAGCATTTTAAATGTCTTCGGACACTTTGCATGAAAGTTGACATTTTACACCGTCTGGGAGTGCACATGGACTAAAAACACCCAAAATTCCAGCCAACTAATGGATGCTTGATGCCGTAAAACCAGGAGGCATTCTGGTGCCGCAGATAAAAATTGTTTAGCTCATTTTGCGTCGGAATCACGACATCCTCCAGCACACAGTCAAATTCATAAGCTAATCTACTATAGGACACTTTATTTGGATCCATCGGAAGTGTTGGCTTGTTGCCAACTCTGACAGAGCTGGGGCAATTTTAATTGGCCCAACTTTTTGTTGTAAGGCAGCCCGATTTGTTGTAACTTTTTTGTATGATATGTTCCTCATTTGATGTGGTTTAGGAACAGTAATGAAATTGGCAATGCTTTTCAAAATTCAAGATACAACAAACCAGAGTGTGTGAGAAAAATATTTGGGCTGATTAAATTTCGCACATGAAAAAATCCATCCTTGTATTGGGCTGTAAACTAAGTCTCTTATATTTTTTGCAATCTTCTAGAAATGCACAGTCCTGCATCCCATTCTGTTGTACATTGGCCGAATTTGATGCCATTCGAGTATGTTGGGATTTGGGGTCTGGGCTCTGACAAATTGTTTTGGTTTGCTCGAATAATCCCCCAGTCCCGAGATAAGTGGGGTTTATAAAAAGGTGGTCATTTTGCATGGATGATCTGCACACTGACTTCTAAGCTTAATAACTCGGTCATTTCTGGGCCGATTCAGATCGTTCAACACTCAAAATGATCAGGACAGCCTGCAGATTCAATTTTTATGGTCGGATTAGTGATGTCTTAATTCCGTATGCCGATTTGACCCGATTTTTGAACATCCAAAATAATCGTAATAATAATTTTTCAAGACAGTGTTTTTGAAGGTGCTGTCATATACTTTAGACAAAAAGAATTAATCTGGCCAATAAAAATTATGTCAATATCTCTTTCCAGTCAAAAGTTACAGCACTTAAAACTTCCACCTCCAAACCATAAATATAAATTACCACATGAAGTATGTACATAGCATGCAAATTCAAAACCTTACATCTCTGCTATTTCCCAGCCGATTTGCACCTATGAATGCTTAAAATGATCATAATGACCTGTAGATTTCATTTTTATGTTTTGATTATCTGTATGTACTGTTCTTCATGTGATTATTTTATGAGAAGGAAGCGAACGTTCAAAGTGGTACAACTTTTGATTGGAAAGAGATATTGAACTCATTTTTGTTTTATATGAATTCTCGTTGTCTAAAGTATATGATAGCATGTTCAGAAAATCTTTTTTCCATGTTCAAAAACCGGGTCAAATCGGCACACTGGATTTAGACATCACTGATTCGACCATAAAAATTGAATCTGCAGGTTGTCTTGATCATTTTAAGTGTTGAACGATCCGAATCGGCCCAGAAATGGTCAAGTTATCAAGCTTCAAAGTCAATGTGCAGATCATCCATGCAAAATGACATCCGTTTTATAGACCCCCCTTATCTCGAGACTGGGGGATTATTTGAGCAAACCAAAACAACTCGTCATAGCCCAGACCCCAAACCCCAACATACTCGAAGGGCATCAAATTCGGCCAATGTACAGCAGAATGGGATGCAGGAATGTTCATTTCTATGAGATTAAAAAATATATAAGAAACTTAGTTTACACCCTAATATTTAAATAATTTATTATGGCCCTGCGATACGTAAATTTGAGAGTTATAAACTTCAAAAGAAAAAAACAAAACAGGAAAATGATGGGAAATGTGCTCGAAATGGACGAATGCATGGACAAGATATTTCACCACTTTTATTTTTCTATTTTGGAAAAGTGGCAAAAAATTACACATCAAATTCAACAATGTGGACAAAGGCGTCAGGTAGTTTCTTGTAGTTTTGAAAATATAATTGTTCAAAACTGTATTTACAGTCCATTGGGGCCACACACCCTGATTGACATTGGTTTTTAGGTATCGATAATGTCAACTCAGAGTCAACTGCCAATTTCGTGATTGACGCAGTGACATTTTTAGTTGAAAACTTGCACAATAATTTTGTGTCAACGGAAATGTTTTGGCAGTAGACATTCTAGTGCCAGCGTCCAAGTCAACTAAAGCATACGCGTGCGTTTTACTGTGCACACGTTCGCGAAAAAGTGTACGCGTTCGTTTTACTGTGCACACATGAGTATTTTCGTGAATGCATTCGCAAATTTCTAAACAATATACCATTTTAATTGCAAAATGTGAATAATTGAAAAAGTGTATTAGATATTCAGTTTATAAGTACATATGAAAAGTTCATTTTATGAATTTTAAAGTATTTTACAAGTTCAATATGTGATTTTTGTGATATTTCTCATGTATTTTCATTTTATGGTTTTTATTTCCATGTAAATATATATATATATATATATATTTCAAATTCATTTTTAATTAAATTTTTTATTGATCACTTCACATAGATGCACAATGAAATAAAGTGAAATTTTACAAAATCATCAATGAATGAAGAGACTAAAAATAATTTGCAATGCAAAATGCAAAGTATTGTACTGACTACAGAACAAGTAAATTATGTCATATGTAGTCAAATGAAATCACACATAGTAAGTAAAACAATTGCTGTACTTTTTTATGACAGCAAAAAATAAACTTGAATGATTTTAGAGAAAATGTTTGAATGTTTGAATTTCAATGAAGAAAAAATAAATGAGAAACAAAAATTTGACAAGGTTGATTGACATCATTTGAATTTTGTAAAAACTAGACAACTCTAAAATTTTCATGAGATTGCATAGTTTTTTTTGGGAATCAGCATGTGTTGAAAAAATCATAATGCTGACTACATACATTAATTGACAGCTGATTTGATTGGAAAAATCACTAAAACCAGCAAGCAACTGGCTTCAAACTGGAGTTGAACTTCTGGCACCTTTGGAAAATGTCAAATATGGTTGGTAGTCTTAACAGGAAGCACCTAAACATTAGAAAACCAGCAGGTAAGTGTAAAACCTTTTTATTTATTTTTGTTTTTGAGATTTATAGTGGTCACTTACTTTATAAATATTACTCAATTGACATCAATGCATTGTAATAGTAATGTGTGTTGTGAATATTTTATTATTAATTCAATTCATTATTATTTTTGAAAACACACACATTCAGTAATTTTCAGTTGACATTTTCTATTTAAATAAATGCATAAAGAGCCTAATTTTCCTGCACAGAATTTCAATGTGTAAAAATAAATGTCAACTGAGATACATTTGACAACATTCAAACATAATAAATAGCATTAAAATGTTATAAATTAATTGACATTATTACTTCAAATGTCAACTACAGTTGACTTGTTTGAATTGTGAAAAATGTCTTTTGGGGGTATCAAAAATGTCAACTAACTGAAAAGTGTACTCTGCAAACATTTTTCACCCAAATTTTGCTGCAGTTGATGCAAGTTTGTTGCAAACTATTTTAATTGAGGAAAACGTGCTACAATATGCAAATTTTGAGCAGTTGACACAGCACACGTTGACTTACTAAAAGTAACTTAATAAATGCAGTTTGTGTGCAAATTTTGTGAAATTAAAGGTGCTGTAAGAGAAAATTATGACACAAATTTTTCCTAAGAGAACTTTTTGTGCTCAAAGTGTGCAAAATCAAGTTATATTTTTTTTCCGAAATGTCAAAAGTTCAGTTGACATCAGGTTTTTAGTATACAATGGATGCAAACGCATAGTTGACACAGTTTATATAAAAAAATTTCAACTGGAAATTTGTTTTAGGGATAAATGTGTATAGAAAAGTACTTTTATGCATGCAAATGCAATACGTTTCATACACAGGCAGCGGCAGCAGGACTCAATACTTCAATTACAGAGGACTTATTCCATAATGTTTATTTCTGCATCTGCTGATTTAAAGGTCCAGTATGTGGATATCGATGCTCCTGGTGCTCAGTCTTATTCAGGTGTTTTGCTGACATCCAAGTTTTGGGCAAGACCTGATGTGAGTTGACTTTAATTGTGCTTACTTATATCAATACATTTTATTTGACCCTTATTCATTTGACAAATTAGTTTGTGCTTTACATTGTTTTTTATTATTATTCAGAAATGGCTGATTGTTGATGCCCAAACTTGTGCTTCTCCCTGGCAGTAACCCCTATGATCACAGCAACTACATCCCCAGCTGCTTTTTGGGTGACCAAGCATTCCTGTAGAGCTGCTGGTGTTTGGTGCCATGTTGTTCAAACTAGCGCTGCCAACAGGCACTTCAATACAAGGTGACTGCTCAACTTTTTTTGTGGGTGTAATGGAAGTTGCAAACTTTTTTCATACACATTTGGACTTACATTGCTGTTTCAGTTGACAAAGTATGGGTTATACAAAAATGAAAAAATTGTATCAAATTGATTTCTACTGATACACTTAACTCTACTTATATACTTGTTTCTCAGGTTGTCTCACGCTCAGAGAACGGTTGAATGCATTGTTTGGTATGCTGGCTGCACGCTGGCGTATTTTGCTTGGCACCATCTGCATGGAACCAGACCGTGTCAGCAGGATGGTGATGGTGTTGTGCATGCTGCACAACTGGCTGCAAGTGACACGCGGCACCACAATCGATGATCACTTCAACAAGGATGGCGATGAAAGGGGGCTGCTGCAGGGTGTGATTGATCACCCTTGCCTTCACGACCGCAATGTGAGACTTACATTTTACTCTACATTTCTTGTTGAATTTTACTTTTTATGATCAATGTCAACTGCTGCTGCAGCTCGATTACCGCGCCGTGGTCGACAACATGATCGAGCCTGTTGACATAACAACATGACATGACATGACAACATGACAACAGAGCCGGTTGACCAGCATGCTGCAGAAGCCATTTGCCAGTTGAGGGGCATGCGTGAGAAGATCAAGGAGTGGATGAAAGATGGTGATGGCAGAGTGCCATGGAAAAAACTGGTGCAATTGCTGAATTGACATTTTTGAATTTCAAAATGATATCAAGTCTTCTAAATGTCTACAGAAACATTTGATGTATTTCTTGATGTCAATTCTGCAATATTTTTTTGCAATTTACAAATTGAATTTTAAAAATTTGGAAATGCTTCCATTTCATCAAATTTTATATGGAACATGTTAGGAAAATTTTTCTGTATCAATCTATACATGTAGCACTTTAATGGTTGTTATGAAATTTAAACAAAAAAATGTTTACATATATAAGCTGTGAAAAATCATATCTTTCATTTACCGAGCTCGATTCTTTAAAAAAAAATACTGCTATGTACTGCTTTGTTTTGCCATCAAGCTGTTAATTTTTTTTTGTTACATCGTGAAAATTCATTTGATGAAAAATAAAATTTGATTTGAAGAAAAATATTTTTGAATCTTGGAAACAATTTTATTAAAACTTGACATATGTATTCAAAAAATCACTGACATTTATACTATATATACAATACATATACTTTAAAAAAATAATCGTACTCACCTGTAGGCATACTTTTGAAATGTACACGTGTACAGAAAATGTAGTTTTGTTGCTAAAATAAGACAATCTCGAAGAAACTATATCATTTTTCTGAAAAATACACTAAAAAATCATCCAAAACAACCTTTTTAAATTTTTCCAGCATAAAAATGACTCTCACATGCAGGGTTGATTTTAGTAAAATTATTTTTACTAAAATTGTAGTAAAATTGTATTAAAATTGTATTTTTTTTAAATTTTAATCCTCAATTTTCCATTTTATTTTTATTTTCTTGTTCAATTTTCCATTTTATGTTTATTATTTATTTATTTTTTATTTTAGATCATGACCAGCATTGGTTTTTGTAAAATTCTTTTTACTAAAATTGTAGTAAAATTGTATAAAAATTGTATTTTATTTTTATTTATTTTTTCAATATTCCATTGTTTATTATTATATTCTTCAATTTTCCATTTTATTTTAATTACTTTTATTTTTTTGAGATTTTGCCAACCCTGCTTACATGTAAAAAGTAGTAGCTTTTACAGTTCCCATTGAAAAAGTACCCACATTTAAATATTCTATGCAGAAAAGTACTCGCTTAACATTTTCCAAAAAAAGTACCCAATTTTACATTTTCCTGGGGACAAAAGTAATAAACTCAAATGTACTCATGAGTACAGTTAAAAAGTATTTTACATTTTCTATATTAGGGGGTGAGTAAAAATGTATTTTACATACACATATACTTTTTAAAAAAGTTCAGTATTTATAACAACTCTGCTTCACACTGACACACAGTGTAAATGGAGTCTGCAGCATTATCCAAGTGCACATAATCCAAGCAGGCATAATCCAAGCACAAAATGGGGCATAATCAAAACATCCGCGCCCAGCAAAATGTCATCCATCAATCCACTAATCACTTGAAACACAATAGAAAATGCTTTTCCGGCAATCATCACTTGAAGTTCCAATTGACCCACAATTTGCAGGTTACACTGAGATGTGCTTTGCAAACCCCCTACTGGCGTAACTTGATCAAACGATATGGCATTATTACGATGTCTTGCCAACACCAGCGGGCTACACATCGATCTCATAGCCGTATCCAATAAGCACCTATTGTATGTGTTCCCCTCAATTTCTACCGTAATCGACAGACTATAATAGATATTTACCACTTCCTTGTGTTTTGCGGTGATACTCTTAATGTTCGCAATTTCCTCATTAGTCAAGGTAACTGCATTCACTTTTTCCATGACCAAAGTTTTCTTTGGAACTCGCAGCGGCAGAAAACATTTAAATGCGCCTACTGGCGTGTCCTCAATATCCGCACATATAGAACTAGTTCGGTTCAAATTTGGCGTTGTGAACCCTCTCACTGCTGGGTGTCTATTTTCTCTTGTTTGCATGCGGTTCAACTGAAATCTCAATATTTTCAGTTTCACCCAGTCACACACCTCTAAAATTAAATATATCACCAATTCACCCAATTTTGGAAATAAAAATCAAATAAATACGAACGCACACACACCGGCTATGAAACCTTCACACCTGGGTTGAAACCTGGATTTTTAGTCACTTGATTTGGTTCGATCAAAGCTTCAGCACACCCGAAAAACGTAAATAGACAACACAGGAAAAACACACAACTCAACACACTGGGTTGAAACCTGGATTTTGAGTCACTTGATTTGGTTCGATCAAAGCTTCAGCACACCCAAAAAACGTAAATAGACAACACAGGAAAAACACACAACTCAACACACTGGGCAACATGCTCGGTTCAGACCACGTTCTAACCATGCTCGACATGCACACTTCACAATAATCAGCCAAAACATACAACTCTGAATCAGTTCATGTTTGCGCCAAACTAATTTCCGGCGGGTTGCACATGAACATATGCATGGTCAATTGCAGCAATGCTTCTAATTTAACATATGTCAACGTGTCTTCAGGATCATCATGGGATGCTCATCAGCATGTTCACAATACCCACTAATGTTCAATCAAACCATGCAAACCCATACACTGTAATTGCGCCCACCATTTGGTGCGAAAAATTAGACTATCTAGCAAACGCGCGTAAGATGGCAAGATCCATGACTCCAGTTCCAACATAAATTGATGTTCTTGCGGCATTATTTCAGGTGTTTTACAAGGTTTGCTATCTTCATCATCTGAACTTTCAAGTCCCTGCACTACCTTAACCATGTGCACATACTCTTTACCTTCATGCACGCTCTGTGCATGATGCACTGAATTTGCAGATGCTGGCATTGGATTCAGCGCGGTCATTCCAGTTGACGGAGCTGCAGTCATGGCCATTTGCAGCTGCGACGCTTGCTGAACTGGCGACCAATTAGTTGACACCATCTGTGCGGGTTGGGGATAATAAGTCATTGTATATGGCGCCGCTTGCATGGTATACACAGGTTGCTGCGCTTGCATCATGCTCAGTTGCATGTTCATTTGCCCCCGAGCAATGTTCATTTGTTGCGGCGGCGGCCCTCGCTGAAAAGCTCAAAAATGATTCCTATTCTCTTCAGACAATTTTGGACAATCAGAACAAAAATGATCACTGGCGCCACATACATAACACCCCTCATCAAATTTACGTGGTCGAAATCTGTTAAACGGTTTTGTATTGCCTCACAACTTTTTCTCAAGCTTGCCCAAATGCTTATCTGTTTCCTCTAATTGCCGAGAAAGTTCATCTAATTTCACGCACTGTTCCTCAATTTTGGGATTTTCATCCACGGCTGGCGGAGCAGTTCCAAACCAAGGCGCACCACTTCATAAAGATTCCAAACCTGTCCATGAGGTGAATTTCCTACTATCGATGCATCACACTGACCCAAATTCAACCCACGCGCCATGGTCAACAATTGTATCACATCAGGCCCTAATGTTGAAGATGCATTTGTGGACATATTCAAAGTACAACACCAGAAAGACTCAACTACACTCGAGGTACACACGCTTCGGTACCTGGCACTCGTGCTTCGGTGCCGCTTGAAGGTCGGGAATGGCACCTCTGCACCTTGCTTGAAGGTCAGGAATGGCGCCTCCGCACCCTTTTCACCTTGCTCAGGGACTGGGAATGGCTCCACACCATTGACGCCAAAATTGATAGGTTTGTCACTCATGTCAGTTGCTCCAAACACAGAACAATGCGCGTCCGCACCAGGCTGAGCTGATTTTCGCTTCTTCTTACCGTTCTGTTTTCCCTTTTTCCCGCTTATTATTTCGTCTGCTTCGCGACCCAAAACAAAAATATCCGCGTTTAGCAGCTGCGTTGATCTGGTAGCCTAACGTTCCTCCTGTCGGGCGGTGGTTTGTTTGTTTTCACCAGCGATTGTCAAACAGTGATCAGTCACTTGAACTCACTGGGAATATTAAACAAACCACTCGCTGCTACCAGTTGTCATGAATTTTCACCCAACTAATTTTTCTCAACCAATTTCAATCTGGCACTGTGCCAAGTTTTACCGATCTTTTACGTTTTCACATTCTGCATTCTTGATTGAGTTTCAAAGTAAAACAACAAAAGACTGACTACTGATTTAATTGCAACCGCACAATGGTGAACCCACCGAAATTAGTTTCACAGGTGTACATCACGTCAGTTTAGTTAGTTAGTGAATGGTGTTTTTATCAACGCGGTAGATTAGTTAATTGTCTAATTTACACCAAGGGGTCCAAAGTTTTTAGTAGCAGTTTTTTCAAGTGAATTTTTAGACTCGGAATCACACTCATATTTCTTCTATTTATGTTGAGCACCCAGTTTAATCACTTCTTATGCGACAGCCCATCTTAGCACACAAAATATGCAGTTTCAAAATTTATAGAGCATGGAAAAGTGTGGAGAGTACCCGCCCCCCCCCCCCCCCCCCAGCTGGTGCAAAGTGCAAACTGCCTTTGTAAATGCAGCTGAAATGGTACTCAAACATACCTAATGCATAAGTGTGAATGAAATAACGACTAATAAAAAAAATAAAAGTGGGGCAAAGATAGATAATGCAGCTTTTCAAAATGTTTACCATTTAATGACTCATTCACACTGAAATTTGAATGAAAGCACAAAGGAAATCTGTCCAGGGTGCAATAAAGACATGCAGAATGTGAATAAAGACATGGCGCTTTTGGCGCTTGGCGCTATGGTGTCGCGGCGCCATTGGCGCTTGGCGCTAGTGTTTTATAAAGCGCCAAAAAAGCGCCAAGTAGTACAAAAAATAATCATTTTTCTTATGTAAAAGACCTTGCCTGCATGAGTTACATAAGTAACGATGGCAAACCCTCCAAAAAAAAGTATTTAAATTTTTAAGTGTTTTTTCCAAAATGAATTTTCGAATTTTCGAATTTTTCCTGACATTAATTTTCAAATTTCGAATTTAATTTTCAAATTTTTGAATTTTCGAATCTTTTTTGGCAATTTTCGAATTTTTTGGGCTATTTTTCAAATTTTTTCAAATTTTTTTCGAATTTTTTTTTGGAAAAATATCAAATCTGAAGCTTTAAACGCAGAATTTGGACTGTTTTGGAAGTGGGTGACACACTGAGTGTACTCAGTGCATACAGTGCTAACTTCACAAGATATGGTTACTTCTCAAACCAATACTTGAAACCACTCTTATACTCCAGCGACATTACACCTTACAATGAAATCTACCTTATCCTATCTGAATAAAAGTACAAACATAACATTTTTTAAATTATATTTATAAAATTGTTTTGATAAATATGATGATTTTTTTTAAATTTTGGTTCTTTTATTCAGATGCGATGTGGTAGATTTCATTGTAAGGTGTGATGTGGCTGGAGTATATCTTTGATCACATCCCTTTTACTTATAAATACCTATGTGCAGTTCCTATGGGCAGTCCCAGACACCTGTAAAATGCTCTGTGAAATGTCAAGTGTTATGCACATTGTCTAAAGTCATGGAAATGCTGTGGAAAATTTCAAATATGTTAGCCATTTTCCAGGGGATTTTCATAACTTTTGACACTTGCAAGACACTTCACATCATACATTTCAACGTTTTTGGACGTTTTTTTTGTTTTGTTTCGCTTTTTCATATGCACCGCGTATCATTTGTCGTTTTATTTAGCACGTTGAACCTATGAGTGCGTTTTTTGCCTTGAATTCCCTAAAAAATTCGAAAAGTATTTTCGAATTTTCGAATTTTTGAATTTTCGAATTTTTTGGAAAATAAATCGATTTTTAAGTGTTTTTTCCAGGGGTGAAATATAAATTCGAAAATTCCGAAAAAATTCGAAAATTCGAAAATGTTTTCGAATTTTTGAATCTTTTTTTGCCATCGTTATACATAAGTAAATGTGTTACTGTAAGTGTGTTACAGGAAGAACAAACCCTCTACTTGCTTATTTTGTAAACCATGTCCATGCAATTGCAAATATATTAAAAACTTTTACCAAAGAATGGGCCTACACACACTAGTTTTCAACGAAATCTTATGTCAACTGGTTTTCATCCCAATTCAAGGCTTGATGACGAGCCGACGAACAGCATTCAAATGCATAGTGTTGCATTATATTGCAAATGAAGTTGTATTGTTGCTGTGGTATGAAGTACCGGCATGAAGTACCTTCCGTATTTCCTCGAAATACACCCAGGGGGTTTATTTTTTCAGGGTGCAAATTTTGAGGGGAGTTTCGGGCGGGGGGGCTTATTCGAGGGGAATTTTTATTAAGGGTCGTAGTAAAGTATTGTTTTTTGTACCCAAAACGTAAGTATATGACTAAATAGGATATATTTTGTTCATATTATCATAGATCGGTCCGTAAACAAGGCCATGTATAGCTGCTTTGTCAATTCGCAGCTATAAATGTATCATGTTCATTGGATACATGATCTACCAGACGGGGTGTATTTCGAAGGGGGGTTAATTGAAGGGGGTATTTCGAGGGAATATGGTATATGTGTATACAACACTGGATAGTGTTACTTGTCAGCAAGCTTTGAATTGGGATGGGAACCAGTTGACAAACAAATAGATAGAACAGCATTTGCATCGCTGCACTTTATGCAGCAAAATTTTTTGGCGCTGGCGCTGTTGGCGCTTGGCGCCATCATCCCCTGGCGCCATTGGCGCTTGGCGCCATGGTCTAGAAAAGCGCCATGGCGCTTTTGGCGCTTGGCGCTATTTCGCTGTGGCGCCATTGGCGCTTGGCGCTCGCATGCCAAAAGCGCCATGGCGCTTTTGGCGCTTGGCGCCAAAAGTCTGGCGCTTTTTACAACACTACACCTTATTATCGGAGCCCTTATTTAAAGTTGGCAGCCAGCCAAAAATTTTGAAATCGTTATAAATACAAATAAAATAGGCTAAAAATAGATATATATGTATATACCTAGATGGAAATATTGATTATGAAGGTGAAAATTGGCAAAATGGAGCCAATTAAAACAATTTCATGTTACTTTTGAGCTTTCACACTTGTTTGTACAATACACGCGTGTGAATGTCACAATGTGACAGTGAAATTTTTGCTTGTGACATTTAATATCCTGCTTGTGACATTCACAAGCGCACAAGCACTATGCCACCAATTTATTATTTATGTGATTTTTTCCCATTTTCTTTGTTCTATACCTTGAAAAAGCCTATATATATATATATATATATATATTGTACCCAGCAAGCCCCCCCTTACCCCAAAAATTACAAATTTTTAGCTATCTTTCCCTCGGGAAGAGCAATTAGCTACATATCTATCCGGCCCCTGTGAGGTAAAAATTCAAACAGAGACCTTCGTCACAAACCGTGTTGCCAGTCTACATAAATTTTTTTTGTTCTCATCTGCATACTTCTAGCGTGCACATTGTTTTATGGCCTTCCACCCAATATTCTGATTTTTTGAAAAATTTTTGTAAAATATTTGTAAAATTTTTGTAAAATGGTTTCATTTTATTTTTTTAATGACATTTCAGAATAAAATAAAATAAAATGGAACACGAACAAAAAAATATACAATTTTAATAAAAATAAAATACAATTTTAGTAAAAAGAATTTTAAAAAAACCATGGTCTGAGATAATGCAGCTGCATGTTGTTGCACAGGTCGCTGCAACTACAAATGCAAGCCTGATGAGATTTGCACAAAGGGTGGCAGGGGGAGAGGCAAAGAGTGGCATTGCGTGCCCGCTTCGGACAAGCGCGGCGCTGTCTCTGATGGAAACAACCAATCAGGTCAGTTCGCATTTGGCTGTTCTGCGCTCATGGAAACATGGGTCCGTAGCATAGTTGTTAAAACGTATTTACGTTTACTCGGCTTTTACATGTACCGTAAATGCTCCAATAAGGCGACAGTCGGTTTATTGTTTTCAGCACATTTGTGGGGGTCACATTATTGGAGGGGTTGCTTTATTGGAGAGGGTCGCATTGTATTTTTCGACAACTCGACATCTCAACTTTTCATTTAACTCGTATGAGCATGACATTGTAAACCATCCACATTAAAAGGTATGCATCCGCGTTTAAGTGTATGATCCACTCATCCACATCAGCAGCCTGTGAATCGGCTTATTGGAGTTAATTCGCTCATTATTGGCTTATTGGATGATGTTTTTTTAAATATTTTTGTTTGGGGGTCGGATCATTGGAGAGGGTCGCGTTATACTTACACAATGTGCCAAAGGGGTCATACTATTGGAGAGGTTGCTTTATTGGAGGGGGGTCGTCCTAATAGAGCATTTACTCTAATAGGTACTCGAAAACTGCGTAAATACGTTTACGTTTCCTCCCAAAAAAATACCGGTACTCACTTACTCGCGTACTTTTTGAAAGTACGCAAGTACAGCAAACGTAATTCCAAAAAAAAAATGGGGTGCAAAACAAGAGAAAACTATTCAAAACGAATTGAAGTAGCTGTGAAAATCGCAGCGGCAATGATCAAAGTTGCGACGGGTAGGGAAAGCGATGACTTCCACGTTTGCTCTACTAACCTTTATGTTTTTTGAGTACACTTGTACTCAAAATTTTTGAAAAATATGTCATACAAAAATTGAAATTTTTTGACATTATTCAATGGGAACCCTGACTCAAAATTTACCAAATTTTTTAGTCAAGTCAGGCAAACACCTCGAGTCTTGAGTCAGGGCTAGTGTTGTAAAAAGCGCCAGACTTTTGGCGCCAAGCGCCAAAAGCGCCATGGCGCTTTTGGCATGCGAGCGCCAAGCGCCAATGGCGCCACAGCGAAATAGCGCCAAGCGCCAAAAGCGCCATGGCGCTTTTCTAGACCATGGCGCCAAGCGCCAATGGCGCCAGGGGATGATGGCGCCAAGCGCCAACAGCGCCAGCGCCAAAAAATTTTGCTGCATAAAGTGCAGCGATGCAAATGCAGTTCTATCTATTTGTTTGTCAACTGGTTCCCATCCCAATTCAAAGCTTGCTGACAAGTAACACTATCCAGTGTTGTATACACATATACCATATTCCCTCAAAATACCCCCTTCAATTAACCCCCCCTCGAAATACACCCCGTCTGGTAGATCATGTATCCAATGAACATGATACATTTATAGCTGCGAATTGACAAAGCAGCTATACATGGCCTTGTTTACGGACCGATCTATGATAATATGAACAAAATATATCCTATTTAGTCATATAATTACGTTTTGGGTACAAAAAACAATACTTTACTACGACCCTTAATAAAAATTCCCCTCGAATAAGCCCCCCTCCCCCGAAACTCCCCTCAAAATTTGCACCCTGAAAAAATAAACCCCCTGGGTGTATTTCAAGGAAATACGGAAGGTACTTCATGCCGGTACTTCATACCACAGCAACAATACAACTTCATTTGCAATATAATGCAACACTATGCATTTGAATGCTGTTCGTCGGCTCGTCATCAAGCCTTGAATTGGGATGAAAACCAGTTGACATAAGATTTCGTTGAAAACTAGTGT
Source organism: Sphaerolaimus hirsutus (assembly GCA_964036195.1). Classification (NCBI taxonomy): domain Eukaryota; kingdom Metazoa; phylum Nematoda; class Chromadorea; order Monhysterida; family Sphaerolaimidae; genus Sphaerolaimus; species Sphaerolaimus hirsutus. Next base: position 27,922,347 of record OZ038450.1, on the reverse strand, counting down.
GTGTAGGCCCATTCTTTGGTAAAAGTTTTTAATATATTTGCAATTGCATGGACATGGTTTACAAAATAAGCAAGTAGAGGGTTTGTTCTTCCTGTAACACACTTACAGTAACACATTTACTTATGTATAACGATGGCAAAAAAAGATTCAAAAATTCAAAAACATTTTCGAATTTTCGAATTTTTTCGGAATTTTCGAATTTATATTTCACCCCTAGAAAAAACACTTAAAAATCGATTTATTTTCCAAAAAATTCGAAAATTCAAAAATTCGAAAATTCAAAAATACTTTTTGAATTTTTTAGGGAATTCAAGGCAAAAAAACGCACTCATAGGTTCAACGTGCTAAATAAAACGACAAATTATACGCGGTGCGTATGAAAAAGCGAAACAAAACAAAAAAAACGTCCAAAAACGTTGAAATGTATGATGTGAAGTGTCTTGCAAGTGTCAAATGTTATGAAAATCCCCTAAAAAATGGCTAACATATTTGAAATTTTCCACAGCATTTCCATGACTTTAGACAATGTGCATAACACTTGACATTTCACAGAGCATTTTACAGGTGTCTGGGACTGCCTATAGGAACTGCACATAGGTATTTATAAATAAAAGGGATGTGATCAAAGATATACTCCAGCCACATCACACCTTACAATGAAATCTACCACATCGCATCTGAATAAAAGAACCAAAATTTAAAAAAAATCATCATATTTATCAAAACAATTTGATAAATATAATTTAAAAAATGTTATGTTTGTCCTTTTATTCAGATAGGATATGGTAGATTTCATTGTAAGGTGTAATGTCACTGGAGTATAAGAGTGGTTTCGAGTATTGGTTTGAGAAGTAACCATATCTTGTGAAGTTAGCACTGTATGCACTGAGTACACTCAGTGTGTCACCCACTTCCAAAACAGTCCAAATTCTGCGTTTAAAGCTTCAGATTCGATATTTTTCCAAAAAAAATTCGAAAAAAATTTGAAAAAATTCGAAAAATAGCCCAAAAAATTCGAAAATTGCCAAAAAAGATTTGAAAATTCAAAAATTTGGAAATTAAATTCGAAATTTGAAAATTAATGTCAGGAAAAATTCGAAAATTCGAAAATTCATTTTGGAAAAAACACTTAAAAATTAAAATACTTTTTTTTGGAGGGTTTGTCATCGTTACTTATGTAACTCATGCAGGCAAGGTCTTTTACATAAGAAAAATGATTATTTTTTGTACTACTTGGCGTGTTTTTGGCGCTTTATAAAACACTAGCGCCAAGCGCCAATGGCGCCGCGACACCATAGCGCCAAGCGCCAAAAGCGCCATGGCGCTTTTCGGTAGCACAGCGCCAAGCGCCAATGGCGCCACAACAAAAAGGCGCCAAGCGCCAAAAGCGCCATGGCGCTTTTTGCTTTAGCGCTAGCGCCAAGCGCCAGCGCCATGGCGCTTTTACATCACTAGTCAGGGCCATATTTTTCTGCTCAAGTTGGGTGAGTCGAGTCGGTACCCAATTTTACCCTCAGTCACGATTAGACTTGAAAAAAATGGCCTACAAAAATATGTGTGAACTCGTTTTCTACGTATACTTTTTCAAATTTCTTGAGTATGGAATACGTGTTTCAGATAGGTTTGTTGTTTGCTCTGAAAAAGTAGCAGTAAATACCTAGGGTTCAAATGGGATCTCATTCCTGAATCTCAAGGATTTTCAGGTCTTTTGTGGTCCGGATCCCAATCCTGAAACCTCAATCCCAATCCCAAAATCTAAAAAATGAATTCCAATCCTGATTCTGATCCCAAAATTTTGGTAATCTCAATCCCGGTCATGAAATTTTTACCTCAAATCCTGATCCCGTCCAGGAAAAATTTGTTAACATTAAATAATGTCTAAGCACTAAGAAATGTGAACATAAACCTCCAATGTTCAACTCCAATGTCAGTTCACTGACTCAGCCAACACGACTCACCAACTCGATCAGAAAAGGTGACTCAAACTTTAAAAAAAATCTGTTTTGAGCGTTAAGCCGGAATTACAGCTCAGCGGTGTTTGACGTGAAATGATGACGTTGTAAAATTGATTACATCAAAATAGCCAAAGGTACAGCATTGAAATTTCAGAATTAGATATTTCTAGTAATTGTGTGTAATGTCCCAAAGAAATTTTTATCAAATAATCATTTTTAAGTAGTTATTAATTTAACGTCAAAATTTTTTGGTGACGTAAAATGTTTGACATGAAATGTTGACGTAGAATGTGAAAATTTTGACGTAAAATTAATAACTTATAAAATAATTATTATTTTCTTAATTTTTTTTAGGACATTGCGCACAATTACTAGAACTATCAAATTCTGAAATTTCAACGCTGTACCTATGTCTATTTTGATGTAATCAATTTTACGACGTCATCATTTCACGTCAAATTTTGCTGAGCTGTAATTCCGGCTTTACAAAGAAGGGAAAAAGGGATAAAAAACCGTAAAATAGCCAATGGAAAAATAGCCAAAAATGGGCATAATAGCACACATATAGTCAAAAATAGCTAAAAATAGACAAAAAAGCACATGAACTAGTGAATTTGAAAGTGAAAATGGGCTCAAGTTATAATACGAATCGGTATTATAGAGAAAATTGGGGCAAGTTATCAAAAATACTCGCTTTTAGAGAGATTTCCTGAGTGATTTTCTCAATCAGAAAAAAATAAAATTAAATCTCTCTGGAAAATCGTGGAAAAAATATAAATCTCAGAAAATCTTATATTTTGTGAGATTTTCTGAGATAGAGATTTTTTCAATGCTAGTCACGATTCAAGTCAAGTCGAGTTTGAGCCCTGGGCAGGGTTGGCAAAATCTCAGAAAAAATAATAAAAAATAATAAAAAATGAATAAATTAAGAATAAAATTAAAAATTAAAGAATAAAAATAGTATAAAAATTCTATATTTTTGGTAAAATTTTAGTAAAATTGTAAAAAAATTTAATATTGGCAAATTGTATAAAAAATCATCTTTTTTTTGTAAAACACTTTTCCAATTGTTTGTGTTTCTACCCGTCTATTCACAGAACTTGTTCCCACTTTACTTGAAAAATAAATATATACTCAAGTACTTTGTAAATACATTTACATATACTTTTAAAAAGTACCCATACTCACCTGTAAACATACTTTTGAAAAGTAAATGTATTTATGAAGTTTCAAAGGTTCAATTTTTGTCACTAAGATAACGAAATCTTGAAGAAATCATATAATTTTCCTATAAAATACTAAATAATCACTTCAAAATGGCATCTATTATGTCTTCCAGTGTAAAAATCGATCTCACATGCAAAAAAGTATTCAAAATTTTGTAAAATGATTTCTTTTTTCATTTATGACATTTTGTATAAAATAAAATAAAATGAAACATGAATAAAATTAAAATGCAAATTTTTAAATAATTTTTTTTACAATTTCTTGACAATTTGGTAAATTGAATTTTTATAATACCAACCCAAGTGTGGGGTATTTTTAGGGGGGTTGCTTTGTTACATCCTCTGAAACGTGAACTTTTCTCATTCCATTTGGACGTAATTTATTGCCCACTTGGGGCTGTATGAGACACTCGCCGCAACACCATTATTCCCAAATAAATCCTCCAGCTTTTGACACTCAATCTTTTCAGCTTGCTTAGGAAATACAGTAGTGTTGCTCCAGTATTTTTCAAATACCTAGCGAAAATCGGTGACATGCCACTTGCCACTAACGATGGCAAAAAAGATTCAAAAATTTGAAAACATTTTCAAATTTTTTGGACTTTTCAAATTTTTGAGCATGCGCTGAAAAAAATACATAAATATCGATTTTTTTCAAAAGCTTCTAAAAGACTTTTCTAATTTTTTAGGTAATTCGAGGCATTGATATGTATTCTTAAGTTCAACGTTCTAAATCAATTGATAATTGACTTGCAGTGTCTGAGCTGCAATAAAGACGTAAAACGTTTAGTTCCGAGTTCAATTAGGTTTTGAATAAAATTTTTTCAAAAAATTTGAAAACTATTTTCAAAAATTTGAAAACTACCCAAAAAAATTTGAAAACTACCAAAAAATTTGAAAAGTACCCAAAAAATTCGAAAATTCAAAAATTTGAAAACTAAATTCAAAAACTGTTTTGGGGAAAAATTTGAAAATTTGAAAAGTCATTTCAGAAAAAATACTTAAAAAATTAAATACATTTTTCTGGAGGGTTTGCCATCGTTACATGCCACTGCCCACAAAAATGTGAATATGAAAAACACTGATTCCAGGTGGCTGGAGGCGCGGGTGAGGGTAGTGATGATAACTCCTTCTGATGATGACCACGCTGATTATGTTGCTGATCGTGATTGTGTGCATACCGTTCACGGGTAGTAGCTCGTGGCCGCTGTGCCTTTAAAAGCGCATTGATATTTGGTAAATAAAATACATTTTGCAGTCTGAATGTAGAATTGAAAAACACAATTGGATCTTGGGTAGAAGTAGATGGTAAACCAAAATGTTATGCACGTGCACTTGAGTAAATTTGGAGACAGCACGCCGAAATGAGTCCTCCTTATTCCTACTGGATTGACAGGGATTTCGGTGTAGGGCGCTGCATGTATTTACTGTGTCCTCAGTTCGGCAGTAAAATACAGTGTTCATCAATATTGACCAGTTGGCGGGATGGAAAAAGTGTAGTTTCCATCTGATTTGTGCTGGTCGTTTCTGGGCTTGGTCATCACCAAGTTAAGCGGTCACATTCCAACTATAAATTGTAATGAATACAACCAAATAGTCAATAAAATCTAGTGTAGCAAAGTTTGGTGAAAAAGCCCAAACATGCACCAACTTTGTAGCTGACAACTCTCCTCTGACGCTCATCAGTTGCTTCATGCACCGCTTCAAAACTTGTAGGCAACCACTGGTACTTCTGTGCTGTCCCACATCTAATGATGGCAAAAACACACATTAAATACAGAAACTCATTGAGCTTCTGTATTTTGTTTAACACAGAAACACGGAAACCCAAGAATTTTGAAAAACACGGAAACTCAAATGAGTTCTTTTTTGGAGAACATGGAAACATGGAAACACAGAAAATAGGGAAATGTTTTTTGAGTATTTTTTCCAAGCAATTGAAGGCACAAGATTTTAACTGAACAATGTATAAAATAAATAAAAATGAAAAACCAGGGAATCCAAAGGAAAGGGGGAGGTAAGGACACGGCGATCATAGGGCGGATCCAGGGTGTTACACCTACTCCGTGTGGAGACGTGTTCACCTGGTATGCCGCGGTAGGGGAATTTCGGCCCCGATGGGGGCAGCAGGTCCAGCCTGAGGAGTACATCTCGGGCTGGACGAGTGCTAAATTGTCTCGCAGAGTCACAAAGGCCGCCATATTGGTGTTTGTGGCTGCGTGGCTACCTTTTTTGGGACCACATTGCCGATACTAATGTGTCGTACACCCGAAATGCGAGGAACGGGTGTTTTTATGGACCGAAATCGACACGGGCTGCAGACAAAGGACATTCGAAATGACAGCGTTTCTAGGTCGGCCAGCTGAGCGAAATCATTTCCAGGCCAATTACCTAGCAACATAGCAGTTGGGAGCTGAACGTGCATACCACAACGTTACCAGTGGGTACAAGTGTGGGGCACATCAGAGAAAAAAGGATAAAGCAAATCACGATGTCAGAAGGCGTGCAAATGGTGGGTGTTCTGCGGACGTTACTTTAAGTCCGCGGAACAGCCACCCTAACCGCTCAAAACACCGCAGTAAATGGACCGTGGCCCGAGCGTTGAATCGACACTGCTGGACTCAATCGACACAAGCTGCGATTCGGCGCTCAAAATCGTTGAGGGCGTTTCGACACACAGCGGTGGGCGTCGGCAGCCGAAGCAAAAATCGGACCCAAAGGAATCAAAGCGTGAGCGGGTTAAAACCTTGGTCGGTGACAGGTGTTTGCAACGGTTTTTGGGAGTGTGGATTTTTGGAAAATTTGCGTGAATCGGCCCGGAAACTAGGCAGATATGGTATGTGTTCCGGCTTGGTTTTCCCGGAGGTTGATATTTGGATCTATTGCCATGGAACTTTTTCGGGGAGTGCTTTCTGGGGTGTTTATTGGGATGGGAAGGTGAATTCGATAAAATTTCCACGTCAATCCAAGCAAAACAGACGGAACGCTACCATGTATGGAAGTAATATACATGGTAGCGCGGTAAGGCTATTGGGCTCTACTGCGTACTGTGGAAAAATGGTGTGCCGGTGGAAAATGGTGGCTGGCATGCGTCCAAAATTCTCAATATTGCACTTTTACTCGAAGTACGGCACTGTTTCACCGAAGTTTATTTGCATATGTGAATCACAGGCCTCGGAAGCGAAGTCGAAGCGCGCCGACAGCTTTTTGAAGGCACGTGTGATGACGTCAGGTGGCAGGCACATGAGCCCGCTCCCGTCGGATGTGTACAACATCAAGGAGAAGATGTTGCGCATGGACGGGCCTGTGGGAACGGGAACGGGTACGGGAACTGGTGAGTTCCCCTGGCACTGCTGGGTGGTAAATCTGCTGATGCTAAGAATACTTCTACTGATCGCTCAGGTCTGGTGGCTATCGGGGGCGCGGCGGCTCCCACTACGACGGGGGCGGCGCCCGGTTCGAGGGCCGCAGAGGCGGAGGGCGTGGCGGGTACCAAGACTGGCGCCAGGACCGTGGGCGGTACGACTAGGGAGTAGCTCGTGCGGTGAGTATGGGAAAACATCTATCATAAACATGCTTTACTTCAGCGTGTTTTTCATAGGCACTTTCCCAATGTTAAGCGCAACACTTGATGTCATAATAGCGTTGACTATTTCAACCGTTATTTACACTCCACACTGGTACGGGATGCATTACTTCTGTGTCCGTATCGCGCGACGTGTGACAAAGACAATCCTTTTGAGCTACGCAGTGCTGACCGGTGACGTGAAAATGTTTAAAACTGTGACAGTAAACGGAAATAATCTGATTCTTTTTTTTGCTGATGACAGGAAAGAGCCAGATGCCCCGTAGTCTCACTATAGGCGTCTCCGCTGGTGGAGGGGGCCCTAATGCTCCCTTGATTCGGGGGCAGATGGGCGCCCTCCAGCAGCCAGAGAGCTCCGGGCTCGGTAACAGACAATCGACAAGATGTGGCTTCGGCAAGTCACATCAACAACACGGCACAGCCATAGGTGGGTATTCGGAAAAATTCCATCATTCTGCCGAGAACAGTAATAAATGTATTGCTGTTACATACCAAAATGTACACTCGATCAAACACAAGCAACAAGAACTAGCGGAAATCATGAACAAAACCTTGGATGATATTTTGGGCTTGGTAGAAACGAATACAACAAATAACGCGGAGATAATCAGCGTAAACAATTTCGACACGTTTGCTAAACATAAGAAAACCGGAGCGAGGGAAACGGGCGGTCTATTACTGTTTGCAAGGAAATCTCTTCATGCCATGGTAGACGGTAGTGACTTCCTCGACAAAACAAATGCGGTCCTCTCAGTAGGGTTCGACACTGACAATGGTACAAAAGTGCATGTAATGATAGTGTACCTTCATGATCATGGAAAAGTAAGCCGTGATGTTGGGTACCTACACGAAAACATGTCAACACTCGATGGACTACACAAACAAAAGCTGGCCTTTGACAGCACTGGTGACGAAGTGATCATACTGGGCGATTTCAACGGTCACATAGGGAGTGATAATTTAGGAGTGCGGGGCAACCGGCCAGAGATAAATAAGGTTGGACATCTTGTCAGAGGCTGGATAGATGCCGATAGTTTAGAGATTTGTAACAAAAAGGCTTTGTAGTGGTGGACGTACGAGTCCGGAGCTAGTAAGATGCTACTCGACCTGGCCCTGCTGGATGCAGCAAAAGCTCACGAGTACACACTGCATCTATCGAATGGAGAGGGTGGTAGGTCGTTACTTTCCGATCACTACACTCTCCATTTATTACTGCAGATGCGACATGTTCCGCTACGTGACATCAAAAATACGCCAAAATGGCTAGTGCAGGGGAAAGACGACTTGATGAAATTCTCAGCCAAACTGGAGGAACTTCTTGCATCAGAAGGCGATGCAATTGATTCCTACCATGACCTGCACGCCACAATGAAGCAAGTTGGAGTTGAGCACTTCAGCAAGAAAATGAGAGAACCTTCTGCTTCAAAAACACAACGGACAATTTGGTCAGCAAAACGAGAAATTAACAGATTATGACGACGTCTCCATGAAGGTAAGATCCTGTACGAGGAATTCAAAACAATAAAGTTAAAGGAAAAAGCGAAAATGTTGGTGGCAGAGTCTGATGCAAAAAGGGACAGAATGAAGCGGTCACTGGATAAGGAATTGGAGAGCTTGGGTATGGAAACGGACCTGTACAAACTGGCAAAGCGCTTCCGGGAACCAGGGATTAAATATGCGATGCTACGACTCAACTCAGGCGAGGTTGCTGCGTCAATCCAGGACTTACAGAAGATATTAGTTGAGTTCTGGAACAGAATACAATGTCCGAACCCGATGAGTGCAGACATTGTAGACGACAGCTGTCTCCACAATGCGATTATGTCTAAAGACAAATCGTACCTGCACCATGACTTGACCCTGGGAGAGGTAAGTGCTGCATGCCGGACACTAAAGCTGAGAAAATCAAGCGGGACAACAGGGATTTCACACAAGATGCTACAAACCCCCGGCAACCACCTGTTGGAGATATTACTTTCTATTTTCAACAGGTGGTTTCACGGGGGGGAAATACCATCGGAAGCAAAAACCTGCAAGCTGATACTGCTACACAAAAAGGGCTCAAAGAGTGACGTGAACAATTACCGAACAATAGGACTACAATGTAGTATTTTGAAATTGTACTGTAGTGTCCTAAACAAACGTCTTCTGACAGCCTTCAAAAACTGCAATGGATTTGGTGACATGCAAGGCGGCTTTCGCAAACACAGACGAACGACCGATAACCACATCATAATCCAAGGATGTTTGTCAAGCGGCAGAAAACTCTCATGTTGTTTTGTTGATGCGGTAAAAGCATTCAACAGAGTTCCGCGTGATAGACTCTGGAGGAAATTGACCCATTTCGGCTATCCAAAACGATTTGTAGATGCACTCGAATCGACATATGACAATCAAAAGTGCTATTTGCAATATGTGCATGTTACAACGACACTTTTGGATTATAAGCTGGGGGTTAGGCACAACAACAATTGCTTGGAGGACGGAGACATTGCGGTCATTGAAGAAAGGCTGCTGTGCAGAAGGCTGCGACAAAAAGGCTAAAATCGATCTTAGGCGTCTCTTGGAATCTTCAACCTGTCAAGCTGCGAGAGCTACTTTTAGCAGGAAAATACGAGATTTGGATAAACATATGTTGGAACTTTGTGGACCATTATAGGCACTAGTAGTGGTTTTAACCTGTTTTATTCTCATGTTAGCTCACTCACTAGCAGTAGTCACTTTGCGTGCTATGGCCCATCGTTCTTCAACATCTACCTCTTTTGTACCAATATATTTCCTCCCTACCGAAGGCTCGCGTAGAGCATCGAAGGTGGAAGGGGGGGCAGAGTGCTGGCTCTTTCCTGTCAAGATAACATGGTACAATCTTCAGTAAACTGGTGAACTTGATACTCTCTGATTATTGATACTATGAGTATATATCTTCACTTAGATCTCACTTCTGGACTAATGAAACAAACCTCAAAACCTATATTGATACCAAATGCTCTATTATTGTTACTGCGCATTTTTATGTATGTAAACGCTTAGTGGCACAGGGGACTGCTTACGTCGCGGTCCCTTACGTGCCACGTTCACATGATTTTACTACGTATTGTATTTTCATTTAGCGCTTCCGATTGTTCACTTGGTCGTATTGGCTGTATTTTCGCCTATTTGAGTTGTTGGCACGCGTTGTTTTAACGTATGATATGTTAGTTAGACTGTCGCTACGTTATTT
>OZ038450.1:27896178-27912160 GCA_964036195.1 Sphaerolaimus hirsutus | reverse complement strand
ATGATAGTACCTTATATCTGGTGAAGAATTCGCGAATGATGATAGTACCTTATTTTTTACGCTGACGTTGAAAAAGTCGCATTTTCTGGTCACTTTCTGGTCTCGCCCCGGGAAGGGAGGGGGCTGCAGCCCCCCCCCCCCCGCCCCCCCCTGGATACGGCCCTGATCTTTCATTCTAGTCACAAGTTGATTTTGAAAAAAAATTTCTCGATAATTCGTTGCAAATTTTCTTTTCAGTGTTTCGGCTCAATATCCCAGTTTCAAATTTTCGTTTTAAGCTAAGCCGCCCATTTCATTCCGCAAATGATTACAACCGTTATTCTTCACGCGTTCTCAAAAAGTAGAAATGCATTTCCGAGCTCAAATAAAAACCGCAAAAGCTATAACCTTTCTCCGAGTTTCAGCTTTGAATCAGCACATATACATATTTATGCGATTGTAAAAAAGTGTAAATTGTCTTGTTTGATGACTATTTGTCAGCTGTTTGCATACATATTTATGTGGGCGGTGTAGGTTTTCACTTAGTGTGAAAAGGGGATAAAATAAATGCATCTAAAATGTTTTGACTCATCAAATTTGAGCAGGCATTTGATGATGGGACATTTTCGGGGACATTTTCGCAATTTTTTCGGACGAAATGTAACAAGAAAATATAAAAATGGGCGTCAATTTATAATTCCCGTCGCTGCGAAGCTACTCAAAATGCACTCGTTTCATCTGCAAATGAAAATGTTGCTCATTTGTCAGAATAAATAATTGATTTTTCAATGTTTTTAGTGTTTATGTCAATGCAAGTCTATAGTTAGGGTTCTATACATTTTTGACGGGACGGGCATTTTCAAATGTGGGTACTTGAAAAACATGAACTTTTTTTCCTGGCTTCTGATCGGGATCCCGTTTGAACCCAATTTGCAGGTGACAGCTACCATTTTAAAATTCATAAACTGGCTTTAAAACAGTATACGGCCGAAATTTCGTATGTTTCGTAATTCTGTCTTAAACGCAAAAGTTTACCAGAATGAATCGTTTTCGATCTCCGTAAACAACAGTTGACGAACTCATTAGATTGGTAAACCCAAATGCGTTCTCAGCTAATTTATCAGTTTCCGAAATTTGAACCGTCAACTGTAAATGTGTCGTCACTGGAAACGTCAACAAAATGTTCCTGTACCGTTTGCGAAATTTAAAAACCGCAATTCCGCTGTTTGCATTCGTATTAATCACAGCGCCAACATCAATAAAATTTTATGGTTTCACCATTTTTACATTCACTTGGCGGTCGCGTTATCATTTGAAAATGGAACCTACATATTGACGTTTGGCACACTAGTTTACTAACACCAGTATACTCAAATTGAGTACTCAAATGAACTTTGAACGTATTTGAGTTTTCATTTTGGGTTTGTTTTTCAATTTCCGTCAACTGGAGATAAAAAGCAAACTGAAATACATTCAAAGATTATGAGTACTTAATTTTGAGTTTACTGGTGTCAGTAAACCAGCGTATGCTGCGACGTTATCTGTGAAACGTTGAAATTTAACGGGGCAGGGAACCTTCAAAAAATTGCGGAAACGTTTCTGTCGCGGAATGGTAAAGTTCACCAGGAATGTGAAAGGGTATCTGGAATCTGGATAGCGATGGAATTACGCCATGGCGCTCGTGCCATTTTTTGGCGTTTATTCCTATGGCGCGATTTTATCAAAACGCCATGGTGTAATTGGTGCATGATGGTTTGGTGAAATTTAATATTTACCGTATTTCCTCGAATTCCCCCCAGGGGGTTTATTTTTTTCAGAGTGAAAATTTTGAGAGAAAAACGTGCAACAATAACCATAACAAGAAATGCAACAATAACCACCATTTATAAGTTTTTACAGCCTTAGCTATCTATCTATCTAGAGTGGTTATTGAGAAATTTTGCCCCAATTTTCGCTCAAAATCGCCAATTTTCGCACCTTTTTATAGTTTTTCACCTTCAAAAGTGTGCTCTCCGGCTATATGCATGGTTATATGCCTGTTTTTAGCCATTTTAAACCTACTTTTGAACACTTTTAACCGATTATTAGTGATTTTTTCCCCTTTCGGCCTCCTATGCACTGAAAAAGCCTATATATTTTGCCCCCGCGAGCCCCCCCCCCCAAGCCCCCCCCCAGCCCCCCCCCAGAAAAATTTTTCAGCTATCTATCCCTCCGGACGAGTGATTTGCTATCTATCCAGCCCCCGCGAAGGCCAAAATCTTGGAGACCCCTGGGTATAACAATGTTCCAACGTAACTTAGTAAGTGTATTGAATGTCTGTTATGCATTTCCCGGACCACAAATTCTCAGTGCTCATTTTTAAGGGGGGGGGGGGTATTTCGAGGAAATATGGTAGTTGTTCTTTCTCTTACACCACTTTTAGGTCATGTTGAAAATGATTGAACTTGATTGAATGTAAGTGTGAGAATTTGAGAGTACATTTTCATATTATTTTCAGGATATGAATTTCATGAAAATTTCTGATGAAATAATAACTCCCCACCCCTCGAATAAGCCCCCCTTGAAATACCCCCTCACAATTTCCACTCTCTAAAAAATAAGCCCCCTGGGTTTTTTTCAGGGAAATACGGTATATTTATGAGAGACACCAATGTTTTAAATGCAGATTTTGAGGAAAACTTGATTTATAGTTTCATTTATTAATTATTTTTATCAAAAAATTGGGAGACATAAATACCAAAAAGTTAATAGTTGAAGTTAATTGTAATCATTTATGTTTGAACTTGATTTCACGAAATTGTGACTGTCACACTTTTGGCGCCATTTTCTCGGCGCTTCCCAACACTATTACTACACATTTAACCATGGGAAAACATGCGTGACACACTTGCGGCCCGTGTTTTCAAGGGTTTTATTTTGTCGAATTTCAATTGCATAAATATGATTGCGGTTTGGCACTGGGAGAAAGTAATATTTATAATCGTAAATAAAGCAATGATTCCGTTGAAGTGTTATAGGAAGTTGGGACTAAATATTTGTCTTTTTTGTTTGCTTTTGTTTTGTTTGTGTGGAGGGGTGCGAATCTCAAATGGGGCGAATTATTTAACCGTCTACTGACGCCACACCTTACAATGAAATCTACCATATTCCATCTGAATAAACCAAGGACGTAGCCAGGGGGGGCAGGGGGGCGGCCGCCCCCCCCCCTTCCCGGGTCGGACAAGAAAATATACCCGAAATGGTGCTTCCTTAAAGCGATTTTGTCGCCAGTCCGGAAAAATGTTGCGCGCAAGCGCGCATTTCGGCGCCGCACAGTATATTTTAGTTATACCTGTGGTTTAGGACCAAAAAAGCACTGAAAATTCGCCCCCGTCGCTGTATATGTATGTAAAATACATACAAGTACAGCACTATTTGGCGCCAATGCCAACGCCATTGGCGCCATGGCGTCGCGCCTACGAATGGCGTCGCCAAGGCGCAATTCCTTTACAACAGGGGTTAAATTTAGGGGGGGGGTGCCGCCCCCCCCCGTTCGCCGAGCTCCGTATACAATCCGCCCCCCCCCGCTCAAAAATCCTGGCTACGTCCCTGGAAGAAACGAACAGACATTAAATTGTTTCAGGCACATAACATTGCTCCCACTTCTATTTAATTTTGGGCGAAAAAATTTACGTGATTTTATTCATCCAAATATGGTATCATTTACTGTGTCGCTTTCTGTTCATCCAGTATATTAGTGTGTGAAAAAACTATGATATTTACGTGTGCAAATGTCAATTTGCAAAAAAATTCTATTCCTTGAAAGTTCTAAGCCCTTGTCGTGTTCCAGGTTTAAACAAAAAAAACCCCGTTATCACCACTATATTAATTCAGCCAAATAAAACAGGAGATTATTTATAGATGATAGCGTCATTTTATCACTGCATTAAAACAAGCCAAATGTAATTGAGAATGTAAAAACGAAAACCCTGTTAGGTGAATAAAATTAGCACATTGACCAAATTTTATTACAAACATCACAGCTTATTTTTACAGAAAGTGTGCAGAAATGGAAGTTTGTCAAAAAAAACTATCATAAAAGAAATGAAACCTCAAACTTTAATGTAAATGAATAATACTTGAATGATAATAATTTAATAATACTAAATTTTTAAACAATCTTCAAGCATATTTCAATATTTTGCACACTTGCTTAAAAACATTTGAAGAAATGACTGTGAACCATTCACAACACTTTTCTTACCACACATTTTTTTACATCCAGCCCAAAAGAAAACTTTTATGTGGCATATTCTTATGCTATTCATAAAGACACATTCATGAAGGTATTTGAAAGACACTTGGTTTTTGTAACATCAGTGTCCTTTTATGATCAATTTCTTTAACAAGTGATGTGTTATGACTGTGTATATTTGAGAATTTTTGTGATGCATTTTTGTTGCAACATGGGGGCTGAATCACATCATGAAACTCAGGGAACATAAATAAAAATATATACATTGATTAGAAATAGAATTCTACACTAAATAGAATTCCAGGGCCAACGACAATAAATGCAATTACATGTCTTAAACCAAAATTGATTGGAAAGCTCTCCATGCTAGAACACATTTCCCTGGAACTGAGCCAAAAATGTCAACTCAATTAACCCCCCCCCCCCAGGCTCACTACCATGCCGATTTCGAACGAATGAAAGGGAAGAAAACAGATGTTGTGGATGACCCAGAAACAACCAGACATTTGAGTAATATGCGCGTTGTTTCCCAGGCCGCGTATCATCACGAAATGGAAAGAAAATTAGATATGGAAAAGACTAGGCCACCGATGGAAATGGGTGAGTTTAAAAAAAATTTATTGGGATTAGGGATGGGAGAGTTTTTTTTCCAATGACCTGGGTTTAAAAAAGCTTTTTTTCAAAAAGGGTTTTATGAAAACCCTTTGAAAAAACCCCGGCCATCCCCGTTTGGGTGTGTTTTTGCACTTTTTTTCGTTATTTTAGTTTGTATTCAGTGTTTTATTGAGGATTTGCAGGTGGTCCTTACTAATTTATCGGCAAGTATAATTTTTATTGTCGTTAATGGATGGTTTTCGCTTAAAGAATATGTCTCAAGAAACAACTTCCACCATGAAATAGATCTATAAAAAGTAAAATGCACACAATCAATCTGTTGCATTATCGCGCCCTTAAATTTCAAATTCAATTTAAATTTTCCATTTTCCACCCAGTGGGCGGAGTCGACAATGCAAATGGCTTTTCTCCATATTCTGCGCGGCAACAACAAGCGACCTTGATTTATTCCACGGAACAGGGCGGTCCAGGTATGTTTGATTTTTTGTTGGCATTTTTTAAAGGTTATTGACGTCTGGTTTAGATTTTGACATTTCGCCATCTGGGGCGTTAGGGTACCCCCTTCCAAAACGATACCATTCAGTGTGTACAGTTATATGCATATATTTTATCACATTGGTTTTGTCAATGGCAAAAAAAGCCAAGAATGGCCCCTGCTTGTGTAACCCCTAAAAATATACATTACCAGTCTGCAACCAGGACTACATCGGTTTGGTTTATTTACCTACGTGCGATTTACTACTTACTTTAAAAAAATCTTTTTCAAAAACTCTAAATTTCTAAAAACCGCCCCAGTTCCGGTGGGTCAGCGGCCGGTCGGCTCGATAGCCGACTACGACCCAGTTCACGGGCGCGGAAGCAGCGCGGCGACTCAACTGCAACAAGCACAGCAACATCAACATCAACAACAACAACAACAGCACCAGGTGAAACACCTGTAAAATGTAAAATGTCATGCAAGGTGTTAAAAGTCATGTGAAATGTCAAATGTGCTGTAAAATGTAAAATGTCATGCCAATGGTCGATAGTCATAAAATCCCCTGTAAAATGGCAAAGTGTCAAAAGTCATGTATGTTGCCCTATCAAATGTCAACGATCGCCGCTTGCCCTGAACACGTCGAATTTGCAGCCGCAGCAGCACAATTATCAGGGGCAACAGCAACAACCCCCGCTCAGTCCACAGCAGGCTGCTAGGTGAGGGGGTCCCCCTTTTTTTTTTGGGGGGGGGGGGGTGAAATTTTGATGGATAGATGAAATCGACTGCGGGTTATTTGAATGATGGATTATTTTGTAGTTAAAATGTTTTTAGTAGATTTTGTGTGTTATTTTGATGAGAATTTAGATGTCTTTCTTCAGTAATTATGGTAACATTCTGCCGGTAATGCGGCGTTTTACTGTATTTTTATTAGATGTAGTGTTAGTGTAAGATTGTAATGTACGGATTACCGTCCATGCATATGTCCATGCAAATTTTTAATCCATGCATCTGTCGCGATTGCAGAATTGTCTCAAATAATCCCCCCATTCGAGAACTGGTAACACTCTAAATCCCTACATGATTCTGAACAGGGACGTAGCCAGGATTTTTGAGCGGGGGGGGCGGATTGTATACGGAGCTCGGCGAACGGGGGGGGGGCGGCGCCCCCCCCCCCCCCTAAATTTGACCCCTGTGGCAAAGGAATGGCGCCAGCGCCATTCGTAGGCGCGACGCCATGGCGCCATTGGCGTTGGCACTGGCGCCAAATAGTGCTGTACTTGTATGTATTTTACATACATATACAGCGACGGGGGCGAATTTTCAGTGCTTTTTTGGTCCTAAACCACAGGTATAACTAAAATATACTGTGCGGCGCCGAAATGCGCGCTCGCGCGCAAAATTTTCCGGACTGGCGACAAAATCGCTTTACGGAAGCACCATTTCGGGTATATTTTCTTGTCCGACCCGGGAAGGGGGGGGCGGCCGCCCCCCCCCGCCCCCCCCCCCCTGGCTACGTCCTTGATTCTGGAACAAATCTCAAACCCCCCCCCCCCCCCGCAGGTACCCCTCCGGCGCCCCCAGAGGCGGCGCACCCCCGATGCACCCCCAACAACAACAACAACAACAACAACATTTGCCCACTTTCCAAGCTATTTACGACTACACTGCCGCGGACACAGACGAAGTCACTTTTGTCGAGGGTGATTTAATTGTCGATTGTCAACCAGTTGACGAAGGTTGGATGGTAGGTACGATTAGAAGGACTGGGCTACGTGGCATGTTGCCAGCTAATTATGTTGAGAGGGTGAAGTAGGTTGAATGGAGGTTTATGAGTGGGAGTTGACGGCGCTGCGCGCACTGGGATTTTGGGTTTAGGGCGCTGCGCGCGCTGGTTTATTCACTCAAGTGAACTCAAGATTGAGTACTCAGTAAATCAGGTTTGAATGTAGTTGAGTTAGCTATTAGACTCCGTGAACTGAAGATTGAATAGTCAACTGAAATATGTTCAAATCGGATTTATGAGTACTCAAATTTGAGGTTACTGGTGTTAGTAAGCTAGCGTGCGCAGTTACTGTACGTCCGAACATTTTTAGTTGTGGTTGCGGAACTAAACTTATTGAAAGTTTTAATTTCTGTATAAAATGCCACCACAAAAAAGTTTAAAGCAATTTTCAGCTCTTTGAGTAATTTGCATGTAGTCCAATTTATTTCCATAAACTGTTTTTGCGAGGTTTTTTATTTTCGCATTATAAATAGTTCCGCGTCTAAAAAAACGTTCAGGCGCATAACTCAAAAATTCAGTGTGCTTAGCGCCATTTTGTGGTGATTTTAGTGGCTGAGTGAGGTTGATTTTGGCTGTAAATTGTCAATTTGGAACACTTCAATATTTGTATTTTAGCCATGAAATCAATCCTACTGAGTTTGTTGTATTAGAACAGAGTTTTTTCTTTTTTTATATATGAAGTCACTGATTGGTTGTCGATTGCGATGCTATATACATATTTACATAAATGATGTATTGTTGTGTTTTCTATTGTTTAAATTGTACAAGTATTTGAAGAATTTTTACCCATCATTTGTCGTTAATAGGTTAAAATAGGTGAAAATCCTAAGAAGATTATTCCAAAATGCAGGGTTTCAGAAAGATTTTTCGGCTATCGCTTCAGCTGAACGAATTTTTGTGTACCCCAATAATTGAACTTGTCAATTCTATCATATTTGGTCATCATCACTATGAAATTATCACAGCATAGATGGAAAACACATTTTAATTTGATGACAATGGTAAAAACTCTGAAATTGATTATAGATCGTCCAGCTATCTATAGAGACATTCAGATGGCTGAAATCTGCTGAAACCCTGCTTAAATTGTTGTGTCATGGATAATTTTTGTGCCGCCAGCGATAAGTATTTTCTGTAAATTGTCACTTCAGATTTCTGACAGCTTCCCACCACCTGTGCAATGTGATTCATGGAATTTAGATGGCTTTTTCTCGAAGAATTTTTAAAGTATCGTTACAGAAACCAAATACCGTATATCCTCGAATAAGACCCCCTCAAATAACCCCTCTAGAATAAATCCCCCCTCAAAAACCCTGATGAAAGAATAACCCCCCTCGAATAACTGCCCACTCTTGGTTAGAAATATGCTACGAGATCTACAAAAATGATCGATGAAAATGCAAAAGAATGTTAACGTATGGCAGCTTCAGCAGATAAAATACGTGTACGCAGTGTATATACCGTATTTCCTCGAAATACCCCCCCCCCTCGAAATACATCCCCCCAAAATGGGCACTATGAATTTGTGGTCCGGGAAATGCATAACAGACGTTCAAAACATATACTGTGTTACGTTAGAACATCGTTTATACCATCTACATCCTTATATAAGGCTGTAAAAACTTATAAATGGTGGTTATTGTTGCATTTTTCACGTTTTTCTCTCAAAATTTTCACTCTGAAAAAATAAACCCCCGGGGGGTTATTCGAGGAATACTCCTTTGTTCCATCGAGAATCCATCAACTTGGATTGGATGAGTTTACAGAATGCATTCATCCAATGAATTAAAACCAACTTTTCTGAGGAAAAAATAACTTCTCCCCTTGAATAACTCCCCCTCAAAAACTCTGACGAAAAAATAACTCCCCTGGGGTCTTATTTGTGGATATACGGTGCATAGAATTCCTGGGGTATCCTGTTGTCGGTTGGATACCGGTCTTCCTATTTTTGAGAGCTAAATATAATTTTTCATAGCATCTGCTTTCTGTTACTCACATTTTCTATTGTATTTCCATCTTTTCATTCTGGGACAGTAGTCTGTTATCCATTTATCTTCTACTTTGTAGTAATGTAGAAATAGTGATCATTTTTGGAATATTTAATTATCATGTAAAACTTTGTCCATTGGCCATTTCTGTAGTCTAATGTCAGTACTTTTTCGTATGATATTCTGTAGTTTTAAATAATTTTTGCCCGAAATTTCCCGCCTTATGGTTTTGAAAATCTAATTTATATACACCCTGCACTTTTTATTGATATTTTAGTTCCCGAATTCCTACTTAATATTAGTGAATGGGGTGTGTGAAGTTTGTCGAGAGAAATTACAAAATGAATTGCTGTGGCAATTTTTCGTGTGGTTTTTGTTTACGTTTTACACTCTTTAAGTTTTGCGTAATTTGAAATCGAAAAGTGGCAAGAAAACTTTGTAAGTGAAAAGTGAGGTTATAAGTGGCCAATCAAGTGGTAAGTTCATAGTTGGGAAGTATTTCCGATTGTGGACGAACTTTCCACTCGCAACTTTTTACATGAAAATTAGCCTGGAGCTTTACGCTTAACAACTCTTAACTTTAACCTTAAATTTAAGTCTTCACATTGGGCCCACACACGCTAGTTGACATCGACACCAAATGTCAACTGGTGCCGATCCCGATTCAAGGCAATCTTTGAATCGGGATCGGCACCAGTTGACATTTGGTGTCGATGTCAACTAGCGTGTGGGGGGTCATTGTCACTTGCAGAACCGACACACGGTTCTCCGAAGCCATTTGATACATGCTAAAATTTAATACCGTACCCCCAAGGGGTTTATTATTTCGCCAGCCAATTTTGAGGGGGGGGGTGAATTCTAGTGGCGACTGTTGGGTTTTGTTTTTCGTCAAGGTTATTTGATAGTAAGGAAAAGGCTTTTACGTTTTTTTACCCAAAACTTGTGATCAATGTGACAAAACTGTGTATTTGGGCATGAAGGTATACAATTCCACAAAATTAAAGCACCATCTTCAAAAATACGCAAAAATTACAAAAAAATCAATCCAATACATACATTTACATACGTAAATACATTGCATGCATGATGTATACTCTGCGTACATCACACTTAGTATGGAAACTTACAATAACCCATCTGAATAGTGAATCAAAAATATACAGTTTTTCATCATAATATTTACCGTATATCCTTGAATAAGACCCCAGGGGCGTTATTATTTCGTCAGAGGTTTTGGAGGGGGTAGTTATTCAAAGGGGGGGGGGGGTATTTTTTCCTCAGAACTTCCAGGAAAACTTTCACTTTATTCATTGTTTGTATGCATTCCGTCAACACATCTAATGCAGAAAATGACCAGTTCAACACAAACACAACAATGTATCCATCCTAAAATTTGTGTTCAATCATCGAAACCTAAAAATATCATAGGCTAACATTCTTTTGTATTTTTCATTTCACACACCAAACCCCATTCGATTGCATTCGATGAATCAGCCCAGACATAGCTTTATTTTTCTGTTTGTCTCGTTTTTATTTTCGTGTGTTGCTCATCGATCGTTTTACCCAGAGGGGGAGTTATTCAAGGGGGGGGCGTTATTTTTTCCTCACCTGGCCAACAGGGGGGTGTTATTCAAGGCTACACGGTAGTTTTTTACTGTGGAATAAATAATTATGAAATCTATCAAAAGATTTTATTCATCAAATTATGATAGGATTCTGCGCATACTGCGCTCCGCTGAGTATACATCATACAAGGCAGGCGTATTTCGAGGTGTGTTATTTTTTCCCGCTCGCTTAGACCGGGGGGGGGGGTATTTCGAGGTTGTCAATTTAAGAGGGATAATTCGAGGAAATACGGTAGTTATTATTCGGCAAGTGGACCACCGACACGAAAATTGGTAAGCCTTTAGTAGTGACGCTTCAAGTGGCAAGTTATCTGTGTTTCTGGGGGTACAGGTCACTTTCAAGTGGATGGATGCCCGACGCTGGTTTCCCCTACGCGCCCATTTCTGGAGGG
Source organism: Sphaerolaimus hirsutus (assembly GCA_964036195.1). Taxonomy (NCBI): domain Eukaryota; kingdom Metazoa; phylum Nematoda; class Chromadorea; order Monhysterida; family Sphaerolaimidae; genus Sphaerolaimus; species Sphaerolaimus hirsutus. The sequence goes on along the minus strand of OZ038450.1, from coordinate 27,901,066 downwards.
TTTGACCCAGTTAAACTCTTCTAAACATAACTTTCTGAAAAGTTAGGTCATAACGCTTCTTTGCTTGAAAAATTCAATATTTTAAATTTTTGCAAACATTTTTGGCTACTTTCAACGTGGCATTTTGCGATCGGGTATGTGCGATTGTCGAATTATTTTGAATTTAAACAGAATTTTTGAAATAATGACGTCATACAACCCTTAGCCCATCTGGAAACTTGCCAATTTTTCTAAAAAACTAAAAATTGTTGATGTAGTTTTTCGTGACTTCGTGTCAAAAGATAATTTGAACCGGGAACGCATCGTGAGTTCATTGGCACTTTTCCATTTCCGGTGTAAACAGAAAAACTTTTGCAATGTTTTCAGGAGGAATCGGCGTGAAAACACAGACTTGCCATCATGTCTGACGCTGGAGGGTGAGTTTATTTATATTTATTTTGAGTGTGCAAAATTTGTGGCGCTGTCGGCCCAGCGCCAAGAATTTGAAATGCTTTTTTGCTAAAAAGTTTGGGAAAACTGATTTACTTTTGGAATGAGACCGTAATTACCGTAAATTTAATCAGTGGTACTGATGGGTTACTGTAATTCTAAATAGAATGGTTTTCGTTGTTACTACCCGTTGGAGGGTAATTATTGCTGCGTGAGTAACTAAATATGCGCGACATACATTGGGTCAGGGGTTTAGCAGTTAGGTTTCCCCCTAAAATGCTTAACTATATAAATTTCACAGGCCCCATTCAGATACCCCTCTGAATTTACCACTAAACATGCAACGCCCTCATGTGTCCAAAACCCCCAACCCCCCTCACAGAGATGACGTTGCCGCGCCAGTTGTAGCGCCAGTGGCCGTGGCGCCGGGCGCCATGGACGTGCAGACGGCGCTCAAAGAAGTGCTGAAATCGGCGCTCATTGTGGATGGACTGGCCAGGGGGCTCCATGAGGCTGTTAAGGCGCTCGATAAGTTGGTTTGAAGTGTTTGTGGTTGGATTTGGGATAAGGTTGGAAGAGTGCCAAGTTTGGGTTGTATTTGTTGATATTCAACATTCCATCGGAGTTTTCGCCGCTTTGTTCGACTGGTGCCTGGAAGTTTTCCATTATTTTGCACTATATTCGATATATAACAATACACACGGTACAAAAAAACAACAACAGACATCGCTTTCAAATTTAATGCAAAAAACCCGCATTTTTTCAGACGTACAGCACATCTGGCAGTTTTGGCGGAAAATTGCGACGAGCCGATGTACGTGAAATTGGTGGAGGCGCTGTGCGCAGAGCACGGAATTGCGCTCATTAAGGTAATTAATTCCTGTGCGAGTTTTTGAGTGAATGTTGTTTTGATTCTACTGAGTTATGTTCAGTAGCCTTGTTATTCAGAGTGGCTTCTGACTTAGACTCACGGTAAATTGAGAGTTTCGTAAACTCATTTTTAGCTTCTGAGTGCATCTGGGTTTACCGGTGTTATTTTCGACTGAGGCTATCGCAAAATCTCCGAGTAAAGCCCACTCTGAATATAAAGGCTACTACTGAACATAACTACAAACCGCCGTTGTTTTATACTAGAGTCGTTTCGGTGGTCCACAGTAAAATTTGGAAGCGTGCCAACAATGACGTAATTGATGTAAAATTGAACGAATAAACGACTGATATCCCGCACTTTCACGAGTGCCCCATGTGACTCAAAAGTCTGACTCATTTAAAAGTCTCAACTCTAAAAAAGTCTAAAATTCGATAAAAAATTCTTAAAACGCAGGTGAAAGACAACAAAACGCTGGGCGAGTGGGTGGGTCTGTGCAAGTACGACAAAGAAGGAACCGCCAGAAAAGTGGTCAAGTGCTCCTGTTGTGTTATTCGGGTGGGTGGGAAGTTTTTTAAACTTGAAATGACAGTTTTGGGTTAGATTCAGGTTTGGAAAGGATTACGGTAGATGATTTTTTGAGATTGCGTTGATGTCTATGGTTTTCATTGATCCGTTTGACACAATGTTTTTTTTGGAAGCCCAAGAATTTATGAGGCATTCGTATTCAATGTTTTCTGGTTAACAAGTTGTCAGTTATAGGTAAGTTGTGTCGAAAAATCGCCTGAAAATCCGTGTCACCGTTAAGTGAGGTATGTACATAATTATGTAAGATTTCAGCCTGGATAAATTATTTGTTTGACCCCAATTATTTTTGAAAATATTATTTACAAATTTGATTATCTATTTCATTTACAAATTTTATTGTCTGTTATATTTAGGGTTGGAAAAAAAACGTTTTTTTTTAACTCGATGTTTTTTTTAAAAAAAAAACGTTTTTTTTAAAAAAAAACGTTTTTTTTAAAAGCTCCCAGATATGACCTAGTGTCAACATATATAGGTATATCAGACACTGGCAATACTCTGTGATGTTAAATATGACCATATAATGGCTGTGGAGCCATGGGATAGCATTATAAGTGGTGATTTGTGTCAAAAATATCCATTTTTCGTCGACATATCGTTCGTATATTGCCTTATAGTCGAATGTTCGTGACTTCAGGTAAAGTTTGGCACGGAATGGTGATCAAACAAGGTTATAAAAGGAGGTTGTTACTTTGGGAGTGAAGTTACACACTGTGGAGGTACATGGAAGCACATTACCTCAATATTATATATTACAGCAACATATGTCGGCTTATTCACCCATGGTAGCACATAGAAATGGATGTTTTGATACTAAAAATGCAACAAAACCAATGAAAACAACCACCAATGTCAATTTGTGTGTGAAATTGCGCGCTTGCGCGCAAAAATTTTGCAAAATACCTAGTGCTTAGTACTAAAAATTTTGGCCGATGTTTTTTTTAAAAAAAAAACATTTCGGACGTCGTGTTTGTTTTTTAAAAAAAAAACGTTTTTTTAAAAAAAAAAACGTTTAAAAAAAAACATCGGCCAACCCTAGTTATATTTACAAATTTTATTGTCTATTATATTTACAAATTTTTTCAATTTTCCACAGGAATGGGGGCCAGAAGATGTGGCGCACACAATTCTGAAGGAGTACATCGAGAGCCAGAAAAAGGGATAAATTCTGCGACTTTATGTGCCGATTTTTTGAGCACCATAAGCGCCGTTTGCACGTCGGCTGTTGTTGAAATTTGAAACAAAAATTTGTTGATTGTTGAGTTGAATTTTTGGCGTTTTGTTTGTATTTTAGACCTCGATCAGAATAAATAAATGCATTATTTGTCTCAATAGCATTATTGATGCAATTTATAACGCTTAATGATTGCTTGTTTGGCTTTTATTTTTCCATTGGTCCATTTTCCATAACGCACATTGGTCCCACTGTAATTGTCTTGGCGCAGTGCCAATACCTTCCATTGTGCTGCCTCTGAAAGCACATTTACATGCACTCTGAGCACAGCCCCGCTCTAACCCTCTGTCACACCTCAGCGAAAAATGAATCAATTGAACCAAAATGCCGAAATAAGTTCTTCTGGAACTTCATCGACACTTTGCCGCAGTCCATCCAAAAATAAAATCAAAGAAAAATCTGTTGATATTGAACGAGTAAAGCTCAATGGACGAACAGCAAAATCAAATGATGGGGTGCAGTTACTTTGTTTCGATCTCACTGAACGGTTGGTGTTTTGCGTGATGGATTTCTCTCAAAAAAATTTTGAAATGAATTTTTTCGGTGGAATTTAATGTCAATTTTCCTACATTGGTTGTCAACCGGCTGCACAGAATGTCAACTGGTTCCCATTCCGATTCGAAGCTTGCTGACAAGTCTGCGAACGACGTTCAAACGTAAGCGCAGAATAACTTCGCGTATAGCGGTAGTGTTGAAAAAATGGGCTATGGACAACGTTCGGCATATATGTATGTGTATAGTAATGCGTAGTGTTAGTCGTCAGCAAGCTTTGGATCGGGATCAGTTGACATTTGATGTCGTTGTCGACTAGTTTGTGTAGGGCCAATGGCCCCACACACGCTAGTTGACATTGACACAAATGTCAACTGGTTCCGGTCTCAATTCCAAGCTTGTATTTGAAGGTCGATCGTTGGCTCGCCAGCAAGCATTGAATTGGGATTTGAACCAGTTGACATTTGGTGTCGTTGTCAACTGGTTTGTGTAGGGCCGATGTGCTGGTGTGCAGTCGAAATTTGGGGAGTTCGATTGACTGTTTAACTTTTTATCGCCATCAGCAGTAGTTGACAGACTCGTCATTGTGATTCAAAACGGATTTTGAGATTCTCTAATTTCGGTTGCGTGTCTTGCCTTGTGTCTTACCTAGGGTTGGAAAAAAATCGATTTTTTTTAACGACCCCGATTTTTTTTTTAAAAATCGATTTTTTTAAATAAAAATCGCTGGGGTTGAAATTAGCCCCAATTATCTCTAAAATCGCCTCTAAAGGTAAGAAAAGCCATATAAATTGATAGGGAGTGCAAACTTATGCTTTATGTTGTAATACAAGTACTGTAGAGCTTTAGAAAAGCTTGAAAGTCAGTTATTTTTAAGTTTCAGAGTAATTATCTAGTTATATTTGCAGCGTGAATTACACCTCATCAATCATTTGCGATTTTGTTTGCAGAAATTACACGTTCTTGCTGAGAACAAAGTAAAAATCATCTTGGGAGTGAACATGAATGCATTTGCATAAATGTTTGATGTTAAAACACATAGCATACCAATGAATACTTTCCGAAATGATTCATGGCCTACCTTACATGCTTAAAAGCACACAGAAATGGGTGCTACACCACCAAATTATTTGAAAAAGTAATGAAAAAAGCAAATGATGGATTGCTTGCATGAAAATGCGTGCTCGCGTGCAAAATTTTTTGCATTTTACCTAGTGCAAGGGTACCAAAATTTTTCGCCAGCGATTTTTAAAAAAAAAATCGGTACGGGTGCTGCGATT
>OZ038450.1:27881037-27895978 GCA_964036195.1 Sphaerolaimus hirsutus | reverse complement strand
TCGCGCACACTTCCACTTTGAAACGTACAATTATTTTCAATCTAATCAAACACAAGCACCCCCAGCCATCTTTACACATTAGTGACCCACCACCCAACCGCAGGCAAGCGCTACGGTCCACTGGACATCCTAGCGGTGGTCCTGATGAGCTCGGGCTTGATGTGGTTCACGCTGGTGGACAACGAGTTGGCGCCGAATTTCCAGCCCTGGGGCCTGGTGTCAATCTCAGAGCCTGTGAAATTCCCTGTAACATGTCAAATGTCTTGAAAAGTGTCAAAAGTCATGTAAAATGCACTGGAAAATGACAAACATATGTTTGCCATTTTCCAGGCTATTTTACATGACTTTTGACACTTTGCATGACGTTTGACATTTTACAGGGCATTTTACAGGCCCTGGGATTGCCCCCCGGCTCTCATTTGTGGCGCCCTGCTATTTGATGCGGTTATAGGGAATGTGCAAGAGAAGCATATGAAAAGCAGTGGAGCTAGTAATGCAGAAGTTGTGAGTGGATGGGGGCCGTGGATTTGGGGATGTGTGGGAATTTCGGTGAACAGAGCTTGCTTCGGTAATTTACCGCCATTTACCGGTATTTACAGCTGAATTTTGGTAATTTTATCTATGCAAAAATGGCGGTAAACTGTATGGTTCATGCAATATCTATTGTTCACTGAATAACCTCTATGCAGTGACATCTACCCTCCAATGGAGGGAGGGGGGAGTTAAGCGTGCTCCCCGCAAATCGCCCAGCTATCTAGCGATCCAGGGTGATTTTTGAGAAATTTTGCCACACTTTTCACTCACAATCGCTAACTTTCATAACTTTTTACCCATATTCGAAGGGGATTAGATATTCATCAAAAATCTATTTTTTTCATGGATATCTTTCTTGGAAGAGTCGTTACGTCAGAAATTTTCATCTAATGCAACTTAATAAAATGTATAAACTTGCAGATTTTCTTCTCGTATGGAATTGGCACCCTGTACATCCTTATATTAGTCATTTTTGATGGCGAATTACAGAAGTCTGTACCAATATTTTTGGAGGTAGGTATTTTTTTACCGTGTTCCGTTGGTGTTCGGCGCCCTATCTCATCTATTCGGCATCTATTTAATTCAATCTGGGCCGAGTAACCCCCCGTGCAGAACCCTCAATCCACACTGGGCAGGGTGTTCTCCTTCAGCGTGGCCGGCTACATGGGCATCAACGTGGTGTTGACCCTTGTCCGACGTTTCGACGCCCTGGTGCCAGATCCAATTGGAATTTAAGGCGCCCTACGAGCTCTGAATTGTGCGCGATTTCATGCGCTTACTCACCTGTCGGGCGCCTTATGGTGCGCCCTACGTCCCAATTGAATTTGAGCCCTGGTTGCTGTGACGGTCACAACTATGAGGAAGGCTGTCACGATTGGCCTGAGCTTTTTCCTTTTCTCTAAGGCGTTTAGTGTGCAGTTGGTTCCTCTGGGGTGGATATTTTAGAGTTGACGCTCATCAAACTCTGGTGATTTGACTGTGCATGCGTAGTTCACGTTGGCAACGTGCCAACGAGTGTAACTACCGTAAAGTAACGAAAAAAGCGATTTTTTTATCACTCGTTAACAACGTATACACAAACTTTTTGGTCACTTCGCAAGAGTCGTACGCGTTGTTTGAGGTCTAAACATAAATGGGTAACTGCTTTTTATCTCACTTTCATATGTATTTAACATCATTTCTCTTTTTGCAACGAGTTGACTTAAACGGAAAATTCACAACAAAAAAATCCATCAAAAAATAATAATTAATTTTCTCCCTTAAAGGTACATCCTAGCGGGCCTAGTCGTACTGTTTGGAATCTACCTGAACGTGCACGCAAAGCACGCGGACAAAATCGCCACATTTTGGAACGCTGGTCCAAAAAAGCGTGTGAAATTTGCAGTGCAGACTGTGTGACAATTGTCGTTTGTCGGTGTTTGACATTGTTTTGATATACATTTGATATACATTGATATACATTCCATTTGATATACATTGGAAGGCAGCGTACGATTGGCCGAATTTGATTGGGACGCTCCCTAGTTCGGGTGGTGGCGATATTACAAACCCAACGAAGCTTCAGGCGCCGTCTGATAAACTTTTACTTTCCCAATTTAATTTAGGCAAGGGGGTATACCTACATCGACTTGGGCAACAATTTCTGTAAGACTAAAACTAGGCCCCGAATTCTCCGCTTAAGTACAGGGTGCGGCAATTTAGACGCCCCCACTAGATTTCGAATAACTTGTCACTGGGTGGTCGAATTAACGTCTAATTTTAGGTCAACATTAACAACTGAATAGGAAAGGATCCCTAAAAATATGGCTGCGATAGCTCTAAATTGCCGCACACTGTATGTATGTCACCACCCAGGGACGTATCCAGGGTTTTTGAGCGGGGGGGGGCCGCTTGTTTACGGGGGCCGGCGAACGGGGGGCCTAAATTTTTTCCGTATATAGGGACGAAAAAGCGTTTTGGCGCTAGCGCCATACAAAGGGCCACGCCATGGCGCTATTGGCGTTGGCGCCAGCGACGGGAACCGCTTTTTATGTATGTAATTATGCTTACATATACAGCGAGAAATCACAAAAATGTGTTCATTTCCAAGGATATTGGTTAAAGGGGACCGATCCGCTGAAAATACAATGCATGGGGAAGAAATTGCGCGGTTGCGCGCAAAATTTTTAAGAAAGATCAAAAATTATATACGAAAAGTCGCATTTTCCGGGACTTTTTAGGTCTCACCCCGGGAAGGGGGGGGGCTGCAGCCCCCCCCCCCCGCCCCCCCCCCCCTGGATACGTCCTTGTCACCACCCAAATACCATATAAATACAGGGTGCGGCAATTTAGACGGACGCTCAAGATTTCGAATAACTAGTCACTGGGTTGTCGGATTAACGTCAAATTTTAGGTCAACATTAACAACTAAAAAGGAAAGGATCCCTGAGAATATGGGAGCGATAGCTCCACTCGTTCTCAAGTTATTCACGCAAACACCAATAATTGTCGCTTTACTACCACCTCGTGGCAATACATTTCGGCAAAACAGAAGCTGCAGATGATACCCAGATCAGTTGCAGCTGGCTATTGCTAAGAGTGTTGGTTACATTGAGTGGTCATTTCTCGCATTTTGTGAGTCGGTGCATATCACTCCATAATAAAAATAGTGCACTGGTTTTTGTGCGTTTTTATCGCTCAATGCCTATTGCCACGAGGTGTATGTATTTAGTGACAATTACGCATTTGCATGAATAACTTAAGAACGGGTGGAGCTAATGCAGCCATATTTTCAGGGATTCTTTCCATTTTGTTGACCTAAAATTTGACGTGAATCCGACCACCCAGTGACGAGTAATCAGAGATCTAGAGCGTCCGTCTAAATTGCCGCACCCTGTACAGGCTAGGGCCCATTCCGCATGTAGACCCATTATAGACACATTATGCCTGCAGGGGTAAGGAAGGGGGTTGGGTAACACCACCTCAAACCGCCCAGCTATCTATATATCCCTGGCGCAATTTTTTTGGCTACATTCCCTTGAACACCCCAACATCCGCAAATTGCCGAGCTATCTAGCTATCTGGAGCGCTTTTGAGCAATTTTACCCTAATTTTCACCAAAATTCCCTAATTTTCCAACTTCTGATAGATTCTCACCTTCAATAGGTGATGTGTTTTATTACCTATTTTCAACATGCCAGGTATAATTAAATCTGTTCCGGGTCAACATGCGAGATGGGTTTAGATGCGGAAAAGTGCACTGCCCCCTGTACATGCTGTATTTGTTGCCGTGTGTCTACAAACATGTGTCAGAGCTTTTATAGCTTTACAGAAGTGCCATTTTATTAAGTACTGTGATATTTTTGTGCCTTTATTGTGTATATGTGCAATCGCAGACTGCGTGAATAAAATATGATAAATATCACATGTCACACTATTTACTGACTAGCAAAACACTTGACAAAGGTCGAATATAAGACTACTCAGACAACGAAAAATACATGAAGTGAGGAAATGACATTGAAAGCGTTGGTATCTACCGTATTTCCTCGAAATACCCCCCCTCAAAATGGGCCCTATGAATTTGTGGTCCGGGAAGTGCATAACAGACGTTCAAAACACTTACTGTGTTACATTAGAACATCGTTTATACCATCTACATCCTTATATAAGGTGGTTATTGTTGCATTTTTCACGTTTTTATCTCAAAATTTTCACTGTGATAAAATAAACCCCCCGGGGGTAATTCTAGGAAATACGGTATTTTCAAAACAAATACTGGCGACATGCGGCGCAAGCTTGAATCAGCCCCGGAGTTTACCATTTGATGGCGCGGTTTTTATGGGGATGTTATTCGAGCGGCGACTTTGATAAAAACACTAAAATTTTGCAAACTTCTGTTGTAATGCGAGATAAATGCAACATTCACATAGCTATTTTGAGTATAGATCGCTCAAAATATTTCCCGACTCTTGTGACAGGGGGTGAATTTTTCTTCATGTCGGTTTCGTGGGGGGTTTATTCAAGAATGTGAATACCTTACATACAAACTGCATTTTTGCATGCTTTATAATGCAAACGTCTCATTTCACGATGGGCTACACCTGAAAGGTATGAAATCGATACGATAAACAAAACAAAAATAGCGATACTCATCATAGTGTAAAATTGTCACGATAAAAGTGACGATTTTGCATATGAACGTTATAACGTATAAATGGACAAACACGAGAACAGACTCTCATCCCGACTACATTTCAAGTAGACAAGTGATAAGTATTTAATTTGATGGTAAGTGATACCGCATTTACTCGAATAATACCCCCGGGGAACTATTATTTCGTAAGACATTTTTGAGGGGGGGGTTATTCAAGGGAGAATTATGATTTCATTTAAACTTTCGAGCATGTTTCTATCAACTCATTTCATGAAATATGCTTTATTAACAGCACAAGATATCATTTTTGTCCATATTATACACAAAAATATTATCATATAAAGAGGGAATAATTATTCCCTCACTCGTCTAACAGCGGGGAATTATTCAAGACGGGGGAATTATTCGAATAAATATGATCACTGTGTTTCACAATACTTCTCACTTTCAAAATATATTTTCACCTGTCTCCTTGCAGAATTAGCTACCCCTGCATGAGTGAACCTAAATACATAAATACACTAGTTGACGGTAGAAATTTCCAAAGCTGGTGAATTTTTTTTAAACACATTTGAGGTTTTCTTGTGGTAACCATTTTTGATAGCTACTGACAACATTAGTTGACGAACTCCTCAGGTCAGTTAACTCGATGTGTTTAAAAAACGATTTACCAGCTTTGGAAATTTCAGCTGTCAACTAGTGTGCGTAACATAAATGTGTCTACGACACTAGTTTTCCACTGAAATTAGCTGATTTTCGAAACTCACACATCAGCTTTAAACTCATCTAGGTTTACCGGAATGAGTCATTTTTAATCTCGGCCACCAGAGTTACGGACACCTCACTCCGGTAAATTCAAAAGCTGATTTATAATTTTTCCACTTTTTGGTATTTATATCGCCAATGTGCCTACACACACTAGTTTTCACCGTGACTTCGTGTGAAAACTGAAATTTTTTCAAATGCAATTGAATGAACACGGTTGAATGATTTTATTTTATTTGAATTAGAAATTAAATTAATGACAGTTAAAGTTCGAAAATTTTAAAACTAAAACACATATACCTAGCATACAAAAAGAGTAGGCTGAATGGCGCCATGTCGCCATTTCAGTTTTCACATCGGTCACGGTGAAAACTAGTGTGTGTAGGGCCATTTTATCACACACGGAAGATAAATCAGTGAACTAGTTAGTGACCTGTGAAACAGCGATTATCCAGACAAAAAAAAATGCAAAAAAATCAATGAACCGCCTTTCTTGGCGGGCACGGTGTATGTGGTATTTTGCCCTTCCCCGTCGGGCTGCCCTCTTCATCGGAATCGGGTACCCGCAACTTTTCATCCGGACTCGGGTACACCACGATGCCGGGCGTTTGATCAGTGGCCGCTTGCAATTCGGTTATCTGAGTTTTGTAAACGGGTTTTGTGATTGTGATGTCTTTTTGGAGGGTTTAGGTTGAATTTTGGCGTGTTTTTGTATTTATTGCACACTGGCTCACTGCCGAAATTGTAAAAATTTAGTCAACTCAGTAATCGGCTTTGAATGCAAATTTTATTCTGCGTTTTTTCAGATGGGGTATTGTAGATTTCACTGATATGGCGTCATTTGAAACACGGTTTTCATGTCAAAATTCACGTCAGAGATTAAAAACTTTTTTGGGGTGCACCGGCTCGCATAGGATGAAATACAAAAATTCAACCAACCCTTTTGGTACTGATTCCAAATGTTGCCATATTAAAACCCATTATGCTCACTGAACCTAACCTGAATTTAGAGACACATTCCGCTCCAAAAATGATATTTTTTCACACACAAGATGATATTTTGATGATCAGAAAATATATAAGCCCGGAGGGAGATGCCGCAACTGATTTTTCTTTCTAACCACCCTCTCTAACCACTCTTTAAACACGCCCTCCTCTCTAACCACCTATAGTCCATCCCACCGAAATGGAAAAAAATGTCACTGCACACACTAGCTGACAACGACGCCGAATGTCAACTGGTCCCAACCCCAATTCAAAGCTTGCTGGCGGGCCGACGAACGACGTTCAAATGCAGAAGTGTTGAAAAGAGGTGTTGCTAATGAAGCTGTGGCGTACAAAAAAAATATTGCCGAATGTGCAGCGTACAAGGCCGGTATATGTGTATATTCGTCAGCAAGCTTTGACTTGGGATCGGGACCAGTTGACATTTCGTGTGGTTGTCAACTAGTGCGTGTAAACTAGGTCAAAGTTAGGGTTGGAAAAAAAACGTGTTTTTTTTAACTCGATGTTTTTTTAATAAAAAAACGTTTTTTTTATTTTAAAAAAACGTTGTTTTTTTAATAAAAAAAGTTTTTTTAAAAGCTCCCAGATATGACCTTGTGTCAACATATATAGGTATATCAGACAGTGGCAATACTCTGTGATGTTATATATGACCATATAATGGCTGTTGAGCCATGGGATAGCATTATAAGTGGTGATCTGTGTCAAAAATATCCATTTTTTGTCGATACATTTGTATATCGCCTTATAGTCGAATGTTCATGACTTCAGGTAAAGTTTGGCACGGAATAGTGATCAAACAAGGTTATAAGAGGAGCTTGTTACTTTGGGAGTGAAGTTACACACTGTGGAGGTACATGGAAGCATATTACCTCAATATTATATAGTACAGCAGCATATGACGGCTTATTAACCCATGGTAGCACATAGAAATGGATACTTTGATACTAAAAATGCCACAAAACCAATGAAAACAACCACCAATGTCAATTTGTGTGTGAAACTGCGCGCCTGCACCTAGTGCTTAGTACTAAAAATTTCGGTCGATGTTTTTTAAAAAAAAAAAACATTTCGGACGTCATGTTTAAAAAAAAAAAAACGTTTAAAAAAACATCGGCCAACCCTAGTCAAAGTCATCCCAAACCCAGCCCACGCACCGCATCGGGTCGGGCATAAGCAGCCAATCGGGCAACCAGTTCAAAAGCGGGTAAAGCGGCCGCTGAGCGCGTAAAATCGACCGGGGGGCATTCCCAGAGCCTGTAAAATGCCCGGTAGAATGTAAAATGTCAAGCAAAGTGTCAAAAGTCGTGTAAAATGCCCTGGAAAATGGCAAACGTACGTTTTACACGACTTTTGACACTTTGCTTGACATTTTACATTTTACAGGGCGTTTCACGGGGTCTGGGAATGGCACCGGGTGACTTTCCCTCTGTTGTTCCCATCCAACCGGCGGGGAAGCGGGGGGACTAATTAAAAATTGTTTTTCCAACGCGGGAAGCTCTAAAAGGCGGCCCCTGGATGGCATTTCGATACCGAGATTGTCGTCGTCGGGCTGCGAGTTTTGGTTTTGGTTTAGGGGCGTTTTTGGAACGGTTTTGACGTGAAGACAATGTATCAATGAAAATTGTTATACAAATATGAACAGTTTCATTCCAAAAGTGCATATATTCTCACATTTAGATTTTTCAATTGGGCGGGAGACAAAGCGACATTTGTTTTGTAACCACGACTTCTGTCGTTCAGCAAATCTTTCGTGATGCCATATTTTGAAAACCATCGAAAATTGGACCCTACAATCATTTGTGGGTTCAAGCGGGGTTTTATATTTTGAATTGTCAAGATCCCAGTTATCATGATTTCATCCAGATAAATGCTGGGATTTGCCAGCCCAAAGATGAATAAAAACGTACAAATAAAAATTTCGTGCGAGCAGCACCAAAATTCTGAATTAAAAGATTGCTCGACACACATAAAAAATGGAGATCAATTGCAGGGGTTCCCTCCGCGTTTATATATTTTCCTATTATCAAAATATCCCTTAGTATTTAAAAAATACCGTTTTACTGAGAAGAGCGTCATTGATTTTGATGGCATTGGGATTTCATTTGAATGGTACATACCGTATTTCCGCGAAATATCCCCCCCCAAAATGGACACTATGAATTTCTTTAAACCCCCCTCGAAATACCCCTCCCTCAAATTTAGTGTATAGAGAACATAAAAGACAAAAGCTGTGGTTTGTGATCCGGGAAACGCAGAACACACGTTTAAAACAATGACCGAGTCATGTTAGAACCGGGTTTATACCGTCTACGTACTTAAAATTAGTCTATCGAGTCTTATACATGGCGGTTTTTGTCGCACTTTTCGACGTCTGTGCACGTTACAAACAACAATTTACTACTGGAATTTCAAAAACTTTCTGGCGAAATAATAAACCCCCTCGAAATACCCCGCCCCCCCCCCTCAAAATTTCCACTCTGAAGAATAATCCCCGGGGGTAATTCGAGGAAATACGGTATTTACAAGTCTATGAGCTAAGCCAGGGTTCAAACGGAACTGGGTTTTCGGGATCGGAATCGGGAGCGACTGAACGATTCCGATCTTATGTCCGAGATCAGGATTCCCCTAAACGAAGCCAAAAAACTTTCACTTTTTCAACTTTCACTTTTTCAACTTTCACTTTTTCAAACCAAAAAACTCCCACTCACCTGCGCATAAAAGCATCGCATGGTAAAGTCCCTGAAATAATAATTGTCCAATTTAATCCTGGCCGCGGTGGCGGCTTGGGGATTGTGAAATTTGACCCTGACCCGTCGAAAACTGCGAAAATACTCGCATACAACTGTGCCGGTGCCCTTTGCGAATAATGCCTCGAAATCGCGCTGAAAATGGATTGTAAATATTTTTATGTTATGTTTGTAAGCGAGCAGCTTGTAGATTTGCAAACATGACTGGGAAAACATGACTTGCACACTTAAAACTATGTAAACGAGAGAATCAGGGGTTCAGTATAGGGGGTTGCGCACCCCCCCCCCCTCTGAACGCTCCAGCCATCTATCCCGAGGCAAAATTTTGGCTGCTATTCTCGAACACCCCCCTCAACTACCATCGACTTTTAAAAAATGTTGCCCCAATTTTCGCTCATACCTTTGATAGTTTTCACTTTGAAAACCATAACGGATTTTCTTCGATAATTTTGCGGTCACGAAGTCACCCGAAGACACCGAAACTTGTTTTTCCATAACCACGATCCCGGAAAATTTGCCAATTTGACAGATGAAGTCACATGATTTTTTTGTGAAAAACCGTGCATACCAAACTTCATAAAAAATACCGACCCCTTGACCCAATCCCGATCTAGAAAATTTTCGATGCAATCCCAATCCCGAAGCTGCAATCCCAATCCCGAAAATTGAAAAACCGATCCCGTTCGATAGGCAATCCACGCCCCAAAACCATCACAATATCAGATGAAACAGTTTCCAAATCCACCACTTTCCAAATTTTCCATCTACCATCGGTAGGGTTCAAACGGGATTTCCTTTTCGGGACCGGGATTGGGGTCTCGGGTCCGGGATTGGGTTTTTGGGAGTTTTCGGGATCGGGATTGACGGGGATTAGGGTTTCGGGAGTTTGGAGAAAGATCTGGTATTCATATTTTCCTTGATTTATCACAAAAAAGCTCTAAAAACATGCCTGGATGCCACAGAAGTGGCGTAAAATTCACGCTGGACATTCGCATTTTTCATCGCTCATCGGAATTTGAAACTTGCATCGGGATCGCGATTCGAAAATCTTCGGGATCGGGACCGCAAAATCCCGAAATTTTTCGGGATACAGGACCCCGTCTGTACTCTACCCAACGGCATATAGCAAAAAAATCCACAACCCACAAACAAACCCTCGCCTGACCCCCATCATAATTCGCACTTTTCTGCCTTCCAAAAACCGCCGGGGGTACATTGGTAAAAATGAGCGACTGCGGCAGATCGGACAGATCGTCGAGCTGGTAAAAGTCGAGCCCGAAGCCCTCGTCGGGCGCGTCGGTGGGCGACAAGTCGGATTGGGGAGGGGCAGATTCTTTTGACATTTTGATGGATTTTGGGCTTTAAATGCCTGGAATTTGGGTTTTGAGTGGAGTTTGCGTTTTGAGTGGGTTTTGGGGGTTAGCTGTGGCTTAGCACACTATATACCGTATCTGCTTGAATAAATCGCCTGGGGAATTATTTTTTCGTCAGATTTTTTGAAGGGGGGCTATTCGAGGGGGAATTATTCCTGGGGTTAATTATTTCCACGAAATAAACTTTATTAGCACAACAACCTGCAATTTTTGTTCAAATTGGACAGAACAACTTTATCGGTTAAGGAGGAATTATTCGAGGGAGGGGGTTATTTATTCCTCAGTCGTCTTACAGGAGGAATTATTCAAGCAAACACGGCACGCCGAAAATGTTGATTTCGTGTCCGAACTTCCGTGAAATCAGAAATTGTAGACATAATAAAACGGTGGTTCTTGCAATCACGCAAAGATCACGCGATCCTTTTTACAATTTGTATGAGAGCTAATTGTTTACCCTTTAATTTGTTGTTGATGTTGTTGTCGTTCCGCGCACAAAAACTGTTCGGACGCGGAAAAATTTCTAACATGCCGTAGGACAAAAATATAATCTCGCGGATTATCAGTGTCAACTGAATCACAACAAACAAATTGTAGTCCCAACAGTAGATTTTTCTGCATTATCCATCATTCAAGTAAATTTCATGTTAGCTCAACAGATTTAATGGATTTATTTCGCTGTGACGCCATGACCATGACAAGCCTCGCGTAACGATGGCAATTTTTTGGAAAATGAAATTTTTGATGTTTTTTTATGAAATAATTTATGAAATTATAGTATTTTTTCAAACAATAACTTTCGAATTTTCGAATAAAACTTCGGAATTATAAATATTCCTGCACTTTATTTATACATTCTTTACCAAAAATTCCGGTAACATTAGAAAACACTATTAAAATATCATTTTGAAGAGCTTTGTCTAGTGGCGGGAAAAAATATAATGTTAAAATTAAATGGCTTTATCCGCGTTACTCATATTCTATTTAGGTAGTAAGTGAAGTGTTATTTCGTTCACTGAACCCAACTAAAAAGGGTTTTTACGTTTTCAAATTTCAATATTTAGTAGCCTTGCTTATCCACATTTATTCGAAAAAAATTTCTTCACATTTCGATCGAAGGCAACGTTCATAACTTGCTAAATTCAAAAGTCTAAATTTAAAATGACAAAAAAATTACGCAATGCTCCGTGACGTAAGTGCACACATTGACAAATAAATCTGCACATGTAAATAACAACTTGCAGAACTAAGTAAAAGTGCCAAGTTATTGTGATGTCACGTTTTGTGAGGAAGTGCCAAAAAACGTTTTCGAGAAATAAAAAAGTTTTGGCGCCGAGTTACGATTTTGCATAGCTTGTTTTACATGCGCAAATGTAAAAATCCCCGCGCGCACCAATTATTTATTCTAAAATTGCAATCCGACTATTTAAAGAGAACCGAACTACCCGAATCAATTCAAAGTTTTTCTATACTGACAAAACAAAAACAAAAGCGTGATAGAAATTTTACAACGAGTTGAGCACGAATGAAAAAATGGAACTATCTAGACTAAAATGGAATATAATCGAAACTAAGCAACATAGCGATCCTAAAATAGCAGTTGACTATTCTCCCCCCAAAAAAGATCAAAATTCACCAGAAAACAAAAAGTTCAGTTCACTTGATTTCAAGAAAACGCATTTCAATATGTAAAAAAATAAAAATAAGACCGACGATCGCCGAGCAACAGAGCAAAAAATAACAGAAAATTCTAAAAAAAGGAAAAAATGCCGACCCTGAAAAACAACAACAAGATTGCCCATGAAACAATGGATTCAGTACCTAAGTTCTTCCAGCTTTGGGCGAATACAAATACAATTATGTGTGCAAATACAATTATTTCAGGGAAATTACACAAATACATATTCTTTTTGGGGGGATCTAGACAATTTGTCCTGAAATTTATGATTTTTTTAAAGAAACTCCATCAAAATAATTGATTTCCATCCCTATTTACATCGCACATTTATATGTATTCAAAACAATCCACTCACAAACATTCGCATTAGCACTCGCCCAAGCCTCCAAGTGTCAGGTGCCACACATAAAGTGTCACACTTTAAACCACTTTAACCCAACTTGACACTTCTCACATCATGCCACCCATACCCCCCATTCCGCCCATGCCGCCCATACCTCCCATGCCGCCGCCGCCCATACCGCCTCCAGGGGCCGGGTCCTCTTTCGGGATTTCGACAACTACTGCCTCGGCAGTTGACAAAAGTGAAGCCACCCCCGCGGCGTCTTGGAGGGCGGTGCGAATTACCTGCGGTTGATTTTTTGGGGGTTTCTTCGATTTTTGAATTTCTGAGTTGATTTTACTTGGAATTTAGGTTGGAATTTGAGTGTGAAGTTAGTGAGCAAGCTCTGATGTCTGCATATACAAAAGCCCTCTGATGTCTGCATATACAAAAGCCCTAGAGTTCAGCGAAGAGGTCTAACGATTGGTTATGATCCTGCACATAGGGTTGGCTGATGTTTTTTTAAAACGTTTTTTTTTTTTTAAACATGACGTCCGAAATGTTTTTTTTTTTAAAAAAACATCGGCCGAAATTTTTAGTACTAAGCACTAGGTATTTTGCAAAATTTTTGCGCGCAAGCGCGCAATTTCACACACAAATTGACATTGGTGGTTGTTTTCATTGGTTTTGTTGCATTTTTAGTATCAAAACATCCATTTCTATGTGCTACCATGGGTGGAATAAGCCGACATATGTTGCTGTAATATATAATATTGAGGTAATGTGCTTCCATGTACCTCCACAGTGTGTAACTTCACTCCCAAAGTAACGACCTCCTTTTATAACCTTGTTTGATCACCATTCCGTGCCAAACTTTACCTGAAGTCACGAACATTCAACTATAAGGCAATATACGAACGATATGTCGACGAAAAATGGATATTTTTGACACAAATCACCACTTATAATGCTATCCCATGGCTCCACAGGCATTATATGGTCATATTTAACATCACAGAGTATTGCCAGTGTCTGATATACCTATATATGTTGACACTAGGTCATATCTGGGAGCTTTTAAAAAAAAACGTTTTTTTATAAAAAAAACATCGAGTTAAAAAAAACGTTTTTTTTCCAACCCTACCTGCACATAGGGTTCAAACGGGATCCCGATCCCGATCCCGGATCCCGTGAAATTCCGGGATTTAGCAGTCCCGATCCCGATCCCGAAAATTTTCAAATCCCGATCCCGAGAAACCCCCAAGTCCGGGATCCCGATCCCGGAAAAATTAGTGAAATTATAAAAAGTGAAAAAATGACATTTTTGTATGCAAAAATGTGAACGAAAACCCCCCAGCGTCCATTTTAAAACACTTTTCTGGCATCCAACAGTGTTTTGAGACCTTTATGAACAACTGTGGATGCCAGAACATTGGCCAAAATCTCTATCCCAAGACCCCAATCCCGATCCCGAAAAAATGCCAATCCCGATCCCGAAAAAATGCCAATCCCGATCCCGATCCCGTGACCCCAATCCCGATCCCGAAATCTCAAAAAACGAATCCCGATCCCGAAAAGTCAATCCCGTTTGAACCCTACCTGCACACGTCCATTTGCACATGAAAATTACGACCACGCCAACACACCAAACAAACTGTGCGATTCACCCGTAATGCGACAGTGAGTACACAAATGCCACACTGTACAGTGAATCGTAAAAAAATCCGCTTTCACTGGTCTCAAATCTACCGCTGCGATATTCAAGAACTCTCGACAGCGGTCGCCTTTTTCAACCAGTTTTTTTTTAAACTGTAAAAAAAATTTTTTTAAAATCTAAAAACCCAAACCTTAGTCGGATCAATAATGCCAGCGTCCATCATGTCGACAAATTCTCCCTTCAAAGCATCCCATCCATAATTGGGATTATCATTGGAGATGATTTGTTCAACCTTGGCAGACGGGTCGATTCCGGAATTGCGAATGATTGTCATGGCTGGCTGGCGGATGGCGCGGCGCACGATTGTGGCGCCTGAGGGGTTGTCATTGTCATTGTCATTGGTTTTTGTCATTGTCATTGAGATTGGTGATTGTCATTGTAATTGAGCCACACGTTGGTTGACGTCGCGAATTCGTCTCAACTGAATGTCAACTAAAAACACAATTTTTTAAAGCATCACACTAAACAGAAACAATAAAATTAAGTTTCGCGATATTAATTTAAATATCGTGTCTCTATCGTCCATCACACAAGAAATTTAAAATCACATAATACACCAAAATTTAGTCGAAGTGAATTCAGTTGCCATCCACTTACTAAACGACAGTTTTCATCTATTTCTTCTCACACAATCATACGTTTCCTCAATTTAGCTCAAGTTCAAA
>OZ038450.1:27861798-27880837 GCA_964036195.1 Sphaerolaimus hirsutus | reverse complement strand
ATATATTGTGCCCCCGCCACCTCCCCAGAACAATTTTCAGCTATCTATCCCTCCAGAGGAGCGATTTGCTATCTATCCAACCCCCGCGAGGGCCAAAATCTTGGAGACCCCTGCAGTTGGAACTTTGGAAACTCAGTTTTCAACGTATCTCAGTTGACCGGAAGGAGAGGCGATTGACGAATATAAATTGTGGTTCATTCTGGAAAACTCAAAACCGATTTATCAGTTTCCATAATTTTAGCCGTAAAATAGTATGTAGAGCCACAATCAATTTCAACACATAAAACTAAAAAATTACACTTTTTCTGACCCCGCCCCCAAATGTAGTGCGCCGCAAATAAATGGCATTTCAACAGAAAATGAGAGGGAGCTCATTGAAAACAATATGAGCAGGGCGCGCATTACTTCACCTGTGTTGCATTGCACACCAAAATTCCGCCTGAGAATGCTATTTATACAACGCACGTGAATACAGGGTGGCTCATTTACACATGCAAATGTCACTTTGCAAAAGCATAAGTGCGCATGGAAGAGTTAGCTTACGACAAAATGCCTCATTTGGGGGGGGGGGTTTGTCGAAAAACGCATGAAATTCAAAACAGCGCAGCAATGACTTGCAGTGTAGTTAAGTTGCACTTGATTTTTTCAACTGATGTTAAAAAATCAAATATTTTTTTAAATCACAGGCTGGGAAATGATTTCTTAAAATCAAAAGGAAAAATTTCTGGTAGACATGCATAGGGTTGGCCGATGTTTTTTTTTTAAACGTTTTAAAAAAAACAACGTTTTTTAAAACAAACATGACGTCCGAAATGTTTTTTTTTTAAAAAAAACATCGGCCGAAATTTTTAGTACTAAGCACTAGGTATTTTGCAAAATTTTTGCGCGCAAGCGCGCAATTTCACACACAAATTGACATTGGTGGTTGTTTTCATTGGTTTTGTTGCATTTTTAGTATCAAAACATCCATTTCTATGTGCTACCATGGGTGAATAAGCCGACATATGTTGCTGTAATATATAATATTGAGGTAATGTGCTTCCATGTACCTCCACAGTGTGTAACTTCACTCCCAAAGTAACAACCTCCTTTTATAACCTTGTTTGATCACCATTCCGTGCCAAACTTTACCTGAAGTCACAAACATTCGACTATAAGGCGATATACGAACGATATGTCGACGAAAAATGGATATTTTTGACACAAATCACCACTTATAATGCTATCCCATGGCTCCACAGCCATTATATGGTCATATTTAACATCACAGAGTATTGCCAGTGTCTGATATACCTATATATGTTGACACTAGGTCATATCTGGGAGCTTTTAAAAAAAAACGTTTTTTTTAAAAAAAACATCGAGTTAAAAAAAAACGTTTTTTTTTCCAACCCTAGACATGCACCAGGTATTTTCTATTTTTTTGTGCGCAATTTCACATACACATTTTCTTCAAATCAAGGCGTTTGCAAAAATATATTTTTCCAACCCTAGTTTTGCATATGCAAATTCTCACTCTACCCAGAAAAAAAACACAATTTCAAAACCTATGACCAAATGAACCACCCAGCAAGCGTCAATAACTGAATGACAGCTGTTTCTTATATACATTGAATATAAATTGTGGTTCATTCTGGAAAACTCAAAACCGATTTATCAGTTTCCATAATTTTAGCCGTAAAATAGTATGTAGAGCCACAATCAATTTCAACACATAAAACTAAAAAATTACACTTTTTCTGACCCCGCCCCCAAATGTAGTGCGCCGCAAATAAATGGCATTTCAACAGAAAATGAGAGGGAGCTCATTGAAAACAATATGAGCAGGGCGCGCATTACTTCACCTGTGTTGCATTGCACACCAAAATTCCGCCTGAGAATGCTATTTATACAACGCACGTGAATACAGGGTGGCTCATTTACACATGCAAATGTCACTTTGCAAAAGCATAAGTGCGCATGGAAGAGTTAGCTTACGACAAAATGCCTCATTTGGGGGGGGGGGTTTGTCGAAAAACGCATGAAATTCAAAACAGCGCAGCAATGACTTGCAGTGTAGTTAAGTTGCACTTGATTTTTTCAACTGATGTTAAAAAATCAAATATTTTTTTAAATCACAGGCTGGGAAATGATTTCTTAAAATCAAAAGGAAAAATTTCTGGTAGACATGCATAGGGTTGGCCGATGTTTTTTTTTAAACGTTTTAAAAAAAACAACGTTTTTTAAAACAAACATGACGTCCGAAATGTTTTTTTTTTAAAAAAAACATCGGCCGAAATTTTTAGTACTAAGCACTAGGTATTTTGCAAAATTTTTGCGCGCAAGCGCGCAATTTCACACACAAATTGACATTGGTGGTTGTTTTCATTGGTTTTGTTGCATTTTTAGTATCAAAACATCCATTTCTATGTGCTACCATGGGTGAATAAGCCGACATATGTTGCTGTAATATATAATATTGAGGTAATGTGCTTCCATGTACCTCCACAGTGTGTAACTTCACTCCCAAAGTAACAACCTCCTTTTATAACCTTGTTTGATCACCATTCCGTGCCAAACTTTACCTGAAGTCACAAACATTCGACTATAAGGCGATATACGAACGATATGTCGACGAAAAATGGATATTTTTGACACAAATCACCACTTATAATGCTATCCCATGGCTCCACAGCCATTATATGGTCATATTTAACATCACAGAGTATTGCCAGTGTCTGATATACCTATATATGTTGACACTAGGTCATATCTGGGAGCTTTTAAAAAAAAACGTTTTTTTTAAAAAAAACATCGAGTTAAAAAAAAACGTTTTTTTTTCCAACCCTAGACATGCACCAGGTATTTTCTATTTTTTTGTGCGCAATTTCACATACACATTTTCTTCAAATCAAGGCGTTTGCAAAAATATATTTTTCCAACCCTAGTTTTGCATATGCAAATTCTCACTCTACCCAGAAAAAAAACACAATTTCAAAACCTATGACCAAATGAACCACCCAGCAAGCGTCAATAACTGAATGACAGCTGTTTCTTATATAGTGAAGCGTTTCAAATGCCAGTAAATGTGAACGGGCGGAATGGCATCAAAAGGGTCGCGTGTAAGCGAAAATACTAAATATTTACGTGGCAGCGTAATTTTTTGCAGAAAATTTTCTAGTAGTGTTACTTTATTGAAAAATGGGGTACTAATGATGGGGTATATTATAATTTATAAAACGATGAGTAATTACTGTCCGACTGAGTTGAGTAAAATGTCCAAAAAGCTAAATGGCCAGAAAGAAGCGCCTTAACGCGAGAAAACAGAATTTATATTAACCGCATTTACCGAAACTTACGAAGAAACACTCGAAAAATCCGACAAAAAAATTTCAATCCAACCTGGCTCTGAATTTTCGTATTTTCGGCTATTCTGCGGCTTTCCGGTGTATCGGCGACCACGGTGGCCACAGTTTTCGGATAATGCCTGCAGCAAATGCAAAATTATGAAAACAATTTAATAAAAAATATAAGACTCGGTGGCAGTATATAAGCTTTATAAGGTGGCAGAATTTACTGTACCGTTTACCGCAAAATTAGGTACCTATTTACCGTAACGATTTTACAAAGAACCGAGACTAGAAATTCAATTCACCGACTCTTTTTCGTGCAACACAATTTAGTGCGGCAACGGTAAAATAAATTTGCGGTAAACGGTACAATCAATTGCCCATTTTGCGGAACGTGACGGTAACCCTACAGACCCCCTGTATACGAAATTTTATAGTGCTCAATCCCAGTGCAGTTCCAAAATTTAACAATCAATTGTTGGGGTTGAGGGGTTAGAAAATCAACAGAAAATTACGTAGCGGGGGTATCTGATAAAAACTTGGGAATGGCAAAAATATATCGGGGCATTCTGCAGACTTTCTGGGCAGACGGCAACAAAGAATTGTAACCAAATTTTATGGATAATGTCATGTGAAAAATATGCATTAAATTATTGGATAATACGAGCTTTATTTTAAGAACCAAAAAGGGTCCAGAAGTTTTGGCACTAAGTGTCACAATTCATTCACCCAATCGCTCACAACGCGAAAAACAAATAACTTAACTTCCAGAAAAAAAGCAAAAAGTGTTAAAACTCACGCTTCACAATACGGCATCTTGTTGTAGCCCTTGTAATTCTTCATGTTCAGAGCCATGCCGCATACGGAGCATTTAAAGCACAATTTATGCCATACCTGAAAAGTGCGGAGACAAAAGTCATTTTAAAGTGACCAATATACTGGCCAGCCATAATTCTGGCCCATGTGAGGAAAAGTTCCATAATATGGAAGGAAAGTACCGAGCACTTTTTGAAGCAATCTCGCAAAGCAACTAAAATGCATCCCAAGTTTTCTCAGTTTTCTCAAGACTTTCTTAGGCCAGTTCAAGGACGTATCGAGGGGGGGGGGGCGGGGGGGGGGGGGGCTCAGCCCCCCCCCCTTCCAGGGGTGAGATCTAAAAAGTCCCGGAAAATGGAACTTTTCCTGCATATTTTTCCATGTTTCTCAAAATTTTGCGCGCTCCCCATTCATTGTATTTTCAGCGGACCGGTCCCTGTAAACCAATATCCTTTGAAATGAACACATTTTTGGGACTTTCGCTGTATATGCATGCATATTTACATACATCAAAAGCGGTTGCTGGTGCTGGCGCCAACGCCAATAGCGCTATGGCGTGGCGCCTTTGTATGGCGCTAGTGCCAAAACGCCTTTCCGTCCCTATATAGGGAAAAATTTAAGGGGGGGAACTGATCCCCCCCGTAAACAAGCAGCCCCCCCCCCCCCGCTCAAAAATACTGGATACGTCCCTGGGCCAGTTCCATACCCTACGGAATGTCAGAGAACATTGTCAGGAATGTCAGAGAACTCACCCGGACTAGAGTAATCACGACTCGTGATTCTCGAGAATAACCAAGTACAGAAAACGTATTAACACAGCCAAAACCGAAAACAAAAGTTTTTGGAAGAATGCCAAAATTCCAACCTTATCAAGACACTTCAATTCCTCGAGCTGATAAACGGTTTTCCCGCATTCCGGGCGAGCGCACTTTTTATTCATCTTTTCTGATAGAAGTTTCCACTTGAAATTAGATAACGCAGCTATACACCTGTGAAAAAAAGCGTAAAATTTGTGAACACATTATCAGCAGAAAAGTTCACCCAAAGCCACAGGGCGAATTCCTTTTCGAAGAGAGGTGAGAATATATACGACGGGCACGAAATTATACGAAAAGTGACTCTATCGTATAAAAACGAGCGATTAATAATAATTGGATACATAGTAACCATAAGCGAAGTGAACGAAAATACGGACAAGCGCGACATAACGATAGCAAATCAAACTATTCCAATCACTTCAACATCCGCTGTGTGATTCTGGCTTCGTCCGCGTCCCACTGACACACCGTATTTCCTCGAAATACCCCCAGGAGGTTTTAATTTTTCAGTGTGAGAATATTGAGGGGTGTTAAACGAGGGAGGGGGTATTTCGACGGCGGGGGGGGGGGTTATTTTTTCGCCAGAAATTTTTTGAACTCCCAGTACTAATTTGTTGTTTGTAACATACGCAGATATAAAAAATCAACGATAAGCACCATGTATAAGAATGTATAGACTTATATAAGTAGTGATGGAAAAGCGCCAGAAAAAAGGGCGCCAGGCGCCAATGGCGTCACGGCGCCATTCGGTAACTGGGCGCCAAGCGCCAAGGGCGCCAGAATGAATAAGTGTGTACAATACCCTGTGTGTGCTAAAAATGTTTATCCAACACTGTGGTGTACACAATTATTTCTTTATTCACGTTCTCCAGGATAAAATCAACAAAAATGATACTAGAAACAAGATTTTTGAACAAAATAATGCTCACACATGACATTCGATGAAACAAAAATGAAATTGTCATTCGACAAAATAATGCATCAACTTCAAATAGATTTTCCAATAGATTTTCTTTTGAAGTGGACAAAAATGACATTACGACGATTTGCAGCCATTGATTTACGAGGTTGCAAGTTCGATGGTTCATCATTCTAAGATTCTGATTCTTCAGACGTGTATGATGAACAGTTGGATGAAAGATCTACATCCACTGGCACCACTTTCCGGCGAATTTCGATATCCACTAACACCTTTTTTATTTTTTATTCTTTTACGCAGCGTTCACCTTGAAACCCTGCTGGCGCCATTTTGGCGCCCTTCTAGGGCAGTGCGCCAGGCGCCAAGGGCGCCACGGAAAAAGGGCGCCAAGCGCCAATGGCGCCATGGCTAGTGATGGAAAAGCGCCATGGCGCTGGCGCCTGGCGCTAGCGCCAAAGCAAAAAGCGCCATGGCGCTTTTGGCGCTTGGCGCTAAAACGGTCTGGCGCCATTGGCGCTTGGCGCTGGGGTCTGAGAAAGCGCCATGGCGCTTTTGGCGCTTGGCGCCATTTTCTGGTGGCGCTATTGGCGCCTGGCGCCGACATTTTAAATGGCGCCAAAAAGCGCCAACCATGATTAAAAAAATTGTTATTATACGGTGAAATCGACACTGCAGTTGATCAATTTTGAGGCAACTGAATAAATATTGATTAATATTAGGGTAGACTTTATATAAATAGATGCCTACATCGAATGAAAGCAGAGGTGTTAAAATCGTGGTAAATCCCCTTTTATGCTTTGCTCCCAATTCTTTCTTGCAGTCTAAATCAGGGGTACAGTCTGGCGGGGGTTGGAGGGGGGGGGGCGGGGGGGGGGTTACCCACCACCAAATGCTCCAGCTATCTATCTATCCCCGGGGCCGCTCAGCTATCTATCTAACCTGTGAGGCTAAATTTTAGGCTACTATCCCTCGAGCACCCCACCCCCTCAAATCGACCAGATATGTATCTCTCCAGAGCGATTATTTGAGAAATTTTGCTCCGATTTAGTGGTTGTTTGAATGGGCAAAAGTTCAATAGACTACTATGACTTCAGCGGTACGTCACTCACAGTTATGCACTCATTTTTCTACCATCAAATTGTAGAACTAATTTTTTGGCGCTGGCGCTATTGGCGCTTGGCGCCATTACCCTCTGGCGCCATTGGCGCTTGGCGCTGAGGTTCAGAAAAGCGCCATGGCGCTTTTGGCGCTTGGCGCCATTTTGCTCTGGCGCCATTGGCGCTTGGCGCCGGGGTCAGAAAAGCGCCATGGCGCTTTTGGCGCTTGGCGCCGAAAGCCTGGCGCTTTTTCCATCACTAGCCATGGCGCCATTCAGAAAGTGGGCGCCAGGCGCTAAGGGCGCCACAGGAAAAAGGCGCCAAGCGCCAATGGCGCCATTCCATCACATTACCTATATAAGTATTTATGTTAATAATTGGCATAAACCATGTTCTAACGTAACAGAATCATCGTTCTCTTTACACTTAATTTGGGGGGTATTTCGAGGGGGGGTTTATAAATTCGTACTGTCCATTTTGGGGGAGGGGTATTTCGAGAGGGGGGTATTTCGAGGGGGATATTTCGAGGATATACTGTACTTTTTAAGTCTAATTTTTACATAAATCGATGACTGATCCCGGAAATCATCAAAAATTTTGTTTTGTTTTTATTCACGCTGGGTTAGAATTGATGTTAAATGTCTTGCCATAAACGGAACTGGAAAAAAAATGGTGTGGGTATTGTGCAGTAATGTACATTCAATTAAATGTGTGAATAAAAATGAATTGCAGATGACTGACATCAGACGAAAAAACAAACAAGTTTAAATGAGCTACAAAAATACAGAATACCGTTTTTCCTCGAAATACCCCCCTTCGAAATACCCCCCCCCCGCTCAAAATGGGCACTATGAATTTGTGGTCCGGGAAATGCATAACAGACGTTTAAAACACTTACTATGTTACGTTAGAACATCGTTTATACCATATACATCCTTATATAAAGCTGTAAAAACTTTTAAATGGTGGTTATTGTTACATTTTTCACGTTTTTCTCTCAAAATTTTCACTCTGAAAAAATAACCCCCGGGGGGTAATTCGAGGAAATACGGTAAGTACAAAAATACAAAAGAAAAACAAGGCAAAATTTCAGAGAAAAAATCTAGCGCAGATCTAACCATATGTAATGTATTTACGTTCTCTTTACACTCAATCTGGGGGGGTATTTCGAGGGGGGGGGGGTGATTGTTTCATAGTGGTCTCGAGAGGGGGGGGGGGGTCAAACGAGGGGGGGGTCAAACGAGGGGGGGGTATTTCGAGGGGGGTATTTCGAGGAAATACGGTATATGTTTGGCATGCATATCATACCAGTGCATTTCTGCTAGAAAATTACGTGTAATGTGACAATGTGTAGTAGTAATTGATTGAACTTAATATTTACAAAAATGGAAAAATGCAAGTTCAATCAAATAGGAAAAACACAATTGACAGGTGGAATGATGAATACATAACATCTCCATAAAAACGAGGGTGCACTGTTTCGCACATACGCCTGTTTCGCACAAACGCCCGTTTCGCACACGCATGAAACCTGTGTCGCACAAATGCCCGTTTCGCACAAAAATGATGCCTCTGCGAAACGGGCCTATGTGCGGAACAGGCGTATGTGCGGTACAGGCGTATGTGCGAAAGAGGCCTATGTGCGCGTCACTGGTGCGTGTCCGGGCACCCCAACTTTACCCCCCCCCCCTTCCCCGCTGCACAATGAGTTCCAGGTGGCGCCGCGCCCGCTGTTTGAGTTTTCATTTTGCAAGGAATTTTCCATGAATTTTGACACTTTGCATGACATTTGACATTTTACATGATCAAAAGTGTTAGAAAATGCCCTGCAAAATGGAAACTCAATTCTGCGAACAATGCGTTGGTAAACTGGAACCGAACTTTCGGTACCCGAAAAAGTTTTGGGTTTCGTTTAGTTTACCAATGCTAGTGCATCCGGAACATGGAACGTGCACTAGCGTTGGTAAACTAAACTAACCAAAAACTGTTTCGGGTACCGAAGTTCGGTTCCGGTTTCCCAACCCTAGTGTCGCATTGTTTGCAGAACAGTGGGGTAAAGTTGGGGTGCCCGGTCACACGCTCAACTCACACGCACGCACAGACGCCTGTTTCGCACATACGCCCGTTCCGCACAGGCATCATTTTTGTGCGACACGGGCGTTTGTGCGACACGGGTTTCATGCGTGTGCGAAACGGCCATTTGTGCGAAACAGGCTTATGTGCGAAATAGGCCTGGCCCCATAAAAACATGTACTTATAGATGAGTAGAGAAGCTGCATCTTCACATGTGAAACACGCTGCATGAACGATCACTGTGGGTACATTTGAATAATTTTTTAAATATGTAAAAGCATATAAATACTGAATATTCTAAAATCCAATGGATTTGATGCAAGACATTCACTGTGTCACAAAATTTTTACTTGCAAATTTCATTCTTAATTATCTAACATCAGTTTGAAACTATCAAACATCCCACATTTTCAAATCAGCCATCGCTCATTTTCACTTTGAGCACAGCATCTGCAAACTGAGCTGGATGTTGCTGCAGCAGGTGCCCCAGCATTTTTGCCCTTCTCCAGGCCGGATCCCAATCTTTGTCCTCTGTGGTCAGTTTGTAATCACAGAACACACACCTGTCATTCTCTTGAAGCAGTGCAATTTGCAGACATTTGTGCCTGAAAAATGCCAGCTATGAGTAATTGTTCACTCTGATGATGTGTTTTTTTCATGTTTGATGTGTTTTTTCTGTGCAAGATCATGGGTTCCTACCATTTTCAGCACTGGTTTTTAGCCTTCAGTATAAGGACTGGAATTTTAGTTTCAGCCTTTATTCAGCTATGAAGCTCCAATAAGGCTGAGAAAATGTCTTTGACTGGGAATCAGAAAGTGTCAGGATAAGGATAAAAACCTGTGTGTACTTTGCTGGGGACAAGATCAGACCAGAAAGAGAAACCAGGATATTGTGTGCATATAAGTTGCTAGATATTTATGTATAAAAAACACATTTTAGATATACCATCCAGCCCTGTGTCTAGCCACACAAGGGTCCAAAATTTACTGAACTTCCGCTAACAAAGTGGGGCTTACCTGAGCCAGAAGCAGAAGAATCACTGCCAATAGCTATAATTGATGATTTTTTTTTATCTGCAGGCACTTGTGTCTTTTTGGTAACTGAACTGCTGCTGGTATCCTGTGAATTATAACGATTTATTATCTACCGGAGGGGACCAAATTCACTAAACCCCTGACTTGGAGTAGATTACATGCACTGAGAGTTTACTTGTGCTGAGAGTTTACTTGCGCTGAGAGTTTACTTGTGCTGAGAAATACCCCCATTGGGAATGCCCCAAGAAAACACCCCAAAAGACTTTTTTGGACGTGCCAGCCAGCTGGGTGAGCTCCGTGTGCTGCAGCGGCGCTTTAGGCGAGTGCTCCCCGGGTCCCGGCTGCATGGACACACTGAAACTTGACTTCAGCAGATTTGCCTTGCGGAAGTTGGCACTAATTGTAGACAGCTGCCCATCTGAAATGGGACAAAGGGCAATGGGGTATTAAAATCCTCTAAAAATAGTTTTAGAATTTTTCTAGAAAGAATCGATTTAAAGTGTTTTTTAGTATTTGAATACCTAAATAAATCTGCGCCAAATAATCATTCTAATACATATTCGAATTTTTGTATCCCATCGTTACAGGCCACTATGTAAATGAGGCGTCTAATTCTAAAAGTCCACAAAATGCGATTTTGAGTAAATAGCATTTTAAGTTTCAGACCCAATTCCAGGCCCGTGGTGTCCAATTTGGCTCTCTCATGCTTTCCATTAAGTTCCATATGTTGACAATAAAGTGTCACATTTTCAGCTCCTGCTCTTAACCTATCTGTGAAAAATGGGGTGTCCATAAATTTCCATTCGGTCAGACCAAAACTGGATTGGGGAGGGAAATGGACTTGTCGCCATCTTGCACTAGAGAACATTTTTGTTCCGGGCGACGGGAAGCTGCCTTATGGGAAATTTATGGACTTGCAGAAATCGGTTTCCACAGTGGACTTATCACATTTCTTGCTTTTTTCCCAACAAAAAAGAAGACCAAGGATGGACTTGTCGACTTTTAGCCCAAAATTAAGTGGACTTGTCCTTCTTGCCCAAATTTTTTGCATTTTTTACTATCGGCAAAGATGTCAAATTTGGCACTATCGTATATAGGTCAAATTTTTTTTTTGGAAAATGATGAAAAATGTGCGAAAGTAGCCCCAGATGACGTTTCCGGGCCTAACTCGAAGTGTTCATATTTTGTACTTGTCTAGTTGAATTGGACACCTCAAATACATTCTAAGGACAAACCAACCATCAGTTGCACAATTTGATGTCATCCATCTGATTGCAATACTCAAATTGGACAGCACCTGAGTAACCTGTTTCGCCAGATTTTTGCATGTGCTTTCTTCGAGTGCAGCCAGTTGACAATCCCTTTACATGTTAAGCGCTGTCTACTGAGAAATTCAAACAATCTTTGGGGTTACTCAGAGTTGAGTTACTCAGTCTGTAAAACAGCATTTTAGCTATTCTTCTCATCTTTCAGTTTTTGTCTTCCACCCCTTCCACCCCTCCAACCGCCCCCCCCCCAGCAACATAGAACCCCACAAAAACTTCTCACTCGACACGGCGTTTTGCCACGAATTGGGACTGGCACCTGGCGCGCGTGGTGGGCGGCGCTGCCGGGCTGGGCGCACTCCCAGACACTGTAAAAAGCCCTGTAAAATGTCAAATGTCATGCAAACTGTCTGAAGACATGGAAAATGCCCTGCAAAATGGCAACTCGGTTCATTTTACATTTTACAGGGCTTTTTACAGTGTCTGGGAGTGGCACCAGGGCGGCCGCGGCGATGGCCGCCCGCCGCAGGGCGTACAATCGCGTCGACAGCGCGCACAGGGGCGCGTAGCACAGGTCCTGCGTGGATGGGGGAGGGAATTGGCCCTGGGCCCAGATCCAATTGGCTCCCGTGGTGTAGCCAGGGGGCCAGCGCAGGAGCGCTTTTTCACTCCACTGAAGCTCAACTTTTGTGAAAATGAACTCAAATGTTTCCATGGGGCAGTCCCAAGCCCTGTAAAGTGTAAAGTAAAGTGTCAAATGTAAAGTCAAATGCAAAGTCAAATGTCAAAGGTAAAGTAAAGTGTCAAATGTGTAGTCAAATGCAAAGTCAAATGTCAATTGTCATGCAAAGTGTCAAATGTAAAGTAAAGTGTAAGGTAAAGTGTCAATTGTGTATCCAAATCTTATTTTTCATATCCAAATCTTATGTCTTTGTATCCAAATCTTATGTTTTTGTATCCAAATCTTATGTTGAAAAATAAGATTTGGATACACAATTGACTCTTTACTTCACACTTTACTTTACATTTGACACTTTACTTTACTTTCGACACTTTACTTTACACTTTACAGGGCTCGGGACTGCTCCCTGATAGGCTCAACAGTTATGACCCATCAATTGGCGTGTACACCTGATTAGTGATATAAAAGCGCCAAGACGCTAAGCGGTTTGTAAAAGCGCCATGGCGCTTGGCACTATTTTTCTGTGGCTTCAGGAACAAAACGGCTGGTGCTGGCGCCTGGCGCTAGCGCCAAAAAAAAGCGCCATGGCAAAATGTTCGACATATTGTTCGTCAGACATCTCAGGTGACCTGGGCCCAGTTCCGCAAAATGAGAAGTGAGAAATGATATGGCAAAGGCGAAGTAAAAGCGCAAAGGCGAAGTGAAACGGCAAGTGAATTGAGAAGAAAATTGGCGAAAGCGAAGGGAAATTACTTTGTTTTCTCTTCACTTTTGCCAATTCAATTGCCATTTCACTTGGCCTTTGCGCTTTTACTTCGCCTTTGCCATTTCACTTCTCATTTTGCGGAACTGGCACACGAACAGCATTAAAAACACCCATAATTCACAACTTACCAATGTATGCTTGACACCGTAAAACCAGGGTTCATTCTGGTGCTGCAGGTAAAAATTGTATAGCTCATTTTTGGTCGGGATTACGACATCCACCTGGGGGAACTCCCGGACCCTGTAAAATGCCCTGGAAAATGTCAAATGTCATGCAAAGTGTCAAAAGTCACATAAAATTCCCGGTAAAATGGCAAACGTTACTATTTTACCGGGTATTTTACGTGACTTTCGACACTTTTCATGACATATGACATATTACAGGGCATTTTACAGGGTCTGGGACTGGCACCAGCAAGCAGTCAAATTCATAAGCCAATCGACTATATGACACTTGGTTTGGATCCATCGGATGTGTTGGCTCATTGCCAGCTTTGACATCACTGGGGCGAAATTTTATTGCCCTGACTTTTTCAGGCAGCCAGATTTAAGTTGTATCTGGTGTTGGACGCTGTTTTTTGATGTGTTTTAAGAGCGGCAATGAAATTGCCAATGTGTTATATAAATTCAGATACAATAAACTGGGCTTTCTGAAAAAAATTTGGCTGATTAAATTTCGCACCTGGTAACTTCCATCCTATAATTTTTATGACCCTGCGAAAACGACAATCTGTTACTAATAAATTATGGAAGAAATAATAACCAGACAGTAAAATGACGGGAATTGTGCTCGAAACGGACAAATTCATGGACAAGGTATTTCGCAAGTTTTCTTTTATCAAACTATTATTCTTTTTCATTTTGGAGTAAATAAGGTATGAAATCTTTTTGATACTTAAGTACAGTAAATCGGAATGCCTAAATCGCACAAAAAATGTCATCTTCAACTGAGAAAAAAAATCCAAAATACACAAAATAACTTGCAATTGCAATTAAATGAGCTATGGTGTCACCGCAAAATTGATTACAAAAAAGTGGATGATCTCCGCAATTTATCATGAACGAAATACTAATTCATCTGTTGATGGTGTCCAAAACTCAGCCTGAACGGTCAACTTTTCCTGGAGATATAGATTTTTTCAACGGATTTTTACGTCAAAATTGTGGACAACGTGAAATTGTACTTCGACACGAAAACTGAAAAATCGATATTGAACATCGAACAATTTAGAGATGGATTTGTACTTTGTCCATGACAAATTGGGGAGCTGTACAGGCAGACAGTTTTATTTAATCCATTTTTTCGGTGTTATACATTTAAATTTTACGCCGAGCTTAAAGGTAATTATTTCGAATACAGTTGATCTGTCTGCTGAAAGAACTTAGGTAAGAAACGCTAGAAAGGCTAATTACACAGGTCCCGGCCGGGGACCGGGACCCGGCAAAAAATAAAAAAAATACAAAAATTAAAAATTGGCGTGTATAGGTTGTTTGCATGTTAATTAGGTGAATCATCACCAAATTAGCATGCACAAAATTTTTGCAAGACGGTTACACCTGCCAATGCATATTTTTTTGGGCAGGTGTATAAAATGTTGCTATTCAACTCAAATTTGGCATGCGTGTACTCCTTCGTTTAGTGAGTACGCATGCC
Source organism: Sphaerolaimus hirsutus (assembly GCA_964036195.1). Lineage (NCBI taxonomy): Eukaryota > Metazoa > Nematoda > Chromadorea > Monhysterida > Sphaerolaimidae > Sphaerolaimus > Sphaerolaimus hirsutus. Next base: position 27,866,384 of record OZ038450.1, on the reverse strand, counting down.
AAAATTTAGCTCCGGGCGGTTACCGGGGTTTTTTTAATTTATACTTTAATTTTTTTCGATCACTATATTTTTGTATAGTGATCGAAATTTTGCCGGGGTCCGGTCCCCGGCAATTTTGAAATGGCCCCGACCGGGGTCAAACGTCCCCGGTGAGGAACTTTTTTTTTCAGTAAACAAATGATTTTGGTCCCCGACCGGGGTCGTTTGGCCCCGGTACCACACAAAAATTTGTGGTACTTTTTGGGACTTTGTGGTAATTGTCCCCGGTCGGGGCCAAACGACCCCGATGAGAAAAAATATTTTTTCAGTAAGTATTTTTTGTAATTTCACTGAAATATGCATGGTCGGGCTGAAAAGTCCCTGGACAGTGCTCGCCATTCGCGCTAGGGGTAAGCTGCAGTCATAAAATTCTAAAACGTTTACATATCAGGTGTTTTGAGTTTTCACCCAAAGTTTCACCCCTCTAGCTCCACCCACTGCGGAACTGTGGGGGTTACAATTTCGGTCATTGTACTGATGTACACATGGTGCTCTATCTCAACGCTGCTTTAAGTTGTGATCATGAAACTTTGGCCAGTGTAAGCCAGTGTGTTGGCAATGTGCTGATAGTATTCAACACTTTCATCAACATAATTGCTATTAAGGTAAAGTTAATATGCAAATCAGGGTGATGTGCAAGAAACATGTGAACTGTGATGGATGTTTTGGTGATCATCTGAGATCATGTTGTATTGCAGTGATTTTAATGTTGTTTTGAAATGTGCAGTAAATAATTATAAACATTAAATTTCATTTGTGTTGTGACCAAATATTTTTGGTTGCTCAAATGATCCCCCAGTCCTGAGATTAGGGCGTCTATTCAAGGTGTTCATTTTGTATGCCTTATCTGGACATTGATTTTGAAGCTTAATAAGGTGGTCGTTATGGGCTGTTTATGAGCGGTTGACGATTAAAATGATCAGGACAGCATGCAGATTCAATTTTTGTGGTCGGATTAGTGATGTGTAAATTTCATATGCTGATTTGGTCCAGTTGAATGAAAACGCATGCAATTTCAGAACTCAATATCTCAGCTATTTCTCAGCCGATTTTCACCAATAAACACTTAAAATGATCAGAATCACCTGGAGCTTCCATACTTATGTTCTGATTATCAGCTGCCACTCCTAGACCCTGTAAAAGACCCTGAAAAGTGTCAACGACCCTGTAAAATATCATGTGTCATGTAAAATACCATGTAAAGTGTCATGTGTATCCAAATCTTATTTTATCATATCCAAATCTTATGTTTTTTGTATCCAAATCTTACTTTACACATAAGATTTGGATACAAAAACATAAGATTGGGATATAATAAAATAAGATTTGGATACACATGACACTTTACAGGGTATTTTACATAATACATGACATTTTACAGGGTCTGTGACACTTTTCAGGGTCTTTTACAGGGTATTTTACATGATACATGACATTTTACAGGGTCTTTGACACTTTTCAGGGTCTTTTACAGGGTCTTTTACATGACACATGACATTTGACAGGGTCTTTGACACTTAACAGGTTCTTTTATAGGGTCTGGGAGTGCCCCCAGCATGTGGTCTATGCCCTTTCTAGTTTACACACTATTATTATTCTGCATATGGCCTGCAACAACATCTTTTGATCTCCAAATGATCGAGATTGTGATTTATGATGATCTGTGGTGCACAGCAATAATTACTTTGAATGGCTATGTCAGTGACAGATTGTTGTTAGAATTGTTTTTCACAATGGGGTATTTATTGTGGCATAAACTGTATTTTTCAATGGGACACATTTCTCAATTGAAAAAAGTTTACATTGATGCGATTGAGTAGTCAATGTTTGATTACCGTATTTCCTCGATTACCCCCATGGGGTGATTGTTTCATAGTGGTCCCGAGAGGGGGGGGGGGGTTAAACAAGGGGGGGGTATTTTGAGGGGGGTTATTATTTTGCCAGAAATTTTTTCAAATCCTAGTACAAAATCGTCGTTTGTGATGTACACTGGGGTAGAAAAATGCATCAATAACTGACATTTATAGACTCCTGTAGACTAATAGTAGTATGTAGATGGTATAAACACTGTTCTAACGTGATTACGACATTGTTTCAACGTGTGTTCTGCACTACGCAGAACACAAACTGCAGTATTTGTCATGTACGTTCTCTTTATACTCAATCTGGGGGGTATTTCAAAGGGGGGGGGTGATTGTTTCATAGTGGTCTCAAGATAGGGAGGGGGGGTCAAACGAGGGGGGAGGGGTATTTCGAGGGGGGGGGGTCGCGAAAATACGGTAATCAAGTGGAGCATTTGATGTTTGCATGTGTTTTACTCTGCTCCAACACATGGTTTCTGCATGGTAGTTTTACAAAGTGCAGAAAACTCCTAACTTACATGTTTCATTGTCAAAATTGAAACAGCTACTCAATTGAGCCCTCAATAAATTCCACTTTGAATACCCCCACCCCCACTTGAAAAACTGAACATTGAAAAACCTCCCTCTAAATAACTCCTCTATAAAGTTGGCCTTGAATGATGATGTAAAAAGCGCCAGACTTTTGGCACTAAGCGCCAAAAGCGCCATGGCACTTTTCAAGGCGCCAAAAGTGCCATGGCACTTTTCAAGAACACGGTGCCAAGCGCCAATGGTGCCAAAGGATGTTGGCGCCAAGTGCCAATGGCGCCAGCGCCAAAAAATTTTGCTGCACCACAAGTGCAGCAATGCTAATGCAGTGCTATTTACTTGTGTAAGATGCAAGATTATGCCTAATTGAGTCAAGTTTTCTTCTTTTTGTGATGTTATTTTACAGCTGAGAGTTCCGGTTGACAATGGCAAGCCATCGTGGAAAAAAGTGCTTCAATTTGTATAGATAATGTCATGTGTCACATAAAAGACTCTGTTTAGTGTCAAATGTCATGTAAAATACCCTTTAAATTAAAGTGTCATGTTTATCTAAATCCTATTTTATAGTATCCAAAACTAATGTTTTTGTATCCAAATCTTACTCTTTTACATAAGATTTGGATACAAGAACAGAGGGTTTGGATATGATAAAATGAGATTTGGATATGATAAAATAAGATTTGCATACACATGACACTTCACAAGGTTTTTTACATGATATTTAACACTTAGCATGGTTTTTACATGACACCCTGATTACGGTTGGTTGTATAAAAATTATTTGTGTACAAATTGTATAAAAATTGTATTTTATATTAATTTTCTTCTTGTTTCATTTTATTTTATTTTATTCCTCAATTTTCCATTTTATTTTTATTTTATTTTTATTTTTTCTGAGATTTTGCCAACCATGCACCTGACATTTTACAGGGTCTTTTACACTTTACAGGGTCTGTTACAGGGTCTGGGACTGGCACCAGGTACATTGCATATAAACATATAATATCGACAATAAAACTTGATTGTCAACACAACACAACACCATGCATTTGAACATCTCTCATCTGCCCATTATTTGGGAAAGTGTTGAATATCCTTGCAATTGCATGAACATGTATACCGTATTTCCTCGAAATACCCTGGGGGGTGATTGTTTCATAGTGGTCCCGAGAGGGGGGGGGGGTTAAATGAGGGGGGGTATTTCGAGGGGGGGTTATTACTTCGCCAGAAATGTTTTCAAATCCTAGTACAAAATCATCGTTTGTGATGCACACTGGGTAGAAAAATGCATCAATAACTGACATGTATAGACTCCTGTAGACTAATAGTAGTACGTAGATGGTATAAACACTGTTCTAACGTGATTACAACATTGTTTTAACGTTTGTTCTGCACTACGCAGTACACAAACTGCAGTATTTGTCATGTACGTTCTCTTTACACTCAATCTGGGGGGTATGTCGATGGGGGGGGGGTGATTGTTTCATAGTGGTCTGGAGAGGGGGGTCAACGAGGGGGGTATTTCAAGGAAATACGGTACAAAATAAGCAGTAGAGGGTTTGTTCTTCCTGAATACACTTACAGTAACACATTTACTTCTGTAAATCAAGCACACAAAATCTTTTCACATAAAATAGTGATATATTTTTTGAACTCCTTGGCGCTTATTTGGTGCTTTTTAAAATGCTAGCGCCAAGCATCAATGGTGCCATGGCATCATAGCGCCAAGCACCAAAAGCACCATGGCGCTTTTTTGTAACACAGCACCAAGTGCCAATGGCGCCACAGCAAAAAGGTGGCAAGCGCCAGAAGCGCCATGTCGCTTATTGCTTTGGCGCTAGTGCCAGGCGCCAGTGTCATGACGCTTTTACATCACTAGCTTTGAATAACACCCCTTGAATAAATCCCTCCTCATTGAGTAATTCCTTGCTTGAGTAAGATGTGATTGAGATTGATTAGTCCAAGGTTGGTAAATTTTGTGCACAATTCCTGCGTGGTACTTGCAGACAGTGCAAAGAAGTTGTAACTTACATCTCTCTTTGCCAAAATTGATAGAGCTACTGTATTTACTTCATTTTATCCCTCTCTAACTCCCCCCTGTTAGTTGAGTGTAGAAAAAATAAAAAATACCTGCTCCCTCTAAAAAAACCCCACTCC
>OZ038450.1:27814753-27861598 GCA_964036195.1 Sphaerolaimus hirsutus | reverse complement strand
TTATTATCGGAGCCCTTATTTAAAGTTGGCAGCCAGCCAAAAATTTTGAAATCGTTATAAATACAAATAAAATAGGCTAAAAATAGATATATATGTATATACCTAGATGGAAATATTGATTATGAAGGTGAAAATTGGCAAAATGGAGCCAATTAAAACAATTTCATGTTACTTTTGAGCTTTCACACTTGTTTGTACAATACACGCGTGTGAATGTCACAATGTGACAGTGAAATTTTTGCTTGTGACATTTAATATCCTGCTTGTGACATTCACAAGCGCACAAGCACTATGCCACCAATTTATTATTTATGTGATTTTTTCCCATTTTCTTTGTTCTATACCTTGAAAAAGCCTATATATATATATATATATATATATATATATTGTACCCAGCAAGCCCCCCCTTACCCCAAAAATTACAAATTTTTAGCTATCTTTCCCTCGGGAAGAGCAATTAGCTACATATCTATCCGGCCCCTGTGAGGTAAAAATTCAAACAGAGACCTTCGTCACAAACCGTGTTGCCAGTCTACATAAATTTTTTTTGTACTCATCTGCATACTTCTAGCGTGCACATTGTTTTATGGCCTTCCACCCAATATTCTGATTTTTTGAAAATTTTTTGTAAAATATTTGTAAAATTTTTGTAAAATGGTTTCATTTTATTTTTTTAATGACATTTCAGAATAAAATAAAATAAAATAAAATGGAACACGAACAAAAAAATATACAATTTTAATAAAAATAAAATACAATTTTAGTAAAAAGAATTTTAAAAAAACCATGGTCTGAGATAATGCAGCTGCATGTTGTTGCACAGGTCGCTGCAACTACAAATGCAAGCCTGATGAGATTTGCACAAAGGGTGGCAGGGGGAGAGGCAAAGAGTGGCATTGCGTGCCCGCTTCGGACAAGCGCGGCGCTGTCTCTGATGGAAACAACCAATCCGGTCAGTTTGCATTTGGCTGTTCTGCGCTCATGGAAACATGGGTCCGTAGCATAGTTGTTAAAACATATTTACGTTTACTCGGCTTTTACATGTACCGTAAATGCTCCAATAAGGCGACAGTCGGTTTATTGTTTTCAGCACATTTGTGGGGGTCGCTTTATTGGAGAGGGTCGCATTGTATTTTTCGACAACTCGACAACTCAACTTTTCATTTAACTCGTATGAGCATGACATTGTAAACCATCCGCATTAAAAGGTATGCATCCGCGTTTAAGTGTATGATCCACTCATCCACATCAGCAGCCTGTGAATCGGCTTATTGGAGTTAATTCGCTCATTATTGGCTTATTGGATGATGTTTTTTTAAATATTTTTTTTGGGGGTCGGATCATTGGAGAGGGTCGCGTTATACTTACACAATGTGCCAAAGGGGTCATACTATTGGAGAGGTTGCTTTATTGGAGGGGGGTCATCCTAATAGAGCATTTACTCTAATAGGTACTCGAAAACTGCGTAAATACGTTTACGTTTCCTCCCAAAAAAATACCGGTACTCACTTGTACAGCAAACGTAATTCCAAAAAAATAATGGGGTGCAAAACAAGAGAAAACTATTCAAAACGAATTGAAGTAGCTGTGAAAATCGCAGCGGCAATGATCAAAGTTGCGACGGGTACGGAAAGCGATGACTTCCACGTTTGCTCTACTAACCTTTATGTTTTTTGAGTACACTTGTACTCAAAATTTTTGAAAAATATGTCATACAAAAATTGAAATTTTTTGACATTATTCAATGGGAACCCTGACTCAAAATTTACCAAATTTTTTAGTCAAGTCAGGCAAACACCTCGAGTCTTGAGTCAGGGCTAGTGTTGTAAAAAGCGCCAGACTTTTGGCGCCAAGCGCCAAAAGCGCCATGGCGCTTTTGGCATGCGAGCGCCAAGCGCCAATGGCGCCACAGCGAAATAGCGCCAAGCGCCAAAAGCGCCATGGAGCTTTTCTAGACCATGGCGCCAAGCGCCAATGGCGCCAAGCGCCAATGGCGCCAGGGGATGATGGCGCCAAGCGCCAACAGCGCCAGCGCCAAAAAATTTTGCTGCATAAAGTGCAGCGATGCAAATGCAGTTCTATCTATTTGTTTGTCAACTGGTTCCCATCCCAATTCAAAGCTTGCTGACAAGTAACACTATCCAGTGTTGTATACACATATACCATATTCCCTCGAAATACCCCCTTCAATTAACCCCCCCTCAAAATACACCCCGTCTGGTAGATCATGTATCCAATGAACATGATACATTTATAGCTGCGAATTGACAAAGCAGCTATACATGGCCTTGTTTACGGACCGATCTATGATAATATGAACAAAATATATCCTATTTAGTCATATAATTACGTTTTGGGTACAAAAAACAATACTTTACTACGACCCTTAATAAAAATTCCCCTCGAATAAGCCCCCCTCCCCCGAAACTCCCCTCAAAATTTGCACCCTGAAAAAATAAACCCCCTGGGTGTATTTCAAGGAAATACGGAAGGTACTTCATGCCGGTACTTCATACCACAGCAACAATACAACTTCATTTGCAATATAATGCAACACTATGCATTTGAATGCTGTTCGTCGGCTCGTCATCAAGCCTTGAATTGGGATGAAAACCAGTTGACATAAGATTTCGTTGAAAATTAGTGTGTGTAGGCCCATTCTTTGGTAAAAGTTTTTAATATATTTGCAATTGCATGGAGATGGTTTACAAAATAAGCAAGTAGAGGGTTTGTTCTTCCTGTAACACACTTACAGTAACACATTTACTTATGTATAACGATGGCAAAAAAAGATTCAAAAATTCAAAAACATTTTCGAATTTTCGAATTTTTTCGGAATTTTCGAATTTATATTTCACCCCTAGAAAAAACACTTAAAAATCGATTTATTTTCCAAAAAATTCAAAAATTCAAAAATTCGAAAATTCAAAAATACTTTTTGAATTTTTTAGGGAATTCAAGGCAAAAAAACGCACTCATAGGTTCAACGTGCTAAATAAAACGACAAATGATACGCGGTGCGTATGAAAAAGCGAAACAAAACAAAAAAAACGTCCAAAAACGTTGAAATGTATGATGTGAAGTGTCTTGCAAGTGTCAAATGTTATGAAAATCCCCTAAAAAATGGCTAACATATTTGAAATTTTCCACAGCATTTCCATGACTTTAGACAATGTGCATAACACTTGACATTTCACAGAGCATTTTACAGGTGTCTGGGACTGCCCATAGGAACTGCACATAGGTATTTATAAATAAAAGGGATGTGATCAAAGATATACTCCAGCCACATCACACCTTACAATGAAATCTACCACATCGCATCTGAATAAAAGAACCAAAATTAAAAAAAAATCATCATATTTATCAAAACAATTTGATAAATATAATTTAAAAAATGTTATGTTTGTCCTTTTATTCAGATAGGATATGGTAGATTTCATTGTAAGGTGTAATGTCACTGGAGTATAAGAGTGGTTTCGAGTATTGGTTTGAGAAGTAACCATATCTTGTGAAGTTAGCACTGTATGCACTGAGTACACTCAGTGTGTCACCCACTTCCAAAACAGTCCAAATTCTGCGTTTAAAGCTTCAGATTCGATATTTTTCCAAAAAAAATTCGAAAAATATTTGAAAAAATTCGAAAAATAGCCCAAAAAATTCGAAAATTGCCAAAAAAGATTTGAAAATTCAAAAATTTGGAAATTAAATTCGAAATTTGAAAATTAATGTCAGGAAAAATTCAAAAATTCGAAAATTCATTTTGGAAAAAACACTTAAAAATTAAAATACTTTTTTTTGGAGGGTTTGTCATCGTTACTTATGTAACTCATGCAGGCAAGGTCTTTTACATAAGAAAAATGATTATTTTTTGTACTACTTGGCGTGTTTTTGGCGCTTTATAAAACACTAGCGCCAAGCGCCAATGGCGCCGCGACACCATAGCGCCAAGCGCCAAAAGCGCCATGGCGCTTTTCGGTAGCACAGCGCCAAGCGCCAATGGCGCCACAACAAAAAGGCGCCAAGCGCCAAAAGCGCCATGGCGCTTTTTGCTTTAGCACTAGCGCCAAGCGCCAGCGCCATGGCGCTTTTACATCACTAGTCAGGGCCATATTTTTCTGCTCAAGTTGGGTGAGTCGAGTCGGTACCCAATTTTACCCTCAGTCACGATTAGACTTGAAAAAAATGGCCTACAAAAATATGTGTGAACTCGTTTTCTACGTATACTTTTTCAAATTTCTTGAGTATGGAATACGTGTTTCAGATAGGTTTGTTGTTTGCTCTGAAAAAGTAGCAGTAAATACCTAGGGTTCAAATGGGATCTCATTCCTGAATCTCAAGGATTTTCAGGTCTTTTGTGGTCCGGATCCCAATCCTGAAACCTCAATCCCAATCCCAAAATCTAAAAAATGAATTCCAATCCTGATTCTGATCCCAAAATTTTGGTAATCTCAATCCCGGTCATGAAATTTTTACCTCAAATCCTGATCCCGTCCAGGAAAAATTTGTTAACATTAAATAATGTCTAAGCACTAAGAAATGTGAACATAAACCTCCAATGTTCAACTCCAATGTCAGTTCACTGACTCAGCCAACACGACTCACCAACTCGATCAGAAAAGGTGACTCAAACTTTAAAAAAAATCTGTTTCGAGCGTTAAGCCGGAATTACAGCTCAGCGGTGTTTGACGTGAAATGATGACGTTGTAAAATTGATTACATCAAAATAGCCAAAGGTACAGCATTGAAATTTCAGAATTAGATAGTTCTAGTAATTGTGTGTAATGTCCCAAAGAAATTTTTATCAAATAATCATTTTTAAGTAGTTATTAATTTAACGTCAAAATTTTTTGGTGACGTAAAATGTTTGACATGAAATGTTGACGTAGAATGTGAAAATTTTGACGTAAAATTAATAACTTATAAAATAATTATTATTTTCTTAATTTTTTTTAGGACATTGCGCACAATTACTAGAACTATTAAATTCTGAAATTTCAACGCTGTACCTATGTCTATTTTGATGTAATCAATTTTACGACGTCATCATTTCACGTCAAATTTTGCTGAGCTGTAATTCCGGCTTTACAAAGAAGGGAAAAAGGGATAAAAAACCGTAAAATAGCCAATGGAAAAATAGCCAAAAATGGGCATAATAGCACACATATAGTCAAAAATAGCTAAAAATAGACAAAAAAGCACATGAACTAGTGAATTTGAAAGTGAAAATGGGCTCAAGTTATAATACGAATCGGTATTATAGAGAAAATTGGGGCAAGTTATCAAAAATACTCGCTTTTAGAGAGATTTCCTGAGTGATTTTCTCAATCAGAAAAAAATAAAATTAAATCTCTCTGGAAAATCGTGGAAAAAATATAAATCTCAGAAAATCTTATATTTTGTGAGATTTTCTGAGATAGAGATTTTTTCAATGCTAGTCACGATTCAAGTCAAGTCGAGTTTGAGCCCTGGGCAGGGTTGGCAAAATCTCAGAAAAAATAATAAAAAATAATAAAAAATGAATAAATTAAGAATAAAATTAAAAATTTAAGAATAAAAATAGTATAAAAATTCTATATTTTTGGTAAAATTTTAGTAAAATTGTAAAAAAATTTAATATTGGCAAATTGTATAAAAAATCATCTTTTTTTTGTAAAACACTTTTCCAATTGTTTGTGTTTCTACCCGTCTATTCACAGAACTTGTTCCCACTTTACTTGAAAAATAAATATATACTCAAGTACTTTGTAAATACATTTACATATACTTTTAAAAAGTACCCATACTCACCTGTAAACATACTTTTGAAAAGTAAATGTATTTATGAAGTTTCAAAGGTTCAATTTTTGTCACTAAGATAACAAAATCTTGAAGAAATCATATAATTTTCCTATAAAATACTAAATAATCACTTCAAAATGGCATCTATTATGTCTTCCAGTGTAAAAATCGATCTCACATGCAAAAAAGTATTCAAAATTTTGTAAAATGATTTCTTTTTTCATTTATGACATTTTGTATAAAATAAAATAAAATGAAACATGAATAAAATTAAAATGCAAATTTTTAAATAATTTTTTTTTACAATTTCTTGACAATTTGGTAAATTGAATTTTTATAATACCAACCCAAGTGTGGGGTATTTTTAGGGGGGTTGCTTTGTTACATCCTCTGAAACGTGAACTTTTCTCATTCCATTTGGACGTAATTTATTGCCCACTTGGGGCTGTATGAGACACTCGCCGCAACACCATTATTCCCAAATAAATCCTCCAGCTTTTGACACTCAATCTTTTCAGCTTGCTTAGGAAATACAGTAGTGTTGCTCCAGTATTTTTCAAATACCTAGCAAAAATCGGTGACATGCCACTTGCCACTAACGATGGCAAAAAAGATTCAAAAATTTGAAAACATTTTCAAATTTTTTGGACTTTTCAAATTTTTGAGCATGCGCTGAAAAAAATACATAAATATTGATTTTTTTCAAAAGCTTCTAAAAGACTTTTCTAATTTTTTAGGTAATTCGAGGCATTGATATGTATTCTTAAGTTCAACGTTCTAAATCAATTGATAATTGACTTGCAGTGTCTGAGCTGCAATAAAGATGTAAAACGTTTAGTTCCGAGTTCAATTAGGTTTTGAATAAAATTTTTTTCAAAAAATTTGAAAACTATTTTCAAAAATTTGAAAACTACCCAAAAAATTTGAAAACTACCAAAAAATTTGAAAAGTACCCAAAAAATTCGAAAATTCAAAAATTTGAAAACTAAATTCAAAAACTGTTTTGGGGAAAAATTTGAAAATTTGAAAAGTCATTTCAGAAAAAATACTTAAAAAATTAAATAAATTTTTCTGGAGGGTTTGCCATCGTTACATGCCACTGCCCACAAAAATGTGAATATGAAAAACACACTGATTCCAGGTGGCTCGAGGCGCGGGCGAGGGTAGTGATGATAACTCCTTCTGATGATGACCACGCTGATTATGTTGCTGATCGTGATTGTGTGCATACCGTTCACGGGTAGTAGCTCGTGGCCGCTGTGCCTTTAAAAGCGCATTGATATTTGGTAAATAAAATACATTTTGCAGTCTGAATGTAGAATTGAAAAACACAATTGGATCTTGGGTAGAAGTAGATGGTAAACCAAAATGTTATGCACGTGCACTTGAGTAAATTTGGAGACAGCACGCCGAAATGAGTCCTCCTTATTCCTACTGGATTGACAGGGATTTCGGTGTAGGGCGCTGCATGTATTTACTGTGTCCTCAGTTCGGCAGTAAAATACAGTGTTCATCAATATTGACCAGTTGGCGGGATGGAAAAAGTGTAGTTTCCATCTGATTTGTGCTGGTCGTTTCTGGGCTTGGTCATCACCAAGTTAAGCGGTCACATTCCAACTATAAATTGTAATGAATACAACCAAATAGTCAATAAAATCTAGTGTAGCAAAGTTTGGTGAAAAAGCCCAAACATGCGCCAACTTTGTAGCTGACAACTCTCCTCTGACGCTCATCAGCTGCTTCATGCACCGCTTCAAAACTTGTAGGCAACAACTGGTACTTCTGTGCCGTCCCACATCTAATGATGGCAAAAACACACATATTAAATACGGAAACTCATTGAGCTTCTGTATTTTGTTTAACACAGAAACACTTCTGGTTTATTATTTCGCCAGCAAAATTTGAGGGGGGGATAATTTGAGGGGGGGGGTTTATACGGGGGTCTATTATTTCGCCAGAAATTTTCGAAAATTACCCCATACACAGACGTAGAAAAATCGAACAATCACATAGATTTATATGTGTTTATAGGCATATATTACTGTATATACACAAAAACCCTTCCCTAACGTCACCTAATCATCAGTGTTAACGCGTGTTCTGCATAGTACAGATCACAAACTGTGGTATTTGTCATGTACGTTCACGTTACACTCAATTTTAGGGGGGTATTTCAAGGGGGGGTTTATTATTTCCATAGCCGAAATTTAGGGGGGGTATTTTGAGGGGGGGTTAATTCAAGGGGGGGGGGGATAATTCGAGGTAATACGGTAATTACACTATTGGGGCATCTGTTGGGCTATGGGAATGTGTTTGATATTTCCTTTAATTTATTGTGATGCAAGAACACTGCTTGCATCAGATCAAAAATATTTATTGACGCGTGGCACAATTATGCATGCGTCTGTTAGGCCTAGCGGCATCCATTATCGATTGATTGCATGGGTAAACGAAGAACATTGCATGCAACTTTGCAATTCAATTTTTCAGCCATTTCTCAGCCAATTTTCACCAATGAACACTTAACATGATCAGAATCACATGGAGATTGCATTTTTATGTTCAGATTATTAAGAATTTGGTAATCTCATGGTAATCATGACAGACAAATCGCCAATATACTACAGACAAAACGCAAATGCAACACAGACAAAACACCAATGGATCACAGACAAAACATCAATGCAACACAGACAAAATGTGAATGCAACACAGACAAAACGCGAATGCAACACAGACAAAATACCAATGTGGTTACACAAGCTGGTTTTCAATGTTCCTTTTTGAAAACTCTTCTGGGCGCTTTACAAAAGTGTGCAATTTGCACTTTTATTTTTCAATAAGTGAAAGCATATGTGAATATTGGTTTCGGCAAGTCACATTTGCCATTCAAAGTTCACATTTGCAGAACATTTTTGAAAACTGTACGGTGATGCGCCAACATAATACTCTGAAGACAATTTTGAAAACTTAAAATTGAAAAATGTAGTTTTCAAAAATGTACATTACAGTTTTCAAATTTGCAGAACATAAGTGAAAAGTGAGCGTGGACGTTGATGTACGTCGCTGTACGTCGCTGTGTGTGCCAGTTTTCAATATCTGTGCAACATATGTGAAAATGCGTTGCTGTACACACCAAAAGTAGCAAAATTGTCACCAGGCATCAGTAGTTTACAGATTTTCGCCAACTTACTCCAAAATCCTTTAAAAAACACTGGATGGATGGGTTAATGTAAAATTAAGAGTGTACATGCAGTATTTTATGCTGCATGTAATGATGGGATTCATATAAAATAAAATAAATTTTTTTCAAACGTCATTGTGGCAACGTTTCAGGTGACAACTGCATATGTCAACTGTTTCCATAAGTTATTACCAATCTTGAAAAGTACTTGTAACATGACAGAATTTATAAATTTATCTAATTTATCTATTAAATTTATAAATAAATGTAACAACAACACAGAATATGGGACTTGGTACTACTGTTAATTAAATCAATCTTCCTGAAATTTGTGTGTACCATGCAATTGTTAGTAATTATCTTGCATTAAAATATATATATAGGGTGGCCCACGTCAAGCGCACGGTTTCAATTGGCTCCCAACACGTCAATTTTGAATGAAAACTGCTCGAATTTGGTATGATGGTAGATAAATGTACCCATTTGTTGTGTTAAGTGCACGGTTCCACATCACAAAAATTCATGTTGGAACGTGAAGCAAAGTGTAATACATGTTTGAGCATGGCGCGTTCAGGCAATTGCCTACCAAAGCACCAATTATTCATAAAAATAGCCCAAATTTGGCATGACAGTAGATAAATGTACCCTATTTAGTATGTTAAGCACACACATAAATATCACTAAATTTCCACATTTATCACATCGTATGCATAACAACGTTATTCCACAGGACCATCTACAATGGGACACATTCAAAAACATAAATATGAAACTCTTTCACGTTCTGACACGAAATCTTTTGATATGAAACCGTGCACTTAACACAACAAATGGGGTACATTTATTTACCCCCATACCAAATTCGAGCAGTTTTCATTCAAATTTGATGTGTTGGGGGTAGTGATGGATTGGCGCCATGGCGCTGGCGCCATTTGAGGGCGCCAAAGGGCGCCGCGCCATGGCGCCATTGGCGCTTGGCGCTCTTTTTCTGTGGCGCCCTTGGCGCCTGGCGCCCACATTCTGAAAGGCGCCATGGCGCCCTTGGCGCTTGGCGCCCTTTTTCCGTGGCGCCCTTGGCGCCTGGCGCCCTGCTTTGAAAGGGCGCCAAAAAGGCGCCAGCAGGGTTCAAGGTGAGTGCTGTGTAAATGAAAAAATACATAAAAACGCATGCATGGATAATCTAAATTCGCCGGAAAAATGGACGAAGTGGTGGTGTGAACGGGTGGAAATCTTTCATCTGGCGGTTCATCAGATGTGTCTGACGGATCAGAAGATAAGAATGATGAACCGTTCAACTTGCAAAATTATAAATAAACGGATTCAAATTGTTGCAATTCCGTTTTTGTCCATTTCATGGTAACATTGATTGGAAAAGTCTATTTGAAGTGAATGGATCGTTGTCAAATGACAATTTCCATTTTGTTTGAATTCATCATATGGATTTTATTACAAAATTTTTTGTTGCTACTATTGTTTTTGTGCATTACATCCTGGAAAACGCCAATAAAGAAGTGAATGCGTGTACTATGGTGCTGTAGAAACATTTTTAGCACTTTAAGCGTGTTGTACGCACTTCTTTATCCTGGCGCCCTTGGCGCCTGGTGCCCTTTTTTCCAAATGGCGCCATGGCGCCCTTGGCGCTTGGCGCCCTCTTTCCGTGGCGCCCCTGGCGCCTGGCGCCCACATTCCGACTGGCGCCATGGCGCCCTTGGCGCCTGGCGCCCTTTTTCTGTGGCACCCTTGGCGCTTGGCGCCCACATTCCGAATGGCGCCATGGCACCATTGGCGCCTGGCACCCTTTTTTCTGGCGCTTTTCCATCACTAGTTGGGGGCCAATAAATACCATGCGCCTGACGTGGACCACCCCGTACATATATATATATATAATTTTTCATTTCATTTATTGATAAATATTTGTGAACGTGATTTATACATGCAGTTAGGTTGGCGCTCTGTACGATGGGTCAAATGAAATTTCAGATGCAAATCACAGGGATGAAATGTGAGATGCCCAGGCCATCACAGAGAAACTGAAAGACTGGTTTAGATGTACTCATGGCAGACTTAGATACTGCTCAATGGCCAGTCATTGGTGAATTAATCCAGTATGTCCAACTGCTTGCACAATCTTTGGGTCAATACCAGATCAACACTTCAAGGTGACCAAACAACTAAACAGTATCTGGCCAGGTGCCAAACCTGATTTTATGCATATTACATACCATATTTCCTCGAAATACCCCCCAGGGGGTGATTGTTTCATAGTGGTCCCGAGAGGGGGGGGGGGTTAAACGAGGGGGGGGGGTATTTCGAGGGGGGTATTTTGAGGGGGGGTATTATTTCACAAGAAAATTGTTGAAAACCAAGTACAAAATTGTTGTCTGAAACGTACGCAGACATCAAAAAATGCAACAAAAACCGCCATTTATAAGGTTCTTAGACTAATATTAGTAGGTAGATGGTAAAAACACTGTTCTAACGTGATGCCGACATTGTTTTCACGTGTGTTCTGCACTACACAGAACACAAACTGCAGTATTTGGCATGTACGTTCTCTTTACACTCAATCTGGGGGGGTATTTCAAGGGGGGGGGGTGATTGTTTCATAGTGGTCTCAAGAGGGGGGGTTAAACGAGGGGGGGGGGTATTTTGAGGAAACACGGTATGTCTTATTTTGTGCACTTCCACCTTGCATCACATTTACTAAGCTGAGTTTTCCTGCGCAGCTCTAGATTTTCTTGCTTCATTGCATCGCTTCACAGCTGCACTGCTTGGCTCAGCTGGACTGGAGTTTTTGGTGTTTTTGCTGCAGGCTGGAGTTGTAATGGCCTCCACTGGGTGCTTGGCAGTTAATTTATACCCTTTGTACTGACACTTGGAAGTTGTGCACATACAGTAAATAATTTTGAAAAAATCTCTGGAAACATAAAAAGACTAAGTGATTTTTCCAAACCTTTTTTGCATCTTTACTTTTCTTTTACAAGACTTTTACTCAATTCCTCAATTCCATGGATAGATCCAGAAAACTTTTGAGTTTTCAAAAAGGTTCATGTTTATGTTAAATTTCATGACAGATTTTAATATGAAATGAAAACATTTCTGAAAACAATACAATAAAATTGTTTTTATTTATTTGTGCTAGTGTATTGAATGTAAAACTGTCGCAGTTAGTGTTCACTTGTTGTTCATTTTTTTGGCTTTCATTTACATACAAAATCACGCTGTTTGAATTGCACTTGTGATTTTTAAAAAATTATAAAGTTGATTGTATAAAAATATCATTATTTGTTTTGCGGAAATGTTATTGAATTCAGTTTTTTTTATGTGAAAAAATAAGGGCTTTTTACTGTGATAATGCGATAATTAGAGATACAGGGATGTAATTTAAAAAAATTATTTAATGTTTTGAGCATCACAACAATTTCTCCATCATCTTTGAACTTCTATCACAAAACATGGTATCAAATGAAAGAGAAAACAAATTAATTTAAAAAAAGTATCACAGCGCTAAAAATATACAATACAGTCCCAAAAATCAAGCATAATTTTCTGCATCACATACAGCTTACAGCTTGTCCTACAAATGCATACTTATTCCACAAAAAATATATTGTCTGCAGCATTTTACTGGAGTTTTCAAATATGTGTTCTACCGACAGAAAAATATTAAAAAAACAAAGATGACGGCTGTTTTGCTGATTACACAGAGTGTTTAAATGAATTTGAAAACTAAATAATGGGTTTTCACTAGGGTGTCAAAAAAATTTTTTGACGGAAAACGGAAAACGGAAAGGTAAAAATTTTCACTTTACAGAAAACGGAAAGGTAAAAAAAAAATTTCTGCCGGAAAACGGAAAATGGAAAGGTAGAAAAATTTCACTCAGCGGAAAACAGAAAACAGAAAGGTAAAAAAATTTGATCAGCCGGAAAACGGAAAATGGAAAAATGAAATGCCGGAAAACGGAAAATGGAAAGCAAAATTTTCACAGAAACGGAAAAAAATAAAGTGAAGTTTGCACGGAAATGGACAAATTTGCATGCAGGTTTGCCTGTTTGGCTTTGATTGTGGTAGCTGTACATTCTGCAACTATGGATCATGCCAGTAACTTCACTTGTAGTTCAAGCTTGACTGAACCAACAAAAAATCATCAAAAAGTAGCAAAAATACACTACAACCACAATAAAGTTGGAGTAGATGTGGGTCGACACGGGGGCCTCGGATAATCATAAAAAGGTAAGAGATACAACAGAGTTTACAGTTTCACATATCTGAAGTTACAAAAACCAATTGAACAATGTTTGCATGGGAAAACAGAAAATCTGATACACAAATGAGTTTCCTCAATCAAATGAACCGAGCCAGAAAATGGAAAAATGGCCTGGAAAAATGAAAACGGAAAGTTAAAAAAAAAAATTTCAGCTGGAAAACGGAAAAATGGGCCGGAAAAACGGAAACAGAAAGGTAAAAATAATTCAGCTGCCGGAAAACGGAAAACAGAAAGGTAAAAAATTTTCAGCTGCCGGAAAACGGAAAGGTAAAAAATTTTCCTGCGGAAAGGCGGAAATGGAAAATGGAAACAGAAATTTGACACCCTAGTTTTCACAGAGGGAACCTTGAAAACCAGCTTGTGTGGTGCCAATGGATCACGGACAAAATGCTTGGGCATTTTGCTGTGTTGCATTGGTGTTTTGTCTGTGTTGCATCGCGTCTTGTCTGTTGTATATTGGCGATTTGTCTGTCATGATTACCATGAGTTTACCAAATTCTTAATAATCTGAACATAAAAATGCAATCTCCATGTGATTCATCGTGATTCATGTGTGAATGATTTTAAGCAAACTGCGACCAATATATACATAATGTACTCTGCATACATCATGTACATAATTCCAGATGGGGGTATTTTGAGGGGGGGGGTTATTTTTTCCCCAGCCCAAAAACACCTGGGGGTATTTCGAGGGGGAGGGGGGTTAATGCAAGGGGGGGGGTAAATCAAGGAAATACGGTACATTTACTGTATTTATGTGCGTAGACAATAGTGACTATGTGAGCAAAAAATATTTGAGCATCATTAGCAACCATTCTAATTGCTTCATAAAGTGATCGCCACATCATTTTGATCATTATAAATGCCCAACCATCAAAACCGGTAAAGAATTCATGGAAATATGCAGTTCTGAAGGCGCGGCCTCTTATAAAATACCCGATAATTACTACGGAAATTTCAGCCCGGTGTGGTGCCTTCCGGTGCTCTAAGGTGCCGGTGCTATTTTTTTCAGAATGGCACCGGTGCCGGTGCGGTGCGCTAAATGTTTATACAAACGTTATCGGTACATTGATCAGCAAAATTTTAAGTTCACATTTAGGACGTTGCCCTGCATTCACGCAGCGTCATACCGTATCTCCTTGAATAACTCTCGGAAAGTATTTTTTCGTCGGACTTTTTAGGGGAGAGGGACTTCATTTACGAGGGGGAATCATTGGGAATCACGGGGAAAAATTGCATTAGGGAATTATTTTTCGAGCATGCTTTATCAACAAAATATGCTTTACCTACTAACAAAATAACGTAACATTCTTGTTAAAATTGTACACAGCAGATTTAATACATGCCTAAGTTGAAAAGTTCTCATATCCAAGACTCAGCGTGAACTGGCAACTTTTCCTGGACATATAGATTTTTTCAATGGATTTTTACATCGAAATTGTGGACAACGTAACATTTTTCTTAGACACGAAAACATTGAAAAATCTATATTGAGCATCGAACAATTTAGAGATGGATTTGTACTTTGTCCATGACAAATTGGGGAGCTGTACAGGCAGACACTTTTATGTAATCAATTTTGCGGTGTTATACATTTAAATTTTACGCCGAGCTTAAAGGTAATTATTTTGAATACAGTTAATCTGTCTGAAAAAAGAAGGTAAGAAACGCTAGAAAAGGCCCACGCCTTTGCGAGAATGCTAAAAAATTGAAGGCAATTCATATTCATGCACATATGCAAATCCAAATAGAATTAAAACAAAAAAAACGAACAAATTATGTATGCCTCAACAGATTTACAAGAAAAACACGATCGGCACATACTCGCTACTCAGAAACGATGGCAAACAAAAACATGAATAATTATTCCACCATCAAAAAGCATTTAAACATCTGTTTTTTTCAACAAAAAAGTCTGAAAAATTATGAATCAGAACATTGTTTTTGAATTTAAGGTATTTTTGGTTGTAAATATATGTGCATTGGAAACAAAAAAATAAGTCACCAATTTCTCATCCAGATAATGGTGGGAAATATAAAAAGGTGAAATCTGTCTCTCGTCACAGTTTGACAGCCCTCATGAAATGTATTGAAGCCAGTTGAGAAGAGACATTGAATGTATTTATCATAAATACAGGGGTGGGCATCTTCAGTTACCGCTGGGAAAATGCGATAGATTGAGCTACGGTTGAGCTATCAGAATGAAATTTTAACACAATGGAGTAGACTCCATAGGACACCTATTCTGAAGTTTGCAACCCAAACGGCCACATTTTGGGTGAGTTGTGGAACACACGGTTTTTAGTGTAATTTTGTGACTTGGCGTCACCCACAACGATGGGTAAGTTCTCCAAAAAAAAACACTTTCTGTGTTCTGAGTTTTTCAAAAATGAATACCTGTGTTTTGAGTTTTTTTCTCGAAAAAAACTTGAGTAACTCTGTTTTTATTTCTGTGTTTTTTGTAAAAACTCAAGTTTTTTGAGTTTTTTTCTAAAAAACTCGAGTTTTTTCCAAAAAATTCGAGTTTCCCCCCAAAACTTTTTGATTTACAGCATTTCGATCTGGAAACAGTGGTTTTCTTATAAAATATTGGTTTTACACATGTTTAAACCCCACATAACATTTGTGTATTCATTCAAGTGTCAAAAAGTCCAAAAAAATGTCCACAATGAGGACATCAACATCACAACACCAGCAACAAAATGCCCAGAAATGACAATTTACACAGTACTCCAAAATTCTTCAATTGATGTGCACTGTATGGAAGACTACGGAATTGATTTGAACTACAACTACCATTTACCTCGAAATACCCCCATGGGAGTTTAATTTTTCATCAGAAAGTTTTGTAAGGATCATAGAAAATAGTAAAAAAGCATTTACGTACCCAAAACAGGTTATAAATGTGTACAAACAGGATATATTTGAAATAAACATGTAGATAGCTACACAACCTAGTAAAGTCTATGTGTAGCTGTGATTCAAATTAGCAGTAATAAATACATCATGTACATTGGATACATGATGTACATCATCCCGGAGGGGGCTATTTAGAGAGGGATACAAAACACAAAAACTCAAAAAAACTTTTCTGTGTTTCCGTGTTTCTGTGTTTCTATGTTCTCCAAAAAAAAACTCATTTGAGTTTTGAGTTTTTCAAAATTTGTGAGTTTCCGTGTTTCTGTGTAAAACAAAAACACAGAAACTCAATGAGTTTCTGTGTTCAATTTCTGTGTTTTTTCCATCGTTGGTCACCCATAGGATAAATCGAGGGTGGCATTTGAGGGGGGGGGGGGGCATCGGTCGTTGGTGTCGTCCCATTCTGTCGTACATCGGCCGATTTTGATGCCCTTTGAGTATGTTGTGGTCGCGCCTACTACCAAATTCTTTTTTTACTCGAATAGTCCCCCAGTCCCGAGATAAGGGGGGTGAAGTCACAAAATTACACTAAAAACTGTGTGTTCCACAACTCCTCCAAACTGTGGCCGTTTGGGTTGCAAACTTCAGCATAGGTGTCCTACGTAGTCTACTCTATTGTGTTAAAATTTCATTGTGATAGCTCAACTGTAGCTCAAGCTATCGCGTTTTTCCAGCGGTAACTGAAGATGCCCACCCCTGTATATACCTACTGTGTTTATTGAAATATTACAGCTTATAGTTTCCTTGCTAGTGGACAGAAATGGCGACCATTGTAATCATACAACAAATACAAAAACCTTTACCGTATGGCTGTGAGTATAATTGCCGGGGCACTTTACAAATTTGGGGGCAATTTTCAAACACTTCCCGAGTGCTGTGCAAAGTGCCCGCGCACTATGCAATTCATCTTCATCGTCGAAAATATTTTTATATAAAAGAAAAGCTGCCGCCATGCATGATTGCGTGTGAAAGTGCCATAAAACCTACAATCGACTAGACGCGTGCACCAGAGGCGCGCCGCAATGCAATGTAATATTTTATGTTTTCCCAGGTATTTTAAAAATACCTTTAGTTTAGAAAAAATACCAAAATACCATTTTAGTATTTATACTTTAAAATTTGAAAAGGTATTTACATTTACACTTATGTTTGCCAAAAATTCCAGTATTTTCACAACACTGCTATTTATATACCGTATTACCTTGAATTATCCCCCCCCTTGAATTAACCCCCCCTCAAAATCGGCTGGGGAAATAATAAACCCCCCCCTCGAAATACCCCCCCCCCCCTTCGGAATGATGTACGTCATGTACATAATAAATACGTCATGTATGCAATGTACATGATGTATATTACTGTTTATCTGTATTGCAGCTACACATGGACATGTTTGTGTAGCTAATCTACGTTTTTATGTCCAAATATATCTTGTTTGGACACATTTTTTACCTGTTTTGGGCATGCAAATGCCTACTATTTACTACGATCCTTACGAAAATTTCTGATGAAATAATAAGACCCCCCCTCGAATTAACCCCCCCTCAAATTTTGCTGGCGAAATAATAAACCCCCATGGGGGTATTTCGAGGTAATACGGTAGGTAGGTATGCTGTAGTCACTTTACACCCTGCACGCGTGGTTCCCGGTTAAGCGTGGTCATTTTTTTTTCATTTACTCGCGCAGCACTGTGTTGCATTCAAATGTTTAAATGTCTCCAATAAAAGGACCTCAAAAATAAAATGTGTCTACCGTATTTCCTCGACATACCCGCAGGGGATTTATTTTTTCAGAGTGGAAATTTTGAGGGGGGGGGGTTCGAGGGGGGGGCTTAGCGAGGGGGGGGGGTTATTATTTCGTCAGAAATTTTCGTAAAGTTAGTAGTAAAGAATGCATTTTACACACCCAAAACTGGTAATAAATGTCACAAAACCGGACATATTAGAACATAAAAACGTAGATATAGCTAAACAAACTACTCTATGTATAGCTGCGATGCAATTTGTCCCTAATAAATACATCATGTACATTGCATACATGATGTACCTCATTGAAGACTGGGGGTATTTCGAGGGGGGGGGGTTGATTCAAGGGGGGTATTTCGAGGAAATACGGTAGGTTGTTATGCACTAAAAAGGAAATACATTTGATCAAATGCGCGAATAAAAATGAACTGTGAACTATTCAACAATGCCTGACATAACCTTATCAGAAAAAAACATGGTTGAAATGAACTACAACAAAAAACGAAACAAAGCGAAATTTTCAGAAAAAATAAAAAGCACCAACCATTCGCCATTTCCCAACTTTATGGATAGAAATCCATAAAATTTGCATAGAAATGATTATATCGACAAATTTCATTTGTCAGATGTGTCAGGCAGTTTTGTCTGCCTAATTAAATTTGGCCCAATATCTTTGGTATGCATATCATTACAGTGCACTTCTGCTAGAAAATAACGTGTAAATATGGCAATGCGTACCTAGTATTATAGTTGATTGAACTTACTTAAAAATATCAAATAAAACAGATGGAAAAATTACCCACATTGATAAAACAGGAATAACACAACAGACCGGGGTCGTATCCAGGGGGGCGGGGGGGCTGCAGCCCCCCCCCCCTTCCCGAGGTGAGACCAGAAAGTGCCGGAAAAAGCTAATTTTTCAACGTCAGTGTAAAAAATTTTGCGCGCAGGCGCGCATTTTTCACCATAGATAAGATATTATCATTAGTTTTTCTCGCTGTGGCCGCAAATCATTTAAAATACACTCAATGGTGTGCTTTTTGCTGTATTTGTATGTATGTTTACATACATACACAGCGTTCCATGGCACTGGCCATACATGTACTCATAATAAGTGTGTAGTGAAGCTGCATTTTTCACATGAGAAAGATGTTACATGAATGATCACTGTAGGACAGGTATGATTTGATAATATGACTATCTACCCTAAATCCTCGAATAAAACCCCAGGGGAGTTATTTTTTCCTCAGACGTTCTGCAGGGGGGAGTTATTCAAGGGGGAGGGGGGAGTTATTCGAAGGGGGAAGTTATTTTTCCTCATAAAACTTGGACTTCATTCATTGTATGGGTGCAGTCTGTAAACTCATATAATTCAGGTATATAACGTTCCAACAACAACAAAAATATGTGTATACACTGCATACACATCATGTATCTGCTGTCGCTGCTGTATGATAATATTCCTTTGTATTTTTTAGAGTAAATTATAGTTTTCATCCGTAGGGGAAAGTTATTCAAGAGGGGGGAGTTATTCGAGGGGGGAGTTACTTTTTCCCCATCTCGTTAACAGGGGGAGTTATTCAAGGGGGAGTTATTCGAGTTATTCATTCTAAATTATCTAACATCAGTTTGAAACTATCTAACATCCCACATCTTCAAATCAGCCATCTCTCATTTTCACCTTGAGCACAGCATCTGCAAACTGAGCTGGATGTTGCTGCAGCAGGTGTCCCAACATTTTTGCCCTTCTCCAGGCCGGATCCCAATCTTTGTCCTCTGTGGTCAAATTGTAATCACAGAAAACACACTTGTCGTTCTCTTGCAGCTGTGCAATTTGTGATTGCCTGATATTTGTGTCTGAAAAATGCCAGCCATGTGTTATTTTTCACTTATGGAAAAGTAGATTCTTGCAGACAGCTGACAGAACAGTAGATGTTTGTTAAATATTTTTTTTGTCAGCAATATGCCAGATTTTCTTACTCAACAACCTAAATAGGTTCAGTAAGTGGGGGATGGGGGCTGTCCTACCATTTTCAGCACTGGTTTTCAGCCTTCAGTATAAGGATTGGGATTTTAGTTTCAGCCTTTATTTAGCTACGAAGCTCCAATAGAGCTGAGAAAAGGTCTTTGGCTGGAAATCAGAAAATGTCCGGATAAGGACTAAACCTGTGTGTACTTTGCTGGGGACAAGAGCTGACCAGGAAAAGAAACCGTGATATTGTGTGCCTATAAGCAGCCAGATATGTTTTTTTAACAACACATTTCAGGTTTCCATCCACTCCATCCTTTATGTATCTAGCCATATCTGAGGGTACAAAGTTGACTGAACCACTGTTCTCAAAATGGGCCTTACCTGCACAAGAAGTATCATCACTGTCAATAGTTATAATGGGTGATTGATTTTCATCTGCAGGAACTTGTGTCTTTTTGGTCACTGAACTGCAGATGGTATCCTGTGAATTATTGATATATGTGAGCAGGTTTTTTCACAGGGAGGACTGCTCCACAGGATTATTCAAGCAGCACCCCCCCCCCCCTAGAATTTTGATAGGCACCATGTCATGGAACAATTGGCATTGTGAATGGCAATGAGTCAAAGGTGTACTGTATACATGTGTTCAGTGCTAGGTATACTTCTTGCATTTCCACAAAAATTTCCTGATATTCAAGGTATACCTATACATGACTGGTGGGTTTACACTACAGAGGACTGGGGTTCAAAGGGATCATGCACTAGGGTTCAAATGGGATTGACTTGTCAGGATGGGATTGGCTTCTTGGATTCTCATGATCAGGATCACTAAATCCCAAAACTAATATGCAGAAAATGTTCAAAAAAAAACATTAAGTTGATAAGCAAAATGACAATTCCTGACAAATGGGATAGCACCACACTGCACCCTAAAGTCACGATCTTGCATGCTTAGCCAGTAAATTTGGCCAGGAAAATACTCAAAAGAAAACCTTTGTGGATGTGCCAGCCAACTGTGAGAGCTCTGTGTGCTGTGGCGGCTCTTTGGGCAAGTTCTCGCTGGGTACCGCCTGCATGGACACACTGAAACTTGACTTCAGCCAACTCGCCTTACGAAAGTTGGTACTGATTAATAACAGCTGTCCACCTGAAATGGGACAAAGGACAGGGTTCTTTAAATATCTAGGACAATTTTTAGAGCTTGACAAGTGTGTTTTTTGACATATGCCTACAAATTTTTTAAATTTGTTCAATGGGCTTGTTTGTCTGAAAAATGATGTTGACAGAAACTGTTATTAGCATAGCGTGTTTCAGTAAAAAAGTAGGTGCAAGATGTAACTGACGTGGATGTAGATGAATTTTTTGATGTGTAATATGTAATACATAATGTGTAATATGTTTTGCAACTTATATTTTGAAAATGTACCCAACACACTACAATATTTCCCACATGTGGCAGGCAGTAAAGTAATCAAATAAGTATATTTAACACACAAACAAACCATCTGTTCCCCATTTTGATCTCAACCATCTGACAGCAATATCCAAATTGGACTGCACCTGAGCAACCTGTTTCACCAGATTTTTGCAGGTGCTTTCTTTGAGCGCAACCAGTTGACAATCCCTTAACATGTTGAGTGCTGTCAACTGAGAAATGACCCTGTGCTGTGTGGCCATGTAAACCCGCTAGTCATGTAGACTCATCAATCATGCATTTCTACACACTAGTCATGTATAGGGGGCGTACATGACTAACGGGCAGGGTATTAGCTGTTGGCATAGATGGCGCTGCCATCGGCACAGGTGTCCTTGATGAATGCCGATTGACGGTACAGCATCGCAAAGTGAACATTGTGCAATATCGCTATTGGGTGTGGGGGATATGATCATGTATACCCTACGCTAATACCCTGCCCACTAGTCATATTTATGCGCCCCTGTTCGTTCACGTTTACTACCAGTTTTGTGTGTAAAATGCCATTCTTTGCTACGATCCTTCATGAAAATTTATGGCGAATTAATACCCCCCCCCCGATCGAATTACCTCCCTCAAAATTTCCACTCTGAAAAAATAAACCCCCTGGGGGTATTTCGAGGAAATACGGTATAAATATAGGACAGAGACTTCTCACTCGACAGAGCACTGGACATGATCTGGGACAGGCTGTCCGGGAGGGGCACATACGTATGTGCCCCTGCATGTGCCCGCTATGTATGTTCCCCATATTTGGGCACATGCACGCGATAAAAAGAATGTATGTGCCCCGCTTGGGGCACATACAACTTTTGAAAACAATGCATGTGCCCCCGCTTGGAAACATACACGCGTGTATGTTCCCCATGATTTGGGGCACATACATTTCAGAAAAACATGTATGTGCCCAGCTTTGGAAACATACATGCTTTTAAAAAATTGTATGTGCCCACCTTTGGAAACATACACGGAAAAATAATGATGCATGTTTCCACATTTGGGCACATACATAAAATAAATTTAGTGTTTGTGGCGGTATAGTCGACAGACAAATCATTCTACAAAATTGGAAAGTTATATTTTGTTCTTGTAGAGCGAACGAGAAACGAATTTAGTAAAAAAGAAAATATAAAGATAGTAAGAAGGAAAATAAAAATGTGCTGTTCTTTACGCACACGTTTACTCCAATTTTTGTGCCGATAGGTGCTGCAAATTTTTGATTATACGTTTACCTACGTTTAATCTAATTCATATTTAGAAAAGTTACACGCTATCGATTCATTTTGACGAAGACTTGTTACGTTCAAAATTTTGAATTCAGAAAACGTTCGGCTTTGTATTTATTCAGATCCAGGCGACGCTTGGATGGCATCATGCCAAAAAACTCAACTACACTTTGACGGGGGTTTGAATTGTGCGGGCACAATTGAATAGTTTCATTCCGTATTCTGCAATACTTACCCGCGCATTCTCATTTTTTTTACCCGCCCATTCTCTTTTTTTATTTCTAGGCCATTTTATCTCCGCAATCGCACTGTCGCGCGGCATTTCCCTCCACTCATTTCCAACTTATCTCCAAAGCGTTTAAACATTACAAAATTTAAAATGCCCATCCCCCCACACAGATTTCTATATTCAGCCGCGCTCACAGTGCAGTAGCTCGGACGCAGGCATTTCTTGCCGCGGGTTCATTTCCACCGCCCGTTTTGACCAGCGCCACGCCGCTGTCCGACTCGTGTTGCAGTTTGAATGCGGCGCGTGGGCCGCTTGCCGTCGCCACCCACTGCGCGTTGATTCCGCCGCGGCAGGTCTGTCTGGGGGATGGGGTTCTGTTTGAGTTGCGGGGTTGTTTGGCGATCGATCGTGTTTTTTAATGTACACCGCTGATCACTAACATCCAACCACGAGCGATTTTTTTTAAAAAGTTAGCCACCCCCGATCTAGGACGTATCGGTTGGATGTGTTCCATGAAAAATGAAGTTTAAACATTTGCCTAAAAAAGTATATGGGCACCCCCGCTTGAAACCCCCCGTGGGCCGTGTAAACGGCCCACACTTTTTTCATACAATTTTTTGCTGATCACACAACTCCAATCGTGAGTTACAATTCACTAAAATCCTGTCTTTCGAGGCCGTTTTTTGGCCTGAAAAACAGAACAGGCTCATGGCGAAGTACCAAAAGCCATTTCAACGGCATTTTTACCTATCAAAATAAGATAATGATATTTTTATTTTGTATTGCGTTGTACCGCGGAATGCACGCGGTCGTCATTCTTATCGCAGAACTTTCTAGCGCTGCGAAACTTGATTGGAAAAAAACTTCCACATGAGAGAGGAAGACGAAGGCATTCTTTAAAAACTTACCGCGCGGAAATACACACTCCCAAATTTTTGAGAATATGCGAGGCGAAGTTTTAAGAAGACACTAAATTTCAATCCGGGAAGAAAATTAGTAGAGATGAAAATGTAGCAAGGTGTTTTAAATTTCGCCTCGCATATTCTCAAAAATTTGGGAGGGTGTATTTCCGCGCAGTAAGTTTTAAAACAATGCCTTTGGCTTCCTCTTTCATGTGGAAGTTTTTTTCCAATCACGTTTCGCAGCACAAGAAAGTTCTGCGATAAGAATGACGACAGCATGCATTCCGCGGTACAAAGCAATACAAAATTAAAATATCATTATCTTATTTTGAAAGGTAAAAATGCCATTGAAATGGCTTTTGGCACTTCGCCATGAGCCTGTTCTGTTTTTCAGGCCAAAAAACGGCTATGAAAGACATGATTTCAGTGAATTATAACTCGCGATTGGACTTCTTGAGTGATCAGCGAAAAATTGTATAAAAAAGTCTGGGCCGTTTACACGGCCCACGGGGGGTTTCAGCGGGGGGTGCCCATATACTTTTTTAGACAAATGTTTAAACTTTATTTTTCATGGAACACACCCAACCGATAAGTCCTAGATTGGGGGTGGCGAACTTTTAAAAAAAAAATCGCTCATGGTTGGATGTTAGTGATCAGTGGTGTACACATATCTATACATATAGGTGCCCGCGCCGCGCACACAAGGCGCATTAAGCTTTCCCTAGACCGCACGCTTCACAATGAAATCTACTGTATTCCATCTGAGTCAGGGGTCTCCAAGATTTTGGCCCTCGCGGGGGCTGGATAGATAGCAAATCGCTCCTCCCAGGGATAGATAGCTGAAAAAATTTTCTGGGGGGGGGCTCGCGGGGGCAAAATATATAGGCTTTTTCAGTGCATAGAAGGCGGAAAGGGGAAAATTCGCTAGTAATTGGTTAAAAGTGGCTAAAAGTAGGTTTAAAATGGCTAAACACAGGCATATAACCATGCATATAGCTGGAGAGCACAATTTTGAAGATGAAAAACTATAAAAAGGTGCGATAATTATTGATTTTGAGTGAAAATTTGGGGAAAATTTCTCAAAAACCGCTCCAGATAGATAGCTGAGCGATTTGGGGGGGGGGGGTCTTTGGGGGTAGTAGCCAAAAATTTTGCCTCAGGATAGATAGATAGCTGGCGTATTTGGGGGGGGGGCAGCCCCCCCCCCGCCAGCCCCCCCCCCCCTAGGAGACCCCTGATCTGAGTAATCGCATGTCAACTTTAGCTTATTTACTACTGTATTTGCATGGCAATACATAAGCGTCAGATGTATTCTCAAGGTGACTACAGATTCCTATGTCATTTGCAATCTACCTAAGGCAACAAATTAAATTGTCCACACGTGTCCATACCAGACGCACATAGGTATGATGCAAAAAATGCCTGTCATCTCACCGCCACTTATATTTCCCTCTTTCTTCATATTAATGTGTGCATGGGTTGTACGTATTTATATTTATATTATTGTATTGTGGCTTACGAAACGACACAATGGCTTTTTTAACGATACACTTTAGGTTAAATATCGACACACTTTCAAAAGTTCAATGAGGCTTTTTTAACGACATACTTTGAGTGAAAATTTGGGGAAAATTTCTCAAAAACTGCTCCAGATAGATAGATAGCTGAGCGATTTGGGGGGGGGGGGGGTCTTTGGGGGTAGTAGCCAAAAATTTTGCCTCAGGATAGATAGATAGCTGAGCGGCCTCTGGGATAGATAGATAGCTGGCGGATTTGGGGGGGGGGTAGCCCCCCCCCAGCCCCCCCCCCCTAGGAGACCCCTGATCTGAGTAATCGCATGGCAACTTTAGCTTATTTACTATTTTGTGGGAACCAGTAGACCAGTTTAGTGTCCTTGTCAACTAGCTGTGTAGGGCCATAAAAGCTCAGTGTCATTGCTTTTGCTAGGGTTGGGAATTTCAAAATTCTCGGTTCCGTATCGGTATCGATGCCAAAAAAGTTTGGAATTACAGCAAAGTTTTTTTGGGGGGATTTTTTAGGGTGAAAATCACGCAATGGGGAATGATTTTTTTCCAATTTAAAAGTATGTGTGTGTAATTGTGAGGCGTCATTTTCTTCTGGTGTAGTTGGTGTCCCTGTTTAGATTTTCATTCCAGTCCATAGTGGGTCTAGTTGTGCCATCAGAAACTACGCGTAATTCATCAGCCAGTCATTTCTGATGACCTCTTCTGGTTTAGCGTGACTTGGTTGGTGACTGCGGAGTAGGCACACTCAAGGCTCACTATGTCTTTTTTTGGTCAGTCACAAAAAATGACATCAACTACACCAACAATCAGGGGTATTCTAGATTTTGATCCTCCCAGGGTTGATGGATAGCAAATCGCTTCTCTGAGGGATAGATAGCTGAAAATTTTCAGCTGATTTCAGTAAACTCAAATGTGTTCAAAGTCGATTTATGAGTCTACCCAAATCTGGCAGTAAACTAGTGTGTGCACACGCAATACGCCGCCATCGATGAATTTGTTTCCAATTGCCGCGTTAATGCTATTTATTTTGCTATTTACTCGGCGAACATCACATTTAGTATGGAAACCTACCATAACCCATCTGAATAATGATCCAAAAGTTTTGCAATTTTTCATCATAATATTTCGTTTTTATTATGGAATAATTAATTACAAATTTATCACAGTATTATATTCCTTGAATTATGGTAAGATTCTGCTCATACTTTACGGTCCGCCGAGTATACAAAATGATACTTAAAAAGCGGGAGAAATCCAAAGAAATTTTTTGGGACTTTGTAATCGTTTGCATAATTTTGTCCAGTCTTATTTTACCCTTCAGATGAATGTCGTGGTTTCCAGAGGGCAGTGCCCGCACAATTCAAACCCCCGTCAAAGTGTAGTTGAGTTTTTTGGCATGATGCCATCCAAGCGTCGTCTGGATCTGAATAAATACAAAGCGGGAACGTTTTCTGAATTCAAAATTTTGAACGTAACAAGTTTTCGTCAAAATGAATCGATAGCGTGTAACTTTTCTAAATATGAATTAGATTAAACGTAGGTAAACGTATAATCAAAAATTTGCAGTACCTATCGGCACAAAAATTGGAGTAAACGAGTAAAGAACAGCACATTTTTATTTTCCTTCTTACTATCTTTATATTTTCTTTTTTACTAAATTCCTTTCTCGTTCGCTCTACAAGAACAAAATATAACTTTCCAATTTTGTAGAATGATATGTCCGTCGACTATACATATTGACATATTCACGACCCACTGTGCACCGTTTTTCTACCGTATTTAAGATGTATTGCACTTCGCTGTTCAGTAAGATGTTGAATTTCATTGACGCTCAGCGAAGGGAAACATAAGTGGACCAAACCTGTGTAATATCATGTCTGCGACTATACTTATCAAAAAAAATTGTACAAAATTTGTATGTGCCCGTGCTGGGGAACATACAATCACCTCGGAATCATGTATGTGCCCAGTAACGGGAACATACAGAGTTCTAAAAAAATGTATGTGCCCGCGTTTTGGAAACATACACACGCGCGCGCGCGTGCATGTGCCCGGCCGCGGGCACATACAAACATGCATGTGCCCGGTAGTTCGGGCACATACAAACTGAAAAAGAAATGTATGTTTCCAAGTTTGGGCACATGCAAATTTGTATGTGCCCCGTGTACCCCAGTTTGTATGTGCCCCTCCCGGACAGCCTGATCTGGGACTGGCACCAGGTGCTGGTGGTAGGTGGCGGTGCCGGGGAAGGCGGCCGCACCCAGGGCCGCCCGCCGCAGGGCGCAAAGCTCCGTCGACAGCATGCACAGTTGCGTGTAGCACATGTCCTGCGTGTAGGTGCAGGTCCATGGTAGGGAATGTCACTGGGTATGGATCACCGGCCCTGGGCTAAATTCAGTTGGTTCAAATGGGGGTGGATAACGGTTTTTTGAATGACCCAGTTTTTAAAAAACAGTGTTTTTAAATTCAAAATGTTTTGAAAATTGAAGTTTTGAAATATTAGGTATAAAAATTCTAACGATTGCTACAACATGCAATAAATTGTCAAACGCGTTTTGCAGAACATTTCGCATGACTTTCGACACTTTGCATGCATTTTTACAAAGCATTTTAAATGTCTTCGGACACTTTGCATGACCGTCTGGGAGTGCACATGGACTAAAAACACCCAAAATTCCAGCCAACCAATGGATGCTTGATGCCGTAAAACCAGGAGGCATTCTGGTGCCGCAGATAAAAATTGTTTAGCTCATTTTGCGTCGGAATCACGACATCCTCCAGCACGCAGTCAAATTCATAAGCTAATCTACTATAGGACACTTTATTTGGATCCATCGGAAGTGTTGGCTCGTTGCCAACTCTGACAGAGCTGGGGCAAAATTTAATTGGCCCGACTTTTTAAGGCAGCCCGATTTGCTGTAACTTGTTGTGTTTTAGGTGTAAAATGTTCCTCATGGTTTAGGAACAGCAATGAAATTGGCACTGCATTTCAAAATTCAAGATACAACAAACCGGAGTGTGTGAGAAAAATATTTGGGCTGATTAAATTTCGCACATGAAAAAATCCATCCTCGTATTTAAATATAATATTATGGCCCTGCGATACATAAATTTGAGAGTTATAAACTTCGAAAGAAGACAACAAATCAGGAAAATGATGGGAAATGTGCTCGAAATGGATGAATGCATGGACAAGCACAAGGTATTTCACAACTTTTATTTTTCTTTTTTGGAAAAGTGAGACAAAAATTACACATCAAATTCAAAAATGTGGACAAAGGTGTCAGGTAGTTTCTTGTAGTTTTGAAAATATAATTGTTCGAAACTGTATTTACGCACACATAAAATGGAGTCTACCATATGCCATCTGAATAAAAGAGCAAAGTATCGTTTTCTCAAAATATTGGGTTACTGGGTGCATAATTCTTTTATTTTTCATCAATATTCTACAGTGTTATGTCCAATCACTGAATCAACATTTTCATTAACATTTCAAAAGAAACGTAAATTAAATTTACTTCAGCTGAATACTACCTAAGCTCAACTAAATACTAATGTCAACTGGGTAACGTAGGGTGTCAAAAAATTTTTTTTACGGAAAACGGAAAACGGAAAGGTAAAATTTTTTCAGTTTACGGAAAACGGAAAACGGAAAGGTAAAACAAAAATTTCTGCCGGAAAACGGAAAACGGAAAGGTAAAAAATTTTCACTCAGCGGAAAACGGAAAACGGAAAGGTAAAAAAAAATAGTCGGCCGGAAAACGGAAAACGGAAAAATGAAATGCCGGAAAACGGAAAACGGAAAAAAATAAAGTGAATTTAGCACGGTAATAGACAAATTTGCAGAAGAAAAACCTGCATGCAGGTTTGTCTGTTTGGCTTTGATTTTGGTAGCTGTACATTCTGCAACTATGGATCATGCCTGTAACTTCACTTGTAGTTCAAGCTTAACTGAACCAACAAAAAATCATCAAAAAGTAGCCATAGTGGCCATAGGAAAGGAAACACTACGACAATTTCACAGTCTAGAAGCAGTGGGAATCACTGATGACCCCTATGCAATTGATGACAACATTGCAGAGGAGATGATAATAAATAGCATAAAATTCAACGACAACAACAAACAATACTATATTGACTGGCCGTATAAAGAGAGTATCAGTGACCTGCCCACGGGAAAAGCAGAAGCCTTGGTGCAGTTTAAATCACTGATAAGAAGATTCAACAAAGATCCAAACTTATTCGAACAATACCGGAAAGTTTTGGACAACCAACTATAAAAGGGAATAATTGAGATCTGTGACGACAAAACAGACAACAAGGGGATTCATTACCTGCCACTCCAGCCAGTAATCATGCCGGGCAAATCAACATCATGCAGAATTGTGTACGATGGGTCGGCAGGTAAGCCCAGTTTCAACGAGTGCCTTTTTAGAGGACCAATTACAACACCATTAGCACTGGGCCTACTCCTGAGGTTCAGGGCAGGCGATCTAGCATTAATTGCCAATATTGAAAAGGCATTTTTGCAAATAGGATTGCATGACCAAGCTAGAGACTACACACGATTTTTCTGGCTGAAAGATGCCTCAAAACCAGTAACTGAAAATAACTTAATAGTACTTCGTTTTAAATGCGTACTGTTTAGACTTGTCTGCAGCCCAACAATTTTGGGAGCAGTCATAAAATACCATTTTAATGTGACAATGAATGAATGAAGAAAAAACGAGATCTGGAGCCCTACCTCTTACGAGGTTACGCTCCTCTCCCAATGTACACCTACCAGTCTAATAGTTGTTATCTGTTTCTGCTTGTGCTAGCCATATAAACATTTACGTATCATTTTATCACACTGTATGCGATGTGCATGACATACATTTGACTGTAAAAGTCCCTGCCTCCATCCACATGGGACTGTGCACTGTGTCGTGGCCAGCATATTTCTGTCGCTCTCATTCCCCTTACAGATGTACATGACGTGTACAGTATTTAATGGTATTTTCACGTACTTTGTTGTGCAATGTTTGCATATCTTCTTTAACTTACCGTCCCATAGCCGCAAACTGTTTTGTCGTGCTGCAAACCACATTCTTTCATTGTAGTGAATTCCTTTTACTTCGATGTTATCATCGGCTCTATTTCTGAGAACACTTTGGCCCTGCATTGCTTGTATAATAACAGCTCTTCTGTATAAGTGCACCTTTTTTTTGATCAGGGCTGTTCTTAGTTGTGACGTATCAATTTTCCAATTCATGGAGTTTTTACATTCTTTAACTAATCCGTTATTTGTGTTAATTACTGATACTCTTTGATTATCATATAGCTTTTTGTCTTCCTCTAGTGCTCTCGACAGCCACCGTCTCTTATCTATATGATGCATGTAATGGTCGTTTGTAAGCACTAACTGCCTGTATTTGTCCGATGGTAGAATCCCATCCAAGTCCCGTGTTAGCGCCGCATTGCTTGCACTGTTTGGCAGCGAAATTATTTTTTTCATTGTTTGCATATATATCTTGTCCATTTCTATAAGATCCTTTTTTTCTAATCCCGTTACTTCTACTCCATACATACTCCCAGGTTCAACATAGGCTTTCCATGTCATTTTACCATTATATAACGGAGATATCGTATTCCTCGCCGCAGAGATGGCTAGTGTGCTTAGTTGCCTCATTTTGGTCACACATGCTTCCTTATGATCTTTAAATGGATCGCGTCCTCTGTTAATCCTTACCCCCAAGTATCTCAGCGAGTCGGTTTCATTGAGCACTGCTTTGTTCTTCAGTGCTGGATCTCCCGATCCGATGTACCACTTTTTCTTTGGTATAGTGTTTTCACCCCATCTAAGCACCTCACTTTTACTAGCATTGATTGAGACACTCCACGTCCAGGCCCATTGGCTAAATATATCTAGCAGCATTTGTAGTTCTGAGTCTTTACTAGCTAGTAACACTATATCGTCAGCAAAGAATAAGGCTGGAATTTTGTCTTGTTGCCAGCCACATTTAGCTCCCATCCCCGTGCGGAGTAATGTGTCCGCCAGGTCGTGTAAGTATATAGCGTATAATGTCGGGCTAAGTGCACATCCCTGTGCCACTCCAATGGGGTATTGCAGAACATCACTCTCATATCCCCCATAAGTCATTATCGCCCGTGTTTTTAAGTAGACATTGGATATAGCCCCCACCAGGATATCAGGGATACCCATGGTTCGCATCTTATACCACAGTTTGTCGCGATCCACTCTGTCAAATGCCTTTACAGCATCCACAAAGCATGTTACAAATGCATTGCCGTTGGCACACGCATAGTTGTAACATGTTTTTAGTATTTGGATGTTGTCCAAAGTCCTTCTATTTGGTCTGAATCCACCCTGCATTTCTGTCAGGGCATTTGTATCTTCGAGCCATCTAATTAAACGTCGGTTGAGTATTGACATATATACCTTTTTTATATTGCAGGATAACCCTAGTGTCCGATAGTTACGCAGGTCACTTTTGTTACCCTTTTTGTGCAAAAGTATCATTTTACACATGGCAGCATCATCTGGTATCTCCGCACCCTCAAACCAGCTGTTGAAGATGTTTACGAGTGTCGATTGGTGATTTTCTTCCAGAAGTTTTAGATGTTCGTGGTAGACAGAGGTTGTCCCAGATGATTTGTTGTTTTTCAGATTTATTATTGCTTTCTCAACCTCAATTATAGAAATTCTACAGGACAATTTATCAATTTGTTTGCTGGTGCTTTTCACCTGTTGAACTGAATACGTGTCTGCAAGGTCTGCACCTGGATTTGGGGTTATTACCACCCCCCATGCCTTTTCCAGTTCTTTTTTCATGTCGTCCTTTGTCGTAACTTCTTTACCCATGTCGTCCTTTATTGTGTGTACAATGTTCTTTCCTCCATTTCTGATTGCATTTACTTTCTTATAAAGGTCAGTTAGTGTCACAGACGGCTTTTTCGCCAACTGTGCTATTGCACGTTCTTTTGAAATTCTTGAATCAAAACTTTTCATTTTACTCAATTGTTTTCTTTCTGATTTTAGTTCTGCAGCTAAATGTAGCCCCTCCAAGTTATCACTGCATCTCTTGATTTTCCGCCTTAATTTAGCTATTTTCTTTCCTTGCAATTGCATATCTTTTATCGGCTTTCTTGGTTTGCCAGTTGACACAGGAACAGTGGCTGCTTTGGTGATGGTTTCTACCATCTCTGTGTACGTCCGACATCTAGTACCCCGTATTGCATTCTGAAATGCAAGTTCTTCTATGTCACTCTTTGGTCTTAGCAGTCTTGTCTTTTCAACCACACATGGCATCATATAGTCGAATGTCATAACGATAGCATTATGATCAGATTGTATGCTGCTGTACTCACTGTAAGCGTCAATGACACCTTTTGTTAGAGCCATCGATCCGTCTGCGAAGCATAAATCTATTGCTGATTTAGCATTCTTTCGTTCGTAGGTCCACAATCCTTCTAGTTGATTATTTAGCACTCCAAGACCAGTGTGTGTCATGAATTCACATATAAGTTTGCCATTTGTATTAATGTCAATAGTGTTGCCTTCTATCCCCAGCTCATCATTGCCAATATGTCCATTAAAGTCACCCATAATTAAGGTTTCCTCGTTTTGAGACCTTCCCTTTCTAACAATCATCTCCAGCTCAGCAATGATGTTAGCATTGAGCCGTCTTTGTTCGCCTGACTTTGTTACCTTACTATTATTTTCCATATATACCACCACAAGGTTCAATTTGCGCCCCATTTTGTTGGCACACGAATGTATACTGTCTAGTATTGGATGATTAGAAACTTTCACAACAAGTATATTATTGGTTACCGTATCGGATACCTTGGTTACGGAGTATTTCAACCCCTTTCTCAGGTAGATTGAAATTCCACCTGTCTCAGAGCCTGTTTTGAATATGTGTGCGGATGTGTACCCCCCTATATTGCAACATTCAGCTGCATTCCTAAACTGTGTTTCTGTAAAACATAAAATCTCAGCCCCAGTAATGTGAATAGTGTCTAATAATGCCTGAAGATTACCTCTTAAACATCGTGTATTTTGATACAATACGCACAGGGAGAGTAATGAAATAGTTGATGTGACGGAATCTAACACACCGGTGTTAGTGCTCATGGCTGAAACTGGAGTGATAAAATAAAATAGTAATCCAATCACACACCAATGATTATTTTTATTTGAAAGTGCAAGTAACGTACGGGCAAAGTAACATGCGCTCAAACAGCAAAGCCACGAAGACACTCGAAAAACTGGAGTGCAGAAAAAGCGCATTGGGTATTTAAAGTCATTATTAGTAAGCGAGGTAGAAAAGGTGTAAATCTCTAGACAATATTGCATGAGTATGTGTACTGCAGACCGGACTCCTTCTAGCCCATACGGCATGTATTTGGTTTTGAGTGTTTTTGAAAAGTTTTTTGCATGTTCAATGTCAAGAGAGATTTCCTCCCATTTGAGACAAACCCTTCTCTTTGTTTGTCTCAAGAATATCAGTAATTTGTTTCTGTATGTACACAGCCCCAGCAATAAGCCTTCTGAACAATTATACCACGGCCGTTCCTCCGGCCAGCGTCCAAACCTATCTGAACAACACATAGTTCCACATCCATAATGGTTTGAAATCACCATACACCAATAAATCACCCAGCTGTGTGTATATCTTCCGCACGCGATATATATAATTATTTCAAGTAGCATCCATAAATATTCTGTTGGCATGAACGTAATTTCCTTTACCATAGAATCATTGTTGACACACTGTTGATCTTTTACCTCGTTATCATATTTATGGCTGCTATACTGGCCTAGCGAATCTTAATAAAGTGGTTTGTCTGTAGGGATTATCAGAACCGGTTCTTCTTCTTTTGTACTACTATTGATATTGTCCAAGTACCTAACATATTGATAATCCTCACAGATTGCGCCGTCAAACATGATACAGCTACAAAATATGTCATCGGACATGGTAAAGCGAAATTGTGAGGCGGCGGTGCAATAATTCACTTCGGGCAGCGATCCCCCATGAAAGAAGTTATGGATCTTTGATTGGTTGGTTGGGCGCGACGGCGCTCCTTTTGGCGCTTGCGCGTTGCTGCAGCCTGAGCGTTTATTATTTTTATTGAGGGGCTGATAGAGATTTTTCGATACACCATGCCTTATATCATCTAGATATCGAAGCACTGTTTGACTGATTTCCACGATAGATACCTTTGTACTTAAGTGTTTTCCATATTTAGATGATATATGACACAGCACAGGTATATGAACCCACATGGCGCGTAATATCTGCAGCGTCAAGTGCGCTATCACCTTCTCGCCCGATCTAGATGTATGGAGTCCGTCTCGAGAGATTAGATGCACCATCGCTTGTACAGGCGATGATACATCCATTCGCTCATATTCAGTGAGGCAGAACTCCATTAGTGGCAGAACCACCACCTTGCGCGCCCTGATTTCCAAAAATTCTTTCAAGTCTTTCTCTACATTCAGCATAAATTGGAAAACTTCAGACGCCAATTCTTCACACCACACGGATGCATTGTAATCTGGCAAAGTTGGCCCTATGAGACTCAGCACAATTCGCCCATACGGCTGCATTTTCAATTTTCCAGATCTCAGAATTTTTAGCAGAATTTCAAAGACAGGGTGTAGTAGATTGTTGCGAATCGATACACCCTCCCTGTGTAGAGCAAGGCTGTGCTCTAAATCTGCCACATCCAGTACCGCCCTCACAAGCACCAGGTCAAATGTTTTTGAAATTTCAACACTTTTTAGTAGCGTCCCGATACAGGGCAATCGTTGCCCCGTGAAGACAGTATAGGTTGTGTGAATTATCAGATTCAGCGACTGAGCCAATCCTTGTCTATTCAATTCAGTCGGCAGATTTACACTGGTACTGTCACCCGTGATTAGCATCGTGAAGAAATAATCACTGGTCTGGTAAGGTTCAACAAAATACAACTTTTCTATGGTGGGATAGATTAGCATTGGAAAGATATATAAAACAGTGGCGATTGTTTGCAATACAATAAGTAGTTTAGTAATATATATAAGCACATTTGTAATATGGCGGAAATATTTCGTATTGTGGAAAGTTTTTCTATTTTTGATATTTCGAAACATTCTGGATATTTTCCGAATTAGTAGACTTTTTCCCGTATTTTGAATATTTAGGGTATTTTGGGTATTTTGGGTATTTTTGGTATTTTGGGTATTTTGAGTATTTTGGGTATTTTGGGTATTTTTGGTATTTTGGGTATAATGGGTATTTTGAGTATTTAGGGTATTTAGGGTATTTTGGGTATTTTGGGTATAATGGGTATTTTGAATATTTTGGGTAATTTGGGTATTTTGAGTATTTTGGGTATTTTGAGTGTGTTCCACGTCTCCTGTATTTTCAATATTGCTAATAGTTCGAATATTGTGTGTATTTTGGGTGTAAAAACGTGTTGTGGTGATTTTTTGGGTATTCTGGTAATTTTTGGTATTTTGGGTATTTCGGGTATTTTGAGTATTCTGGGTATTGTGGGTATTATGAGTATTTTGGGTATTTTGGGTATTTTGGGTATTTTGGTGATTTTCTAGTGTCGAAATCCGGAATCGTATATCGGGATGGTACGTGAACATCACTAGTGCTGTTTCTTGTGCTGTTTCTTGGATTTGGCAAGTGTTTCCCCCCTTGGTATTTGAGAACATATTGATAAATTTGGTTAAATTTTGGGTTATTTGGGAATTTTTTGTAATATTAGTATTTTGGGTATTTTGAGTATTTTGGGTATTTTGGGTATTTTTGAGTATTTTTGGGTATTTTGGGTATTTTTGGGTATTTTTGGGTATTTTTGGGTATTTTTGGTATTTTGGGTATTTCGGGTATTTTTGCATATTTTGGGTATTTTGATTTTTCTGGGTATTTGGGGTATTTTCAAATGTCATGATCAGGGATCGTGTATCGGGATAGTTGTTGAACATCACGACCGGTGCTACATTGACTTCAAAGTCCGGAATTTCCCCATACATTGCCTTCCCATCCGATGTGCGATATCCCGTCATGGGGCCAAATGGGGGGCACATTCGCAGTTTTTTGACAACAGAAATGGGTGCCAGTAAAACGTTTCCAAAGGCTGGGTCTCTGAGTAATTTTTGCTCTGGAATTTTACTTTTTTCGATCAAATTTCTGAAAAATTTTGCAATTTTGGACTAATTTTTTTGCGTCAGTGTATCAAAGTCCACATGGTTTGCGGGAGCCAGCACCACGCCCCCACGATTGTCGCTTCTGTAGATAGATAGGGCCCCACATACCTGAGAGATGGGTTGAGCCGTTTTGTCGCTTGTTTCTGATAAACCAATTGTTAATTGCACAGGAACCGCACTAGCCTGGGCAGGGGGCGCTGCAGTTGCACTTGTCGCTCTTGAAGCGATGGGTGGTGACTCTGAAAATGATATGAGAGTCTTCGCCGAAGTATAAAGCCTCGCTATGAAAATATATTTACTATATACTGATATAATACAGTGACTAGTTTTGTAAATTTCGTGCAGTGTGTGTTTGGCTGCATGCCAGTATGATCCTCCTAGATTTACATATGCTAACACATGGTGTGTAACCCAACACTTGTTTATGTTGTACTTAGTTACAAAAACTATCTGGCTCTTTTTTGAATAGTCTGGTGTATCGGGATGAATATTATAGAGACGAGTAAACCATGACATTTGTAACCAACCGAGATCGGAATCGTTTTCCTCGAAAATGGTGCCTTCATTCAAATTGTCCTCATTATTTGGCGCTGGGGTCACAAGATTGTCGCAGTATTCGCCTTCAGAGTCACCGTCGTCCAGCATGCACGGCGGGGGTACATGCTGCTGGACACCAGCGGCGGCTCTAGATGTAGTCACAGCGTTGTCTCCAGGTTTGACCGGCACATCGGGCTTGTTTTCCCCGATATAGTTCAGCAACTGGTCAACACGCTTTTTCAGAGCCGCCACTTCGGGATCGCCTGGGTGGGATATTTTGATGTTAACTGAGTTTTTATCTAGGTACATAAGTATCTGGTACATAAGTATCTGGTACATTTTTGAGTAGAGTAGTTGTACATGGTACAACTGTGATTGGCACATT
Source organism: Sphaerolaimus hirsutus (assembly GCA_964036195.1). Taxonomy (NCBI): domain Eukaryota; kingdom Metazoa; phylum Nematoda; class Chromadorea; order Monhysterida; family Sphaerolaimidae; genus Sphaerolaimus; species Sphaerolaimus hirsutus. Next base: position 27,824,241 of record OZ038450.1, on the reverse strand, counting down.
TTTTGAGAATCTTTTTGAGATACCTCGTCTAAGTTTTTTTGCAGATGCGAACCTGTTTTCAACCTTCTCAACATTTCTTCCCCTTTAACGCAAAAAGTCCAATACCCACGCATACCTTCTATTTGTGCAGCCTGCACTTTCAACGCGGGGTCACTCACAGCCTGTACATCCTCATCATCGGAATCAATTGCCGGTTCCGCGGTCTCAACCCTGGCCTTTAGAAAAGCAGACATAGGCGTCGCTGAGACGCTCACACGGCCACGGTAGCCGCCACGCCCATACTGGCCACGCCCCCTGTAGTTGTCGTTTTGAGCCGGAAAAAAGGATTGGTTCGGCTGCGCAGTGGATAGAGCCGCGCCTCTTCCCGACATACCACTCCCCCTGGGTTGGTACGGTGGACCGCCGCCTCTAGCGTGTCGACTCTGAGTGAATAAGATGAATCTGATATTATGTATAAGCAGAGCTAAAATCTTCTTATCCGAGATTCTTAGTATTAGACGTATGATGATTGTATATTTTCTTATGTTACGCACACATTCATTTGTCTTAATTTTTAACGTATTTCGAGGTTTACATGCCTGGCATACCTGCCTAAATTGGCGAAATGCCAAGACTGCGCACATGCATAGACCCACCTTGTTCGGGTCTCGCAGCATATTGAAGACCCCCCTCACGCTGTTAGTAGGGTCGTTTAGCTTCCAGTGCCCCTTGCGGTCATATTCATCAAAAATACCATATTCCGGTGCGGTGACCCATAACCCTTTGCCATCTCGCATCCGATACGCGTATTCCTGCCCAATGCTGGCTCTGACCTCCATTAGACATTCGCCCCACAAATTCATGTATGGGGCAGTGAAGTGGGGCCCAACCATTGTACCCAGAGCCGCCTGGAGAAAGGATATGAGATAAAATGGTCGTTTAATATTATATCTGTACGTATTTAATTTAGCCCCGTAGTTTTCAAGTGGTTTATCTATGATTTCTAGAGCTCGATCCCCGTTTTTATTTACAGGAGCTGCATAGATCCCATATGTGACAAAGATGTGAAATATGTTACCCCCCATGTCAAAACTAACTTCTGACGCTAGCCGGTCGGCACCGCACATCAATGCACCCTTGAAACCGCTGTTTGGGAAGGAGCCGGTGCAGCGGATAAATCGCGGATTGTCGATCACATCGTTTCCGTTCCGCTCCTTTCCGGTCTGCCACAACAGCTGACTGTATAAATAGGTGCGGTAATGTGAAATATCGACACACGAGATATTTTGGCCTATCACATATTGTTTATGTAGCGTGATTTTATCTACTTTTGCATAAACACAGCTTGGATAACAAGTAAAGTTCAATTTTAAAAAAGTATTTTGTTTTAAAATACAGTTTTTTTAAATGTGTTTTTTTAGAATATGTTTTTTTTAAATATGTTTTTTTAAAGTATATTTTTTTTAAATAGTCTCATATATCCACTTGACTTGGCTAGATGTAAACCCCAACCATATATCCCTACAACAGACTAACCGGAATTGGGGATTGTTCTTAACAGCGTTTTTCACAATTTTTTTGAGTGTCCAATACGCCACCGAATTTTTGGCTTCTTCAATTGAGCTGTACAGATGTTCGAAAGGCCCCGTCCCACAATTGAACCATTTGGGGCCAATGACAGCGGTTCCCTGTGCCAAGTGCTCTTGCCAAATCTGGCTCCATGCTGCATTCAATCTGCCCACAAAGTCGTTATATTTTCTGTCGAAATTGACCCCGTTGTGCTTGACAAAGAAGGCTGTGCAGGCATACACTGCGTTTTCTAAGTCCACACTGCCAGCGATCTTGGCTTCAGCCTGAGGGTGTTGTTTATAAATTGAATTTCTGTTTTTAGTTCTACTAGTCGACAGTATAGGAGACACTGTTGTTTCCATCTTTTTTAAAAATATTACCGTATTTATAGTTTTTGAATAAAACAGGTTTTTTAAAATATTTGAGAAACACCTCATATTGGATATGATAGGAAATTCTAGGAAACATAGCCAACGGCGTATTGATAATTCCCCCTGTAAAATATTTTCAGTAGTACTGAACAACACAAGAAAGTCATTAAACGTTTCATAGATTTTGTGGATTTTGTGGCGAGACATCCGCAAACTCACCATCATTATAGCCAGCGCAATGCATGGAAATTTCTTCCCACCACTCATGACATTTAACGGGAACATGTAGCCGAGGATGTCCAGTGGGTCGGTCAGTGTCACCAGTAGATCTAATTTCCCATCTCTACCGCGAAATTCCTTTGGCACAGCGCCAAGCCGAATGGCGTCAGTCTGTGACATGGGGAAGATGATATTGTGACATGGGGTGATATTGTGCGAGATAAAAGCTTTGCTCGCCCCTTCTATAATACCCACATAAATATCGTTGAAATCTCTACATATTGGTGAATCACCTTTTTTTACATTTAATCGTGAGGTGTGCGAATGTATGTGTATGTCTCCCAGATAACAGAAAGTAGAACCATTAACCTTTGGGGCATTTTGCATCGAAGGCACGTCGCAATTCTTCAGGCGCTTTGCTTGTGTGGCATCTGGCGCCGTGCCAGTTTTGCGTTTGCTTCCCGTGGCCGCGACAGCGCCGCTACTTGCCACGGCGGCAAAGCTGGCCGGTCGCTGCTCGATCGCTGTGATTCTGTCGCGGATCTCGGTGATGTTGGCCAGGAGCGCATCTCGCTTCGTGACGCACTGTAATTTTATATGCATGTGTGAGACATCAAAAACACTGTGCACACCTCCCCTATCAATGTCTAACATAACCTCTAACCACCGTTTAAATGAATTATCGATTTTATTTAGCTCTAATTTTATCACTAGGCTAAGATAATTTTTAGAGTTCAGCGTACCCCCTGAGTTTAGCTGATGTGTATTCACAACCGGTAAAAGGCAACCCCAATTTACCGTGGAAGCATTCTCCTCCAGTTTATCATCGATTTTGATGGTATCATCTATCAGCATGGTAATATCACCCTCCATGGCTTCCAGACGCGTGTACACACCATCGCAGTCCTCCTTTATACCGCTGGCAAAATCAGCAAGCAGCAGCTCTAGCTGCGTGTTATAAAATAGTATATTATAATTTGCTGGGATTTTGTAAGATATGTTAACAGAAACCCCCACTATGTAGATGTTTGTACCCATTTTATACTCATCATAGCTCGTATATTTAGTTATTGCTGATGTTTTTACCAAATTTGTTAGCACGATCTGGTGGCTAAGTGGTGTTTTAAATATGTATAGTCCCTCTCCGCTGTAAATTTGACCTTTTAACCAACAGAAAATAACATGTGGAATATCCCAAAAAGATAACATTTTACCAAAACACCTATGTACCTGTTCATTGCATTTTGTCACCAGGCTTAGCTCTGACGCGGTGTGGTGCACAAGATGGCTCAACATCATCACCGCCCGGCACACATTGTTGGTGCTGTCCATGCCCTTGATGCAGTTTTGGATCTCGGACATCATAATATCCGGTTTGAACGGTGCGCCACCCACAGAATATTGACGCCTTAGCTCTGCAGCATAGCTATTCCAGTTGAAGAAATAGTTTTTATCGGGGGCCGATGGATCTGAGTGTAAGATAATTTTATCGCGTTTATATTCACATTCACATTCGCATTCGCTCCCATTTTTAATGGAATTAGAACCAGTTTCAGATAATATCCCCATTTTTTCCAATAAAAACGTTTGTGATGCATTTATTTCACATACTGCCCCCCTAACAGCATCATTTTCCATCATAATACTATTTTTCTGATTTATACTATATATGTTTTTTTTTACAATCACAGATTTTTTTTTGTTGTACATTAAAAGACCCCAGTCAACTAAAAGCTCACTCAGGTGTTTGTTCAGTTCCTCCATCGTCAACGGTGGGTTATTCGACGTTTCCAGATCGGCTTTCAAATTCATACCCCCCAAACGCCGGTTCGATTTTTCAAGGGCTGCCATGCGTTGCTTTTGCAGTAGGCTGCTAGATTCAGCGCCTGTAGTTAGAAATAGAATATGGTGTTTTGTGGACATATAAAATTGTATTACATTCTCGTAGTTGTGCACCAGATAAGGGTCTATGGGAACCCCCCCTGAACTGGTATAGATTTCCGCATTTGTATTGATTTCCGATACAACCGACTGGGCACTATTTTTGATGCATTTTTTAGAACATAAGTAAGTCACCATGCGTGACGCTGCATGAGTGCCTATGCTACACTCAACAAAGAACATTTTGTTATTTTTTGTTTTCGAAGTTGAAGAACATTCAACAACTTTCCCCATTTTCACTAGCCCATATGAAGTACATACTAACGTACCGGTCGACAGATTCTCCTCGTTTTTATCCGATGAGTTTTCAGCACCCCTTTTTGTGTTTGTTAGCGTAATGGGTTGCGCCGGCGGGAACACCTCCGCAAACGTTTCTTCAGCTAGATCGTGATCAACGTTTTTCGACCCAACGCCTGCCCCCAGTTCGGGAGATTGTTCTTCTTCTGCCACATCTCTGTAATGTAGGGACAATCTATCTGTCATGGTATATATATTCGATTTAGTATACTTTTCAGATTTTTCGTAGTTTCCCCCATCGCGAAAGCGCTTAGAAACACAGTGCTTTTCTATATGTGTAACCCCCCATAAGGTACTGTAGATTTCTAAACGTTTTTGTGTGTGTTTGCCATTTTTTAAAATCTCACCCATACTTTCCAAAAAAGTTTTTAAAATGTCTATCTTTGTAGCTTTCTCATCACTTGAAATATTGAATACATTTATCGATCCAATGAATATCAAATCTGATACATGACCCCCAACTGCTATACTTCCGCAGTTCATTTTTAGAGTATTTTTTAAGAACCGAAACATTTTTAAGATAGTGTAAATATACCTGATCGGCTCCAGTCTGGACGGATGCGGAGTCGTGCTGTACAAGCGAGTTTTTGCCAGTTTTGTCTTCTTCCACACTATTCTCAGGGCGGTCTTCTCCGACTCCGCCATGTCCTTGATGGCTTCCTGCATATATATGGTATTTTTGGACATAACATACGCAAATGTATTTTTTAGAGTGTATCGACCGTAATTAATATACATACCAAAATTTATTTTTCGAAATATCGATATCAATGCACACCTTAGTATGTAAATGTTACGGTGAACCAAGATTACCCATGATAAAGTTACCTCAAACTTTGCTTCATCGTTTATCTTCAGAATTTCGGCAGCGTCGCTATCGTCAGGTAGCGGCTCTTCAAATGATTCAGTAGGATTTTTCACTGAGCGCGCCCGACCAGTCTTTCGTTTGGGTTTATCACCCATAGTGTTAGTATAAATAAGTATTAGAAACGATCCCAGCGTAAATCTGCGAATGTGAATAGCGATTTTGATTATTTGGCATCGTGCCAATTTTTTGAAAATGTCTAGCCGCACCCCGTTGCACAGCAGTTTAGTGCGATTGGACTTAAGGACATCGATTATAAAGATCATATGTCCTCTTTCAATGATTGGAATGTGGTACAGTAATTTTAGTATTAGTGAAAGACCCTTTTTGGGTCGAGCCAAGATTTTTTGGCTCAGTGCCCATTCGGCATAGTCAGCTAGTTTGCTAACTTTTGACGACTGTCGGTCCTTGTTGGACTTCCGACAGTCGTCAAGGGTAGTCGACTCAACTACCCGCTCCCTAAACAACCACCAGAGCGATACCCTGGGGACAATAAACAACATGAATGAATATGAAGAAAATGAAGGGGAATGAAACCAGTTGGCGATGATAATAAACAACATTTACGTCAATAACTTCATCATGAGTGTCACAAATGAAGTTGGAGCTTTAGAACTATATTACAAAGTCAAAGCTTTATTTAACCAATGTTCTATGAACATGAAGGAATGGCTGTCAAACTCCAGATCAGTCATGAATGAAATAGCAGAAAACGACAGGAGTCCAAAGGTGAATAAAATTGTCGCAGTAATGGGCATGAAATAAAATCACCAAATGGACATGCTGGCAATATCAACACCAAAATTGCAAATTGACAGCATCACAACACCAACCAGATGAAACTTGAATAAATTATTGGTGTCAGCATATGACCCAATTGGGTTCACAGCACCTGTTTCACTAACCCTGAAATCCCAGTTGTCAATGCTGCTCCAAGAGACAAAAACAACACAATGGGATGAGCCAATTGAAGATAAATACAGATTGGAAAAAAATGGAAAAATGCCAGAAAACTGAAAATCTAGCCAGAAAATGGAAAAATGGCCTGGTAAAACGGAAACGGAAAGGTAAAAAATTTTCAGCCGGAAAACGGAAAAATGGGCCGGAAAAACGGAAACGGAAAGGTAAAAAATTTTCAGCTGCCGGAAAACGGAAAACGGAAAGGTAAAATTTTTTCGGCTGCCGGAAAACGGAAAACGGAAAGGTAAAAAATTTTTGGCTGCTGGAAAACGGAAAACGGAAAGGTAAAAAAATTTTCCTGCGGAAAGGCGGAAACGGAAAACGGAAACGGAAATTTGACACCCTATGGGTAAGCACTAATTGCGTTGGGGGTCATACTTTATCGCATTACATGAACACTCAATAAATAACTTTGTTAATAAGTTGTTAAACTGTATTTACATTTACTCAAAAAATACATATACTTTTTAAAAAGTATCCGTACTCACCTGTAGGCGTACTTTTGAAATGTACACATGTACAGAAAATGTATTTTTGTTGCTAAAATAAGACAATCTTTAAGAAACTATATCATTTTTCTGAAAAATACACTAAATAATCATCCAAAACAACCTTTTTTATGTTTTCCAGCGTAAAAATGACTCTCACATGCAGGGTTGGTTTTAGTAAAATTATTTTACAAAAACGATTTTACATTTTATTTAAAAAGTATTTTACATTTTCTATATTTGGGGGTGAGTAAAAAAGTATTTTACATACACATATACTTTAAAAAAAGTTCAGTATTTATAACAACTCTGCTTCACACTGACACACAGTGTAAATGGAGTCTGCAGCATAATCCAAGTGCGCATAATCCAAGCAGGTATGATCCAAGCACGACATGGGGCATAATCCAAGCATAAGTGCAGCATAATATTAACAAAATGTCGCATAATCCAAGCAAAACACCCCTACCTAAAATTGAGCATAATCCAAGAAAAACCAAGCAAAATCCATGCAAAACCTGCATAATCCAAGCACACCTCACCTAACGCACTGCATGTATGTTGTCATATTCTATGGAGTCGATTGCTTTTTTTTGTGACTATTAGCCAATTTTTTCTTAAACATTTTTTGAAATTTTTTGTTTTCTTTATGATGACATTGTAATGGAGTTTTCCTTAGGAAAACGCATAGCATGCGGTCCATGGAGTATACGTAAATATGGATGTGTTACATGTACTGAACAATCACACAACTGTAATGCACACTGAAATTAATGCCATTGACCTGCATGTGAACTTTGCACACCACTAATAATGTTGCATACACATTTGCTCTGTACTGTAGTTAAATAGATCATTACATAGGAAGAGTGCTTGCTTGGAGTATGCTTGGATTATGCTGCACTTGGTGGCACAAAAATGCATGTAACTTTCAACCGATAGTTCTTGGATTATGCGCAAAACTTGCTTGGATTATGCCTGATTGGATTATGCGCACTTGAATTTTTAGCTTTTCCCGTGTCAATGTTAATACATGTAAAATAAATACCTATCATAAATATAATCTCAGAAAATCTCTCAAAAATGAAAAAATCAATTCTCTCTGAAAACAAGTAGAGAACATATGAATGAGATAAATGAGAGATTTTTTTTATGTTTTCTTCTCAATTAAAAATAATATTTTTGGAAGGGTAAGACCTAGAGTAATATTGATACTTGGTGTAATATCGCCACTTTGTAAAGTAAATGTTTATAGGAACGTTATCGGCAAACCAATCAGAAAAATCTTACGTTTACATTCGGGGACGCTACGCTCAATTTACGTCGCGTAATACCGTATTTGCTCGAAAAATTCCCTTGGGGAAGCATTTTTGTCGTTAGTCTTTAGTAGGGGGGACATAACTGAAGGGGGGATTCTTTTTTTCCTCACTCGTTTAAAAGGTGACCTAATGTGCCTACACACACTATTTTTCACCGTGACTTCGTGTGAAAACTGAATTTTTTCAAATGCAAATTAATGAACACGGTTGAATGATTTTATTGTATTTTAATTGAAATTTACATTAATGAAAGTTAAAACTTAAAAATTTAAAAATTTAAACACATATAGCATACAATAAGGGTAGGCTGGATGTCGCCATGTGGCCATTTCAGTTTTCACATCGGTCACGGTGAAAACTAGTGTGTGTAGGGTCATTCGATCAAGTACGGTATACAAAATGTTTGAATATTATAGTACAGCAAATCAAAAAAATCTCACTTCAAAAAATCATATTGTCAACTGAAAAAACATCCGTTGCGCAAAATAACTTGCAATCAAATCAGGTAAGGAGGATTTTATTCAATGGAGGTGAGATGTATTGAAAATGGTGCAGAAAATCGGAAAAACTGAATACCTATATGGTAATAAGTTTGATAAATATGTTTGGTATGTAATATGTTTGATAAATTACTAGTGATGGTATGGCGCCATGGCGCTGGCGCCATTTGAGGGCGCCAAAGGGCGCCGCGCCATGGCGCCATTGGCGCTTGGCGCCCTTTTTCTGTGGCGCCCTTGGCGCCTGGCGCCCACATTCTGAAAGGCGCCATGGCGCCCTTGGCGCTTGGCGCCCTTTTTCCGTGGCGCCCTTGGCGCCTGGCGCCCTGCTTTAGAAGGGCGCCAAAAAGGCGCCAGCAGGGTTTCACGGTGAGTGCTGTGTAAACGAAAAAAAAATGAAAAACGCATCCGTGGATGATCTAAATTCGCCAGAAAAATGGACGGAGTTGTGTGAGTGGGTGGAAATCTTTCGTCCAACGGTTCATCAGATCTGTCTGACGGATCAGAAGACAAGAATGATGGACCGTCTGACTTGCAAAATCATAAATAAACGGATTTAAATCGTTGCAATTAGGAAACATTGTTTGGAAAGGTCTATTTGTAATGAATGGATTGTTGTCAAATGACAATTTCCATTGCGTTTGAATTCATCATGTGGATTTTATTCAAAAAAAAATTGTTGCTAGCCTTGTTTTTTTTCATTACATCCAGGAGAACGCGAATTAAGAAGTGAATGCGCGTACAATGGTGCTGTAGAAACATTTTTAGCACACACATGGTCTTGTAGGCACTTTTTTATCCTGGCGCCCTTGGCGCCTGGCGCCCTATTTTCCAAATGGCGCCATGGCGCCCTTGGCGCTTGGCGCCCTCTTTCCATGGCGCCCCTGGCGCCTGGCGCCCACTTTCTGAATGGCGCCATGGCGCCCTTGGCGCCTGGCGCCCTTTTTCTGTGGCGCCCTTGGCGCTTGGCGCCCACTTTCCGA